>QEPC01006666.1:513751-558403 GCA_003113815.1 Sphenodon punctatus | reverse complement strand
CTTATAATTCCCAACCTTCTGTTGGCTAGGAACATTGCTGCACATTCATTGCGTAGATCATGTTTACAATGAACTATCCAGAGGGCTCCAAGATCCTTTTACCAAGTGGTAACACATAATATGGAACTCAACATTGTATATGTGTAATTACAACTTATTCCAATGTGTAGCATGTTGCACTTATCAATGTTAAATTCTACCTTATACATTGTATTGCCCAGCATCCATGGGAATTCCTCATGCCCCCCACACTCCAGGCCAGGCTACCGTACCCTCACTTTCTGTAACTTTTCAATCCAAAACTATATAAGAATCATTCACCAACAGGGGCTCCAGTATCCTGGCTTGCAAGGCAGGGCTTACTTTTGAGAGGGGCTTGTCTGGGCTCAGTACAGCAATTAAATTCAAGGGGGTGGGGGCTGAGCCCTGGGAAATGTTCCCAGTAGCAGTGTTTACCCCCAAATGTGAAAGACCAGGAAAAGTCCAATTTTGGCCATTTCAGGGTTGGAAATCAAAGCCAGAAAAGAAAAACCCTGAATGGTTTATCTGGCTTCCATTACTGACTTTCCTGTCCTGCACTGGTCACCAAACACACTCAATCACAAGAACTCCTGTTTTATATTCAGTGGTAGGGAGGCAGGTTAGTAGAGTGGTTGGGTTGCTAGCTGGAAAATAGGATTCCTTTCCCTGCTCTGACAAGCCCTGGGGCAGGGAGAATGGCTTCTAGTGCAGGGGCAGTGGCTTCTGGGGCAGGCTTGGGCCCCAGCAATCCATTCCTAACCACCCCACCCCCAAATCAAGTACAACTGCAAGGCAACTTTATTGGCCATTGTCAAGACAGAAAGAGGCCCAGACAGAATGGGAGTGCCCCTACTATTGGGTACAATGAGCTGTTCCCTTCTCTGCAGTCTCTCTGACTGAAGCCTAAACTCATGGGAGAAAACTCCAGGACAGGAAGTGATGGCTGGGGATAACAAGTGTACACAGGGCTCAGAAACCCAGAGTGAGAGCTCTTCAACAGCCATCTTCAGAGGGAAATATATAAGAGCCACCGGACTGGGACAGGCCAACGGTCCATCCAGCCCAGTATCCTGTCTCTGACAGTGAGCAGAACAAGAGGCAGTTGTACAAGTATCCACAGGGCAATGATAGGGTGATTCATCCCATCACTCACTGCCAATTTCTAGCAGTCACATCCATTTAGGCACTGTCTGGGCATTTAGTTGGATCCCTTAAAACAGGGATGGGAACCTTTTCCCTCCCAGGGGCCACTGTGAAAATTAATACAAGCACTGAGGGCTGTATAGAAGTTGGGGCAAGGCTCCTAAGGGGTGTGCTTAAGAGAAGGATCCAGATCATGGACTCGTGCTATGCATTTGTCCTTGTGTTCGTTCATGCCCTTATCTCTGGTACCTTACCCTGAGTCCTGAATCTTAATATGTCTGTCCTTAGAATTTCCCCTCCAGCCTGAGCTACCTATCTGCTAGGCTCTCTACTGCTGCGGCGTCATTCCCCTCCACTCCATATTGGATGAGGTTTCTAACCCAAATCCCTGGGAACTCTCCTGGGGGATGCAAGGGCTGACTCAACATTTCCTTTTCAAGGGGATCACTGATATTTCCAGGAAAATGGACCTGCTCCACTGAGCCCAAGCATGACCCAGAGGTAGCTGGTCAAAGGGGAGAGCTTACCTACTCCTTTTCAATGGGCAATGGAAGGAAACAAGGGTTTAGCTTCTGCAGAGGAGCTACTTGGTGTCCAACTCCCAGAAGACAAGTGAAGCAAGAGAGGCAGTTGCAACACAAAAGACAAAGCAACGTTCTGTTGCCATGGTGACCAGGGAAACCATCTGTCTACAGGGCCTAGTTCTGATTTTCTCCACCTTCTAACTTGTGCTACAAACGCAGTCAGCTGTTGTAGTAAGCAGGAGAATCCACATGCCAAGAGAGTTAAGACTGTGTCCATGTCAACTAGGAGCCATAGAGGCTCAGGATACCCTTCACTGTGTGATGCACTGTTTGATGAACTTAGAATGGTTCAATTACCTTACTTTACTAAAATGAGATAGTATACTATTCAAATTTAAAACCGTTATGGCTTTTTCAACAAAAGGATACTGATATATCAAATCTTGCATTGTTTGCTTATAAAGCTTAAATGTGTATGTAAGTTCCCCATGATTGCTATTGCTTCTGCTTAAATTCCTTCTTGATTGATTATCATTCTGTTTTTAACTTTTTAATCCTTGTTATTTCCTGTACTTGTACTTTTTATTTTTTTTAATCTTTATTTGTCCATGGTAAAATCCTGTGGCTGTATAATTGAACTGAACTAACTTGTGTCTGTGGTCACTTACAGGGTAGAGTCAATCTTCTGTGTTGGCTACGTTGGAAATAGTTTTTTAGTACTCGTGACCATTTTTCACCAAACGTCTTCCTACTGGAAAGTTTCTCCTTCAGCTGAAAAAGTCTGGGACTGGGCAGAGTTAAGGATGTTTGTGAGCCCTCTTTGTGCATTTCCAGAGTCTGTAAATAAACAGGTTTGAGAAGCTTTTCAGTTAACCCTGGGATTAATAGCCTTGGATTTATGATGGTAGTAATTTAGTGGGAAACACATCCCACAAATGTTGCAAACCATGCCTGAACTGCACTGGGACAAAGCTTATGTCTGGGAATCCTGCCTTCAGAGAAATGTAAGGATTCAGGATCCTCAGGATTGAGCCTTACGAATAGCTGAAAGGTCTGAAATTTCCCAGCACTGACGCTACAGCCTCTTGGAGCATCTAGTGTGTCCTTCACAGGCATTTGTATATTGCTCTTACCACATTTAGGGTTGCCACTTTTTGTATGTGACCCTGAGACTCCCATTTTAGCCAATAGGGGTCTCACGGTCAAACCACGAGACGTGGCAGCCCTAAACATTAGACTTTTGCATCAAAACCCTCAGGGCTGCTTTGAAAGCACAGGGACTGCCACACATTCCAGGGCAAAGGCAGAATTCTACGGCATCTCTCATGGCTGCAACAGCAGTGATTGCACGGAGGGTGGGCTAAACACAAACCATTGGCCGAGTAGGAAGAGTTCCACCCATCTGTCTTCCGTGAGTAGCTGTGTTGCTTCCTGGGGTGATAGATCCCAAGGCGCATCACTCTGGAAGGGAACCATGACTAGAATGCAGTGTAGATGATCCCTGCTAGAACATTGCTCTCAATTGTCCCGTGTTGCACAGGATATCTGACAGCAATTTTCTCACAGTTCTGGACAATTAGTGCAAAATCCTGCATTTAGGATATTGATCTGAGGAGGGGCAGGGAAAGTGAGGGAGAGGAAGAAGACAAGCGAGACTTTGACAGAGCTATGGAAAATATGCCATAAGGAGTGTGCTATAGAAGGTAGGGACTAGGGAGCATCTCTAGTTTCCTCTGACTCTGATCTTATATTTGTTCATATCAACACTCTGAGCTCATGGGGGAGAAACTGGGAGCTGCTGCTTCATTTTTTAAAAGGAAAGTCAAGGAAGAGACACATGAGGATACAGATAGAGATCAAGTAGTTCAGATAATCTCTTTTATTAGACCAACTGCTGTTGGTGAGAGGATGTAATCTTTGGGCAACACAGGGCAGGGGCCTAGCCAGGGCAGAAAGCAGGCAGCAGGATGCGGGGAGAAAGTGAGGAGTGATGGTGAACTCTCCTGCTGACACAGGTGTCTCCTTTCCTGTGAGAGCCGGTCTCTCTGGTGTCCTGAACTGGGGCCTGTTCCCCAGTTTGTTTTCACAGCTGCATCTGCTGTCATTCCGTCCTGGTGCCCTGCTGTGGCCAGTGGCAGGTAGTGTTATCAGGGCTGACCTCAGAATGCACGGCCCTGGGGAAAGATAAAATGTGGAGCCCGTGGTGACCCCTTCCCCATACCCCTTCCTCTCATCAGGACCCTAGACCCCACTGGGAAGAAGTAGGGACCCACACACTGCAGGGTCCCTGGAAGTAGAGAAAAGAGCGGGATCCAGGGCAGTCACCCGTGCTCACTCTGTGGTAAGGCCAGCCCTGAGTGTATGCTGCTAACTTGCTAAGGACTATAAGGGATGAATGCTAACTTCCTATGGAATTCCTGCTCTTTTCGCTACTGCTGGGAACCGCACAGTGGCCGCCGTTTTCACCAGGGCAGGGTGTGGGGCCCCTCCTCCTTCCCAGTGGGATCTAGGGTCCTACTGAGGGATGAGAAAGAAGTCACCAGGGGCTTTGCATTTTATCTTCATCTTGGGCCCTGTAACTTCTAAGGCAATTATCGTCACGAACATACAGTCTCTGCCTCTCTCTCTAATGCCAGAAAAAAGCCCTCTGGCAACTCTGCAGCTGTAGCCCCCAACTCAGCTAGGCAACTGCCTCGGACTAGCTACTCAGTTCTTTTCCAGGCCCACAACCTCTTAGGCCGGGCCTGGCGATAAGTCAAAGTCCAGGGTCCTCAGGGCGTTTATACACAAGACCAAAAAGGCGGCTGATCCTTTGATCAGCCGCCTTTCTTGACGCTCGTCTAATTGCTGGGGCCGCTTTTTAATCCGCGTCGGAGGAGTCAGGCTCGCCTGCCCCCTCCGACGCGGATTCCTGAAGTGCCGGCTTTACGCCGCACTTCCTGGTTCCCCGGGCGAGTGCACATGCGCAGAAGGGCGCGCATGCGCACTCGCATTCTGCGCCGTGTCTGAACTGCAGACACGGCTCGCAGAGACTGCGCGGGGGGGAAAGGCGGCGTTTGGCGATCCCGCTTGTAAGCGGGATCGTCTATAAACGCCCTCAGGCTTCCTCAGTACTCCTCCTCAGCCAGTCTGTTCAGGACCCTGGTCAGCCCTGTCACTGTCTGAGGTTACTTCTGCTTCCACCCGTGGTAAATATCTGGCAGGGCTGGAGCAGGCGTGACACCCCCACCCATGGCCATGCTGGGGTAAGTGTGGCCACGGGCGGGGGTGTCACGTCTGAAGACACCCGGTGTCTCCTGAAACTGCAAAGGAAGTGGGGTTGGAGTCCAGCCAGGACATTAGAGTAACCCCTCCTCTGAATTCCAGAGACACGTTTTCTCATGTTGCTTAGCAGCCAGGGGGAGCAGGACTTCTGTTCTGAAAGATACCATCCCACTCCAGTGTGTGCTGCCACTCCTCACGTCTGCACTTAGGAGAGAGGTTAGGGGCACGATTAACAATGCTCTTGCTCCCTACCTACAACACTTCACTGTGCTTTGAAGGTGGATCAACCTCCCCCCTCCCCATTTCTTGATTTTAAACAGCCGAAGGGAACCAATGTTCTGTTTTATCCAGAGTGAGGCTCATAGAGTTGACTTGAGCTAAATTGCTGGACAGCTGTTGCTGACTGTGTAGATTATATAAAAACAAGCAACCCAGGGGATTCTCTTGGGTATGGCCCTGATTCTTAGCTGACTCAACTGACTTTTTGGAGCCAAATTCTGTCCTGAATCTGACAGTTTCCCTTCGCTTTGGTAGACACTGGTTGTGCACTGCTGATGACACGAGCTGATGCTTTGGACTGTTGTTCAGACCTAACCATTCTAAGAATGACACGCTAAGAAATGCCCCATTCCATGCAGCTAAATGTACAGAAATGATTAGTGTCTAAGCTTATTTGCTGCAGGAGTAGCAAACTTATAGACACATCTTTCCCAGGCATTCTTTTCCCCTTTGCAGCCAGTAGGTGGGGCTACTGGTTACATATTAGCTAAAGGCATACTAGACAATTCAGTTACCGTTTTTGATATCCAACTGTGCGTCTGATGTATGCTGTGTAAAAACACAGACACTATATGAACTAATCTGTTGGCACAAAATACTTCCGCTGCCTTAATAATAGACATGTATTGAAAAGAGCCTGAAAAATAATACTTAGCGTTGGCCTGATTTCTTAAAAAAAAAATTGGAAAGCTAAACTGACACCTGTATTAGCACAGCTTGTTCCAGTTCTAAACCCCATTAAAAATCACACCAGAAACAGAGGAAGTGTTCTTCCAAATCATGTGTCTTCTCTGTTTAGGGCATTCACATAGTAGTAATTTTATTCTTGGCAGAGCAGTCTGAAGTTCAAGAGCTTCTTCATTATCTGTGAGTCACAGTAAGGTAAGTGGTGTTTCCTGAGTTTGAGAACTGCTGCAAGCCAGAGTTGCATTCAAATACAGTTCTCCTTTGCCACAAAGTCTTAGCATTCTCACACTCAAGATTTTAAAGTCAAAAGTGAGTTTTCAGTCTCCATCTTCTACTGCTTCAGTATTGGTAGCTTTGCGTATCATATTTTATCCTCATGAAACATACAACTCATACTACATACCATAATGCTCCACAATATTTGCTCTACTTATTTATCCAATCCCAGGTAAATCTTCCTGGACAAAGCTAGTCCTCTGATGGATGAAACTTAGGCTTTTTGAACATCATACGTACGTACTCCTGTTCCACCACAGACAGCTGGGTGTTAACAAACGAGGCATTGCCCTCCTTTGACCCCCTTTCCCCAGATTTACCTGCCTGTCTGAACAGCGGCTGCCAGATGTTTGCCTGGGGGCTGCCCTGGGACAGTGCTGCAGAGCGTTATCCCCAGGAAAGGGGAGTACGCTGTGTGGGTTAACCCAGTCTGAACCGGAGCAATGGGCAACCACGGGACCAGGTCTCATTTGTCAGGGCCCCCGCAGCCCTGGGTCTGCCAGCACCATAGAGGTGCAGCTCGTGCACCTTTTAAAGCTGGCAGCTGGCCAGGAGAGGGGAGCGCAGAAGTTCCCGGAAGCTCTCAAGGGTGCAGCTTGCACTTCCCCCCTCCCAGCCAGCTGTCAGCTGAAGGGCACGCTAGCGCTATCTCCAATGGAAAACGGGGCCACAGCTGGCCCCCCTTTTCATGCCCACTGCTCTCCTTTCCTGGTGGGAAAGGAGAGGAACGGGGATCAAAGCCAACACATGGCCCCGCTAAAGGTTCTGCCTGGATCCTGCAATCCCATCTCCATTCAGGAAAAGAACCAAGGGAATCGTAGGATCAGCGTGGCTCCTCCAGAGGGGCCACACACTGGCTTTGATCCCCGCTCCTCTTCCTTCCTGCGCCCGTCTCGACTAACAGCTGGCAAGGGGAGGGAGAGGAATGCAAGCTATTACGCTGTCCCTGGGGCCACCTGACAGCTGGTGGAGGGGGAGCGCCAAGGCCGGCCTTACTGTGGGGCAGCTTGGGGTAGGCGCCCTGGGCCCCACCCTGGGCCCCCAAATTGTTTTATTTTTTTTGTTAATTGTGCGTTTTATTTGTGCAGGCGGTGGTGGCTTAGTGGGGCTGCAGCATGGGGCCCCGCCCACCTGCACTGCATTAGCTGTCTTTTTTTTTTTTTTTTAACGGGGTGTGTGTGTCGTAGTGCGGCCCCGCCCCCACCCACATCGCAGCATCAGTTCATGTCCCCGGCATGCGCACGTGCTTTTAGAGTTCTCAGGAAGTTCTGTCCTCTGACCCCTCCTCTCCATCACAGGAAGTTTACACAACTTTCTGTGGTGGGAAAGCGAGCGGAGTCTGGAGGACTCACAGCAGGCAAGCAAGGAGCAAGGAGAGCGGCGCGGCAGTTCAGCAGCAGCAGCTGAGTCAGCCGCACAGTGGGTCAGGTCCCCCCCGACCCCAGGAGGCGGGAGCAGCGGTGGAGCTGTGGGACCCGGAGCCACGAGGCGGAGCGGGACTGGACAGATCCGTCTGGAAGTGACCAAGGTCGGCCTTACAAATTGCGGGTCCCAGAGCGAAGACAAAAGCCAGGGCCCCAGACCCTGCCCACTCCCCACAGGCCCTACCCACCCACCAGAATATGCCATTGTATAAAAAGGAAGGCACATAATCTCCAACCCTTAGAAAGCACACAACATGCACAAGAATCTCCTCTGGGTTTCCTCATTTGAAGCCCTGCCAGGCTTCCTGAGCTGTGTGTCCCCCTCCCTCTCCTTAACAAAAATGGCAGCTATATCACCACCATTTTGGTTAAGGGCAGTGGCCATTTTGTGTACGTGCAGTTCCAGGCAACCACCCAACCCAAAGCCCTAAAGGTTCCGTTCTGCCCCTCTACTTGTCCTACCCCTGGTTGTGTCTATGGCTGACCCTGCCAGGTCAGTGTATACCCAGGGTGGGTGTGTAGGATCCATAACAAAGTAGGGGGATCTGGGTTCAGGTTCTATCCCTGCTGTTGTTATGAAGTTCCACAATGGCATAGTTTGCATTGGTTCCCCAAGTTTTATATGTGTGATTGACTTAAATACAAACCTGTAACCCCAGACAGCAAGAAATACACAAAAAATATATCCAATATTAATATAACAAAGTTGAAAGGATTCAAAGAAGAGCAACAAAGATGACCAAGGGTCTAGAATACAAGTTATATGAGGAAAATCTGACAGCACGGAGCATGCTTAACCTAGAAAAGGGAAGATTAAGGGGGAACATACTGACAGTTTTCAAAATTTTAAAAGGATGCATTAAAAAAAAGATGGAACATTTGCTTTTTCACTGTTGGTGAAGACAGGACAAGAAGCAATGGCTTCAAATTGCAGAAAGGGCAGGTTTAGGTTAAATATTGGGGGGACTGTCCTAATCGTTAGACCAGCTCAGCAGTGGAACAAGCTGCCTAGGGAATCGCCTTTCCTAGGGGCTTTCAAGAAAAGACTGGAGACATCTGTCCAGGATGCTTTAGCTCTAGGGTGTCCTGCCGCAGGGCAGAGGGTTGGGAGGGACTAAATGATACATAGGGAGGTTCCTTCTAATTCTCCAGTTCTATGATCCTCTGATTCACTGATCATGAGCTCAGCTGCAGATGGTGCGCCCACATTTGGGGTTCTGTCTGACCAAATAGTTTTGAGACAGACACCCTTTGTGTGTAGCACACCGTGTTGGGCCACACCCCTGACCACCACTGTGAAAACAGGCAAGGAAAAGGTTGATTTCTCAGTAGAAGTACCTGGCTGGGGATACAGGACTGGTGGCCCTGTTACAGGGGTGATGAGTGCAGTTGAGGTGACTGACCAGATAACCCTGCAATATAAACCTGCACTGGGAGCTCATCTGACAGAGGCTCAGGATATGTTTCTGGGGCTGGTCTAGTGAGTACCCTAAACTGCAGAGAACCCAGAGACTGGGAATTCTCCCAAAGCCCTTCAACAACAGGACACACCCTGGTGTTGGCTGGGCAGGGGAGGGCCAGGCCAAAGGAAATCAAAGGCTGGGAGTCCACCGAGGACCTAATGAAAGCACTGCAGTCAGTGAAGGAACCAGTGTGGGAGTGGACTTTGGGGCCTTAATCTGCAGGGACTTGCATTAAAAAGCCTGAGCTGCATCCGCTGCTCCCTCCCGCCACTGCCGCTGCATGTGCCCGGGCTCACTCACCGCTCTCCTCCTTGTGCTCTCCTCGCTGCTGCTGCTGCCCAGCCCACACTTTGGTGCCCCCAGGCAGGGTGGGGGAGGGGGCCATCATCACTGTGCTGTTGCTGCTGCCCAGCAAGCAACAGCAAAGCCTGAGCTTCACTCCAGCCACAGCCACAGGCCCACAGCACCGGCTGGGCCTGGCGGGGGGCGCTGGGGACAGGGACTTGGTCCCAACTCCCGGCCGTGCTGCGGCCACCAACTGTCATCCACCGACCAGCTGACACTGCCAGACGGCTCTGTCCCATCCTGCTCCGCCTTGTGACTCCAGGTCCCGCGGCTCCACCACTGCTCCTGGGGTCAGGGGGTCCCGTCTCAGCTGCACAGCCGACTCAGCTGTTGCTGAACCGCCGCACCACTCCCCTTGCTCTGAAGCCTGCTGTGAGTCCTCCTGACTCCACTCACTTTCCTGCCACAGGAAGTTGTGTAAACTTCCTGTAAGGGAGAGGAGTCGTTGGACAGAACCTCCTGAGAACTCTAAAAGTACGCACGCACGCCGGGGACATGAACTGGTGTTGCGATGTGAGTGAGGCTGCACCGCGACTCCCTCCGTAAAAAGAAGACAGCTTCACAGCTGGTGAAGTGCGGGTAGGCGGGGCCGCATGCTGCAGTCCCGCCGAGCCTCCACCGCTTGCACAACCACCACCACCCCAATTTAAAAAACAAACAAAACAAAACAAAAAAAACAATTTGGGGCCCCAAGAGCAGGGCCCACCTAAGAGTGGGGCCCAGGGTGGCCGCCCCACGGTAAGGCTGGCCCTGTTTGGGACCTGTTCCTGCCCCCAGTGTTCCCCCCTCCCCCATGCCCGGCCAGCGCTGTGGGCCTGTGGCAAAGTGAGCTAGGAGCCTGGCTGGAGTGAGGCTCAGGCTTTGCTATTGCTTGCCGGGCAGCAGTAAAAGCACAGCAGAGGGGCCTAACTACAAGTAAGTAGAGCTGGATTTGAAATAAGGCTGGCTGACCTAGAGGTTAGACTCTCACCTATAGAGCCAGAGGTCCTGGATTCAAATTTCCTTTGGTGCTGTTATTGAGAAAGAGGGGCATGAATATTTTTGTTGCCGGCTGTCGGAGGTACACGTCGAGATAGCTGAAGCACCATGGGCCTGAATTCTTTGCAGTCGCCTATCCCTAGGACAAGGGGCCTGCCTGCAAGCCTATAAGGCTGGATTGTGTAGAGGTTAAACTCTCACAGATGGATATATTGTTCCCAGGTTCAAATCCTCTTTGGTAGTGGGGGGGAATACCTTACCTTTATGAAAAACGTTGTTGCCCTATGTCAGAGGTTCACGCCCAGATAGCTGGCACACCATGTGATGGCACCCTCTGCAGTCTCCTATCCCGCCTTCAGTACTTGAGGACAAAGGGCCTATCTGGAAGCAAGGCTGAGTGGTCTAGAATCTTCTCTGAATCCTTTCAAATTTGTTGGATATATTTTGTGTGTCTTTCTTGCTGTCTGGGGTTACAGGATTGTATTTAAGTCAATCACACAAACAAAACTTCAGGAACCAATGCAAACTATGCCATTGTGGAACTTCATAACAACAGCAGAGATAGAACCCAAACTCAGATCCCCCTACTTTGTTATGCATCCTACACACCCACCCCGGGTATACACTGACCTGGCAGGGTCAGCCATAGACACAACCAGGGGTAGGACAAGTAGAGGGGCGGAACGGAACCTTTAGGGTTTTGGGTTGGGTGGGTGCCTGGAACTGCACATACACAAAATGGCCACTACCCTTAACAAAAATGGCAGCAATATCATCACCACCATTTTGGTTAAGGGCTGTGGCCACTTTGTGCTGCATGGGGGGGGAGGGGGGAACACAGCCTGGGAAGCCTGGCAGGGCTTCAAATGAGGAAACCCAGAGGAAATCCTTGTACATGTTGTGTGCTTTCCAAAAGCTGGAGATTATGTGCCTTCCTTGTTATACAGTGGTTTACTCTGGGGAGTGGGCAGGGCTGAGCCCCACAATTTGTAAGGCCGGTCCTGACTAAAGAACAGATGGGAGATGAGGAAACAAGCTAATGGACTATATTCATACCTGGCATAAGATGCTAGCCTACCAAAGTACACTCACTTGCAGTCAATGCGACTCTGACCCATAAACTTTAAAAAATATGTTTACAGAATAAAGAGTCATGTATTAGTTGAGCTGTTTTATATTAAAGGTAGCAATTTATTGTTTTATTTACAAAACTCCATTTACATACAGCAAACAATCCATCTGTTTTTAAAAGAATACATAGTATTATTTAGTTCAGCTACAATTACAAACTTCTACCACTGAGTGACATTTCCAGTATAGTAACATCCCTTTCCTACTATGTTAATCCAATTTCCTATCACTTTGATTGAAATGATATGCTGATTTTACTATGCATATTATTATTATTATATCTTTCTATTGCAGTAGTCTGTGGTCCTTAGATCTGGCTTATTTTTTGAGATATCCAACTATTGACACATATGCTGAATTCCTTTTGATGTCCACATATGAGTCAACTGCAGGATAAGGCCTTTTGATTTTCTCTTTTTAGATTATAATACTCAAGATAATTTTAATAACCAAGATAATGCAAGATAATATTCTTCAGAACTATATACAACTTTGTATGGAGAGAGTGGACTAATTATGTAATAAAGTTATAAAGTAGTATGTGATCAAAGGACATGGTTAACCTGTGAAGATTTGTTGTACAGCATTTGGTTTGAGTAAAATACTATCAATTAAGAAGCATAAAAGAAAACTGAAACCATTATCCAATGTTTTCTCTCATGCAACTAAAATGCTAATGTTTTATTTTTCTCTTATTGCATAAAAGTATCTTGTAACAATTTGAACCTTATAAAATAATTTACAGTCATTGAAGTAATCATGATGAATCCATTCACACAAGGGAAATTAATCGCCTAGTCTGCCCTAATAATGTTTTTTTATAAGTCCAATCATATCTTAGAGTATTAAAAAACTTCTGAACTCTTTCTTGCCAAAAAATTCAAAATCTACAGCTATAATGTAGAAGTTCAAACTAAGATTCCATGCTACTCTGCAGAGCTACTAGTATTACTATGGAGTTACAATCCAAGCACTATTCCACTGATACAGCTGCCAGGTCTCCCTATATTATGGTGGTAAGGTTTTAAAGGCACTGCATAAATGAGGCCTATAGTTTTGATCCGAGAGAAGAAATTTTGTTCATTGTGTTTAGCACAAAATCATGCCAAAGATAAGAGAATAACATTTTTTATTCTTTCCTTTTTCACAATCTAAACAAAGCTATGGAGCAAATATTAATATTCTTCTTCACAAAGGGTAGAATTCTTCATTTGGTGAAACACCACCACCATCTTTCTAAGTACACATCCAGAGCATCCATTAATAATAAAAATGCAGTATAACTTCCAACACCCAGACCTCCCACATCAGGATTGCTCTTTATTCCAGACATGCTTTATACCTCCTTTATACTCGGGATGTGCGTTATGACTCACCCATATCCAAACAGCTGTCTTAGTCAGAAGAAAAGTACATCCCTGAGGTGTCAGGATATGGTAGGTTATACTGCATTTCACACAACGGGTATAAACAGATGGGCAGCAGCTCCAAGGGTGGCCACGCTAAGCCCGCTTCATCCCCGGATAGGTCAGTCCATCTGAAGGTGGCCCATCAGATGCTGAAGTGAAGCAGGTGGGGTAGCCCCACTTGACAGCACTCCAGAAGATCCTGGGGCACTGCCAGCAGAGCAGGCTGACCAAACCTGGGGCATTAGTCCAGAGTGGAGCTGCTGTCCGTCTGCTCGGCAGACCCACACTGCAGCTCCACTCCTGGAAGCACCAGTCTAGCATCAGGTGTTCACCCACAACGTTATGGGGTGTGTGTATGTGTGTGTGTGTGTGTGTGCGCGGAGGGGGGCACCGCATGGGCAGACTGCAGCTAGGGGAACCCACTGGGTCCATCTAAAGGGGGCAGGCTGTCTCCGCATCTGTCTAAAAACACCCAGTGAGCGAGAAGTAATCTGCATATTGCAAAAGAAGCAGTAGATAAATAAAAGCCTTTTCTGATTAATCAGGCACAATTTACTAAACTATCCATGTAGGATATGGATGTTTCATCACTTTCTATTCTTTGTCCTCTCAAATCAGACATTTTGCTGAAAATAAAAATCAATTGTTTAGCTGTACACTTGTATCAGATGTGCAGCCAGATGCAACATGCATTTTGTTCATCTTCTGCAGCTGCATGCACAAAAAAATCTACATGTTGGAACTTGCTCGGTCTAGCAGGGAGCTAGAAAAAGAGTTTTATTTAACTTCTGGCCCATAGGAGTACTGAAATCCAGTTTTACAATCTTGTTATGTGTGGAAACCAATACAAATGTTGTACTCTGCAGGGATACAGGATCACGTTTTTAGTGTGGCATGATTCAGACAGGCAGCCTTTCAGTGCTCTCTCTCTCTCTCTCTCACACACACACACACACCCTCTCTACTGGGCAAATAAGAGATTGAAATATTCTTGTTTGTACACTGGGATCATTTGACACACTAGGAACATGTTATTAGCCTTATACAGTTTTAAATACCACACATTAATGAAACAAAACCAAAGGATTGTTGATATCCTTGCAGGCAATTCCTTAGTTTAAGGAACTTGATGATGATTGGTACATAAAGCATTTGTTGTGGTCGCGCTATAGGACTTCTCAGCTTCTTGGGCTCAAAGACTTTGAACACAAACACACAGTTAAAACCATAAAGTAATCCTCCAAAACATATTTGGGCTATTTTAGGGAAGGAGTAACCTGCGTACACACTCCTATGCAAAAACACTGTGGCATCAAAGAGCTGAGATTTCAGTTCTGTGAAAAATTTGAAACAAAACGTTGAAAATGTCCGTAGGTGAAAACAGACATGACGGAAGCTCGGCAACTCCCTGACCCACCCTAGGGGGAACCACTGCAGCTACCATTTCTTAGGTTGGCGGGGAGGGATGTTCACACATGCAGCCCTCTCCCCATAACCCAGGTGTGGGGGCTGACATCACTGGGTTTTCCACACCCCAGGTCAGCCCAAGGAGCTGTCCACACGGCACACAACTCCCAAGCCATTGCTGACCACCCACATCAGCTGTTTGATGTCCTCACTGGCCCACCAAACAGCTGATGGGGGGCCTCGGAGAAGTGCCCCTCAATCAGCTCTTTGGCGGGCCGGATGCACGCACCAAACAGCTGATGGAGAAGCGAGGAGCCCCACCCCCCTCCAGCTATTTGGTGGACAGTGAGCACACCAAACAGTTGATGGGAGGAGTGCCCTCCAATCAGTTGTTTGGCAGGCCAGATGTGCGCACCAAACTTCTGATGGGGCAGCAAAAGTGCCTCCCATCCCTGATCAGCTGTTTGGTGGGCTGGGTGAGTGAACCAAACAGCTGATGAGGGGGGATGGAAGAATGCACTCACATGGCCCCGTCGAACAGTCGATCAGGGGGTGGGGCTGGAGAAGTGTGCTCATACGGCCTGCTGAACAGCTGATGAGCATGCAGCCAGGGGAATTCGCTGTCCCCCTGATCAGCTTTTGGCGGGGCTGGGTGAGCACGGGGCATGATTCACCGACCTTGACTCAGGGCAAGGCTTGGGCACAAAACAGATGTGTGGGTCCCCATTAGTCCAGGTGGGTGGGCACTGGCCCGAGCTGTGTCTCTGAGCTTCTCTGGAAGACACATCCCATAGCAGCTGTCTGTCCACCCCATGGTGCACACAGGCCAACATCTGGCGGTAACAGAACTAACATGCAGGTGACTTCTGGGCCAACGTGGGCTACTGTCATGTCTTTTCACCCTATGTCAACATTTTTAAAAATTCATGTCAACACTTCCAACATTTTGCAAAATTTTAAAAAACGGTCAAAGAAAAATTAAAGTTAAAAATGCTGAAATTGCAACTTCTAATAATTAATGAAATTTTTCATCAAAATTTTGTTTAAACAAAAAATTACAAGACATCTTTACCAAAAGTTTTGTAGTTTGACCAAAAAACACTTTGCAGGAAGTTAAATCACCAAAGAACTTATAACCACCCTTGGTAATCCCAGAAGGAGCTGTTTGTGTTCAGTGTGTGGTGTGAATTATTTGTAAGGCCTCAAAAATCTAGAGACTTTTGAGCGCAGCAGTCGAATAAAAGATCTTGGGAACATCTCTCTGGACTCTTGTGCTGTGTACTTGAAGTAATTCTGTGGATGTGCCAAGACATCAAATAATGCCTTTATCAGCTTCTTATCCTAAAAGAGTAAGGTAGAGTTTGCATACACCTTAAAATAAGACTCATCAACCCTTATATACTAATGACTATTGCGTTTTATTTTGATTCAGACAATGGCCTGCACGCTTCCCCCTCGAAGTGGCTGCTGCAACAGCCACACTAGGAGTCACCCGTTAGAATCCCGCCCCACGCACTCCACCTGAATAAGTGCGCTGCCGTAGTGCCACTCTCGGATACGCCCCTAGCCTCGCTCCTTTAAAAGTACTCAGAGATATAGCACGTCCCCACTGTGACACAAGGTTATGGGACTAATTCAGAGCTCCTGGCAAGACTTAAGGTGGCTCCCCTCAACAGACAGCCTAAAAGAGAGAGTTAGCCACCTGAAGGTAGGGCATAATTGGTATGAGCAGGTGTAATTTGCACAATCTATATTAACTTCTAAATTAATTCATATACGAAGGATTATGAAGAAACTTACCTTAAGGATCCCTTGATGATTTTCTGATGCATATAATCTGCCATCTCGCACTATGTCTTCTATTAGCTCCTGGTAATCCTCTGTTAGGAACACACGATATAACTATTTTCCTCACTGATTTAGTCATATAAGTACAAATATTTCTCTTAGTTATATAAAATCACCACTGCACCCAAATCTCTAGAGTGAATGGGAAGAGAAAGAGTGTGTGTACGTGTACAAATGCATGCGCAGTTGGCAGTCCTTGTTTATAGAAAGCTATTTGGAATACATAAACTATACAGCGTATTAAGACGAAGACAATGTTCTGTACTGGACTGTTTATCATTAATCTGCCAAAGGCAACAGAAATCATAAGTGGCCTTGGAGCACTCCACATATTTTGTCAATGCAGCATGCTGGGAACACATTGTTTTCTAGAGAAATCCACACTGACGCTTAAAATATCCACATTCAAATATTCTTGTGTACAAAGTGTATGATCTAGCTTCCAATGACATCATCAGTTAGAATTAGACCAGAGCCTAAAAGTCTTTGTGCCAAATCTTGGCTCCACTGAAGTGACTGGAAAATTGCCACTGACTTCATCAAGACCAAAAATTTAGCCCCTTAAATACTACACACTTCAAGGCCAAAGGCCTTGTTCGCATGAAGCAAATACCGCAGGGTAACTGCCAGAATTCACACAATAGTCTGCTTTACCAGAGAGTAATTTGCCAGTTACCCCATGGCAAATTACTCTGCTTTGAAAGAGAAACAAAAATTGGTCACCTACCTCGGTGAATTTGTTTCTCTTCGTTCCACCTGTCAGTGCTCCGCACGGGTAGCTCTGCGTATGGCCGACAGGAGGCAGAAGAAGAAAAAACCTCCTGCGCATGCATGCAGCTGCCCTCAGTCACTCAGTCGATACCAAGCTGAGGGCCGACTCGTGAATCCTGTAATACTTATGTACAATCATTAGTCTATGCCCTTCCCCTTTGGAGTTACTGGGCTAACTGAACTGTTGAACTTAATAACCACATAAACAGTTAATGAACTAAATTGTAACTGACAATCCCTACAGACTCACTCCCCTTAAATTAATGCTGTTTGGCAGGGAGGGCTGGAGCACTGACAGATGGAACGAAGAGAAACAAATTCACCGAGGTAGGTGACCAATTTTTGTTTCTCCTTCTGCCCCCTGTCAGTGCTCCGCACGGGATGTACCCGAGCTCCAATTATGGGTGGGAACAAACAGCCCTGGGAACGTCCAGAACCGTCTGTAAGACCCTCCTGCCAAAATGCCGCATCTGCGGACTTGTAGAAATCTAATTTATAATGTTTTACGAAAGTATGCAGGGAGGACCAAGTTGCCGCCCTGCAAATTTCGTCATATGACACCCTTGCCTTAAAGGCATACGATGTAGCAGCACCTCTAACAGAGTGCGCCCAGATTTGCAAGGGTGGTACTTTATTCTTTGGCTTATAGGCTTCTACGATGGCTTGTTTAAGCCATTTTGATATTAAGGCTTTTGAGGCCTTCCTACCCCCATAGCTAGGTCTGATATTAATAAAGAGGGCCGATGTTGACCTCAATGTCTGGGTCCTCCTAATGTAGATTTTCAAGGCTCTCCTAACATCTAGGGTATGCCAAATTTTTTCCTTGGCATGCACCGGATTGGGGCAGAACGATGGGAGGACTAGTTCCTGTGCCCTATGGAAGGTTGAGTTCACTTTGGGGATGAAGGCCTCATCAATTCTTAGAGTAACCGTCTGGTCCCCAAAAGAGCAATAATTGTCATCCATAGACAAGGCTCCCAATTCCGAAACCCTGCGGGCCGATGTCACTGCCACTAAGAACACCACCTTAAGGGTCAGCATATATAATGACACGTGGCGGAGAGGTTCGAACGGGGCTCTAGTGAGAGCATCTAGGACCAGACTGAGGCTCCATGAGGGGCATCTATGAATTACTGGCGGGCAGATGTTACGAGCTGCTCGTAAAAATAGTCTTATATGCTTATGGGGAAAAACTCTCTTGTTAGAGGTTGCTTGTAAGACCGAAGCAATAGCCGCCGACTGGCGAGCTAGCGTGCTTGGTCTTAGTCCTTTCTCTAATCCTTCCTGGAGGAATTGAAGGATTACGTTCACCCCTGCCTTAGAGGGATCTAATTCTCTTTCCCCTGCCCACCTGGCAAAAGTCCTCCAGGTAGCTTTATAAGCTCGTCTGGTGGCTGGGTGTCTAGCCTGCTGCAACGTGGCTAGTACTGCCTCTGAATAACCCTGGGCCCTTAGAGCTGAGCACTCAAGAGCCATGCTGTCAGATTTAAGGTGCGAAGGTTGTCGCACCAAAAAGGGCCCTGTAACAATAGATCCTGTCTCAATGGGAGTTGCACTGGGCTGGCCTGACTCAACTGCACTAGATCTGAGAACCAAGGCCTCCTCGGCCACCATGGTGCCACGAAGATGACCCGGGCCCTTTCCCTGATCAGCTTGGCTATTGTCCTCGCTATGAGGGGAAACGGGGGAAATGCGTAGAGAAGGCCTCCCGGCCAACTCTGATTGAGGGCATCCACTGCCTGCGCTCTTCCGTCTGCTGTCATTGCCATGTATTCGAGCAGCTGAGCATTTCTCCTGCTCGCGAACAAGTCCATCACTGGCTGTTCGAAGTGCTGTGTCAAGGACTGAAATACGTCTGGGTGTAGTTGCCATTCGTGAGGTTCGAGAATTTGCCGGCTCAGCCAGTCTGCTTAGATGTTGTCTGTCCCCTTGATATGTAGGGCCTTCAAGGACCTTAGATTGTTCTGTGCCCAAGTGAAACGTTTCACCACTTCGTGTTGAAGTGTAATGGCCCTGGACCCCCCTTGATGGTTGACGTATGCTTTTGCCGAAATGTTGTCTGTGTAGACCAGGACGTGGGCAGGTCCTATGAGGTGGCTCAGTTGTTGGAGTGCCAGACGAATCGCTCTAAGCTCCAACACATTG
This sequence comes from Sphenodon punctatus, assembly GCA_003113815.1. Taxonomy (NCBI): domain Eukaryota; kingdom Metazoa; phylum Chordata; class Lepidosauria; order Sphenodontia; family Sphenodontidae; genus Sphenodon; species Sphenodon punctatus. The sequence continues at coordinate 539,288 of QEPC01006666.1, read as the reverse complement.
ATGTTCTGGCTGGTGTCCGACTGGGACCATAGCCCTGTACTAATGTGGATTCCATCTGGGCTCCCCATCCCGTCAGACTGGCGTCCGTGGTGATGGTCACGCAGTTTGGTTCGGCTAAGGGCACTCCCGTCTTGAAGGTTCCTGGGTCTGACCATGAGGACATTGATCTCCTGAATCCTTGTGGAATGTTGACCCACGGATTGAGACCTCTGGTAAGCTCTAATTGCATAGGCCTGAGCAGCTGCTGCAAGGGGCAAAGGTGGAATCGCGCCCACTGTACTTGCTTTGTGCAAGATATCAACAGACCCAACAGTTGAGTTAGGTACTTTAGCCTTGTTCGCTGTTTGTATCTTAGGCTCTGGAGCATGGCTCTGATGCGCTGCTGTCTAGTTACTGGGATGTATACATTGCCTGAGGTGGTATCTATGAGTACCCCTAAGTGCTCCAGCTTGTTGGTTGGAACTAGGTGGCTCTTTTCCCTGTTCACCAGGAATCCGTGGTTCTCAAGGTATGCAATGGTCTTGTGTACATCCTTTTGGAGTTTCTCTTGAGAGTTCGCCCATATGAGTAGATCGTCTAAGTAGGGGTACAGGTGAACCCTGTCCTTTCGGAGGTTCGCTACTAAAGGTACCAGGATTTTTGTGAACGTCCTCGGTGCGGATGACAGTCCGAACGGGAGTGCTTGAAACTGGTAGTGTTGTCCCTGATAACAGAAGCGAAGGTACATCAGGTGTGAGGAGCATATCGGGATGTGTAGATATGCATCCCTGAGGTCTAGAGATGCCAGCCAATCCTGGTTTCTGATGGCCTGACAGATGGATGTAACCGTCTCCATCTTGAAGCGGTGGTATCGGACCGACTTGTTCAGTCTCTTGAGATCTAATACCGCTCTCCAGCCACCTGACTTCTTGGGGACAAGGAATAAGATTGAGTATAGTCCCAGTTTCCTTTATTCTGTGGGTACTGGCTCTATGGCTCTGATTGTCAAGAGCCTTTGGATCTCCCCCAGCATCGCAGCATGTTTGTGATGGTTTGCTGATCTTGGGGACATGATGAAACCCTGAGCGGGGGAACTTTTTAGATCGATGTGGTACCCGTTCTTGATGCAGTCTAGAACCCAGGCGTCGGAGACTGACTGCTCCCAGGTTGTTAAGAAAGGCTGCAGCCTGCCTCCCACCTCCGCTGGTTCTGGATAGTCATGCCTCTGTTTTTCTTTGGGCTTGTGGAAAGGCTTTCTGTCTCTGTTGTCTGAAGCCCTGACCCCTACCTCCCCTTCTGGGGTTAAATCGGTTAGACTGGTCAAATCTAGATTGGCCCTGTCTTCTGAATATGCCATAGTTGGCGCCAGAGGCTCCCCATGGTTTATACGTAGGAGTCCGAAAAAGATTCTTTTTACTCCCCATATGTTGTAGGGTCTTTTGTTTTGTTTTATCGTTTGCATCTGCCAAGACAGTTTAAATCCTTTATAGGGGGCTGCCGCGAGCAGGTTCTTTGCGGCTGCATCCCTTTGCCATGACCGAAGCCACAGCTTATGTCGGGCTGCTACCGAGGATGCTACCGATCTGGCCGCCCATAGCATGGAATCAGTGGTGGAGTCTGCCAGGAAGGCGGTAGCTAAATTGATTCTGGCTGCCAGGATCTGTGCCCTGCTATCAGAGATATGAGCGTTCTGGGCCTCTTGGGTCCAGGCTAGTAAGGCTCTAGCCACGTATGATGATACCACACTTACTCTCATAGAGGTGGTTGAGTAGTCTAAACCCCTCCTGAGGGATGACTCTATCCCCCTGTCTGTGGCATCCTTTGGGAAGCAAATCCCTTCTGTGGGGAATACCGTTTGTTTTGCCAAGGAGACTGCTGCTGCGTCTATCTTGGTTTTTTTTAACAAGGGCTCTTTCTTGCGAAATAGCGAATAAAGGGAAGTTTGGGTCTTGTTCATTCTTTGGTTCCTTTCAGGTTGTTTCCATTCACCTAATATCAGCTTTTCAAAAGCTTTATCTAAGAGCACCCCCATTTCCTTGCTGTGTTAGAATGGGAGGTACTCCCGCTCCTCGTCTTCCTGAGAGTCAGAGGAGGCCTCTTTTAGTGGTTTCTCTATTATTTTGAGAGTCTTGGTGACTTGAGACATGAATTCACTCCTGCATGACAGGGGGAACTTTCTTTCTCTGTCTCTGGGATCCTGCACCTCCTGTGGAGGTGAGTCCTCAATGTCTTCCCACTCCTGCCCTGACTCGTGATCAAACTCTGAATCCAGGCCTGCATGAGAGGCCTCTCTCGCTCTTTTTGAGTGTGATTCCCCCCCACTCTCCTCAGCCGAGGAGTGAGGAGATCTAAGTAGCCTAGCCATGGAGCCCCCTGGTGGCCGTTTAGTTTTCTTTGCCTTGCTTGAGGCTTTTCCCGCCTTAGGTTGTGTGGTGCGGGGAGGGGCAGGCCTGCCGTCTCCCTTGCCCTGTAGTTCCCATAGCCGGTCCAGGGATTGCTGGATTTGTGTCATTGCTGAGGCGAGGGAAGCTATGTCTGTGGGGGAATCCCCCTGCACTGGGGCTGACTGCCCTGTTGCCCCCTCAGTTACTGCTTCCATTGTCCCTTGAGGGACGCACGTATGCGAGCAGGGGCAGTAGCAAGGAGAAGCGCGGGCTGCAGTGCTATTGGAGACCGCCGCTTGTCCCTCTGTGCCGGCGGGCAAAGCTGTAGGCTGCCGGGGCACTGAGTAGGAGAGCAGGAGAGGAGGGGAATGGATTATAGCGCTGCAAGGCGCCTCTCTCTGTGTCTGGGCCGGTGGGATAGGCAGGCGGCCCCTCAGGGCTCTACTCACTGTTGCCGTTGAGGGCTGCTGGGCACGCTGCGCGGCGCCCGTCCGGTTATGGAGAGGTGGAGGAAGCGAGCTCAGATCCTTCAGGTTCCCCGGTTCCCAGGCACTTTGTGTGGCAACCCTGAGGATGCGTCTCCACCTTTCTCAACTCCGTGGTTCCCAGGCCCTTTGCACGGCAACGCTAGGGAGAGGCGGGAGGGGGAGGGGTGTTTTAAATTTCCCCCGAGCCCGCTTGTGCTTCAGCCCTGGTCTCCTTCGGGCGTGCACTATTGATCTTCCTTTTCTTTTAAGGTTTTGTTTTCTTTAACGTCCTCTTCTTCTTCTATTTATAGGTTTTTTATTGGCGAAGCCGAGAACATGTCCTATCGGCCGAAGGCAGAAGGTAAGACTGAGTGACTGAGGGCAGCTCCACGCATGCGCAGGAGGTTTTTACTTCTTCTGCCTCCTGTCGGCCATACGCAGAGCTACCCGTGCGGAGCACTGACAGGGGGCAGAAGGAGAAAACAGGAGCAAAGAGGAAATATAGGGTGTTTTTAAACAAGACGCATCCACACATGGTCCCCCACCATTCACGCGTCCCAACTGTTTGTGTGACGGTAGTGCGTGGGGAAGCGCACTCCCATGACCCACGGAGTGGCCATGCACGGAGCATTCCTAAAAAAATCCAGAGTGACCCGTGCAGGCCAGGTTGACTGCCTCTGTGGATGGGGCAGCCATGCTGGGATACGCTCATTTGAAGCACTCCCCACGCACGTTGCATGCATGGGCGCCCCGTACACACACACACACACACCATCCAGCGTGCTCGTTTAAAAACACCTCTAGCTACTCCACAAATGCAGACCCATGTGTGTGCTCTGAAGCAAAGCATGCTTCCCTGGGGCAAACTACCATGGGATAAAATACCCCAGGTTACACTGCTTTGCATAAACCTGTAAGTACCAAACACTGGCACCTACCCGCTATCCTGGTGGACTGAATGACCTCAAGTACAGTCAAGACAACCATACAATGACAACACATTATTATTATTATTATTTTTGTCTCTGAGAGTGCACTGATTTTTAAACATTAGTTTTCCATGTGTGATAAAAGTGCAGTAGAAATAAAGTCAGAATAGAATATTGATGATGCTTTATCTGGATGCAGTGGGTGATGTAATAATATCTTGAATAAGCAGCTGTTCCAATTCAGGGTGAGGACATATGGGACAACAGCCCCAGGTGCTATCTGTGAGTGTCATGTTACACCCACCCACAACCCGTTCATGTCAGCACCTAATAAACAGGTTGTGGGTGAGTGTAGCACATACACACAATCCCATCCCAGCAGCCGCTCCTGTCCCCTTCCCAGCTGGCAGAGGACAGGAGCAGCTGCCAGCACCAGCACTCCGAGAGCCAGCCATTAGCCGCTTCGGTTCCCTTCCTGGCTGGTGGGAAGACAAGTGGGGTTTGCAGATGGTGCACAGTCTTCTTCCCAGTTGGCACTCCCCAGGACAGAGAGCACGCCCACATGTTGGCCCACATGCCAACACGTGGGCATGCATTAGCCCGCACAGCATTCCTCGCCTGCCATGGCAGGATGCCCGGACTGAGAACACACGCTCCTGGTCTGGAATGACTTAGGTGAAAACAGACAGGCAGTTAGCTTGCTGGAGCCCGTGTTTGGTCCTCGCAGCCCCCACGCACATGCTTAGCGTGTCCAACAGAATAAACGGGCAGCCCCCTACACAGTAACGTTAGCGATCTCCTTCCCCCCATCACTCGCCACCTCCACATTAGCGCTAGCGATCTCCCTCCCCCCTCGCTTGCCGCGTGTCACCTGGGTGGCACGCTAGTAATCTCCCTCCTTCCTCCAGCTTGCCCGTCAAGCTGGGTGGCCACACTAACAATCTCCCTTCCCCTTTAGATCCACTTGTCAGCTGGGCTGACTGGCTGCACCAGTAATCTCTCTGTACCCAAGGAGCCACCTGTCAGCTGCACCCTATCTTTATGGCTGAGGGGGGGGAAATAGCAGCTTTTTTGTTCTCCTTTATGTCTGATTGCCCAAACTGTATGAAGATGACAATGTGTGTATAGCTGTATTTTTCTGTGTCCTATGTGCTTTCTATGATGAAGCATTTCTGGGAGCACTAATTAAGAATTTTTGGCAATTTCCGATTCTGTGGGGATAGTACACAAGACGTAGGGAGTGGGTGGGAATAGCTTATTGGTGTTCAACTGTTCGGTTGTGCACCAGTTTGGCCCTTTTCAAACAGGTGCGAGGGGGGATGGGTGGGCGCTACGTGGGCGGCCCATCACACGGACGCCCACCCACCTCCACCCTTCTCCATGCACGGAGGCACCTCCATTTGCTCCATGCGTGGGGGATCAGTGGAAGTGGGTGGAGCGCAGGAGCGTGCACACACACACCCCCACCGGCCGCAGCGGTCAGACGGACCCCCGCCACTCACGCAGTCGCACACATGAGGGGGGCATCCATGTATAAAGGGCCTTTGTGATGCAAGAGTGTTTGTTGTGAAAAACACAGTAACACTGCAGATGTAGACACACAGATATAGAGGTAAGAGCAGGTAGCATACATACAACCCAGGTGTCAGTGCCACCTAGGATGAGTGTGTTGAGAGCTTTATCAAGCCTTTAGGTGGATTGTAGGTGCTTGGTTCACTTACAATTAAAGAATGAATAATATTCATGCTCTTGTTATTCAGCTGTGGATAGCAACTTACCATCATATGTCACATAAGGGACTTGGAATCCTTTAGCACTATTCCCTTCATTTGATTTGAACTGGATCCACAGCTTTTTAGACCTGGAAGTGAAAGCTATAGGACGTTCATAGGTTTGACAGGTTTCATATGTGGTCACAGAATTGGAAGAAGCTGCCAAAAAAAATTCACAATAGACAGATATCAGACGAGCATCAGTGTCATTAAAAAAAAAATGTACAAGTAAAAATATTATTTAAAAAAATCACAGAAAAAATGATAGTATTCTCATGATGATCATTCATATCATAAAACAAGTTAGCAAAATACAGATTCATTTTTTTCAAGAATTAATATGACTTTGTTGTTGGCCTGAAGTATTTTGGATGATATCCAGCGCCTAATTCGACTCTCACCCTTAGGGTACCACTCCCACCCAAACAATCTAACTTGAAGGAGGACTACAATTAGTTAATTACCTTTGGGCTCTGCACAATATGTTTATGGGAGATAAGAACCCTCAGAAGATACATCAGCTGCCTGGAGAAGCCAGCTTAATGCATAAGTACAGGGACACGGGCAACAAAGCACCAGGGGCAGGGATGAAAATTAGTGCTCAGAAAGTCCATCTCTTTGCACCATACCTGTACTCTTACTTTAATCTTTATCCCCAAGCCCACAGGAAGTACCATCCATGATGGGGTGTAGGGAAAACTGTGAATTTTGTCCTGGTCCAAGCATTCCACTGGCAAAACTCCCATTGACTTTAATGGGGCCAGAGTTCAGCGACTCAGGAAACACAGACTTTGTTTAAGCATTCCTCCCTTTAAAAAAGAAGATGGGGCTAGTTGGTCTTTTGCACAGAGTGCAACACGTCTGATTATTTTCCTGTTGGGGAGAGGTCATATGTGTGCACACATGGTGCAAAGAGCTCCTAGCTCTCAGAGAATACGTGTTGTCTCTGGAGGCTAGAGTGGTAGAACTGGAGAAGCTGAGGCAGACAGAGGGGTATACAGAGGAGTCCTTCAGGGATATAGTAGAGCAGTCCCACTGCCACTCTGGCAGTCTCTGAGCTGCAGGCCTCCAGGAAGGAGGGCATCAAACTGGAATGGTGGGAAGTGATCCCGTAGCTTAAACTTGCCCTCCAGGTGATGTGTTATCCATTCGCACCAAGGATACATCTTCAGGGGGGTGCCCAGAAGAGTGAGACTAGGATAACTGTGGTAGTTGGTAATTTGCTTGTTAGAAATGTAGATAGCTTGGGTGCTGGTGATGTGAGGGCCACATGGTAAATTGCCTGCATGGTGTGAAGGTAGCAGACCTCACACATCAGACAGAATTTTAGAGAGTGCCATGGTGGAGATGGCTGTTGTGGTACATGTGGGTACCAATGATGTAGGAAGGAAGTTCGGAAGCCAAATTTAGGGTTCTAGGTAGGAGATTCAAGTCCAGAACCTCCAAGGTAACAGTCTCAGAAATGCTCCCAGTTCCACATGCAGGACCCTAGAGGCAGTCTGAGCTCCAGAGTTTCTCAATGCAAGGATGAGGTGATGGTGCAGGGAGGAAGGCTTTAGATTCATTAGGAACTGGGGAATGTTTTAGGGAAGGGGGAACCTATACTGACAGGATGGGCTCCACCTTAACCAGAACAGACCCTGGCTGTTGAAACTAAAAATGAAAAAGAATAGAGCAGTTTTAAAACTAGAATCTGGGAGAAATCCAACAGGTGCTGAGGGGCACATGGTTTGGGCCGAGACATCTCCAAAGGATGCTGTTAATTCAGGGAAATTAGAGTATCCTAATATAGAGAATATGGAAGAAGCTGAGGGAGCCCAGGTAGAAATCTATGCAGAACAGACAAATATGATTCCAAAATACCTGAAACAGTTACTTAAAATGAGTAGATTAAGAATAAGAATAAAAATAATACATTTAAGAGTCTATATGCAAATGATAGAAGACTAAAATATAAGACAGACGAATTAAGAGTGTATGGCACTAAAGGAAGATCTAGTCATAACAGGCATCTCAGAGACCTGGTGGAATGAGGATAACCAATGGGACACTGTAATATCAGGGTACAAAGTATACTGAAATGACAGAGTAGATTGAGCTGGTGGTGTGGTGGCATTACATGTTAAAGACAGCATTGAGTTAAGTAGGATTAAAATTAGAAAGGAAGGAAACTGTACTCTGGAATCTCAATGGTTAGAAATTCCATGCGTAACAGTGAAGTCTATATAGCAGTGTGACTATACTATCATCATCCTGACCAGGACAGTGAGACTATCCATGAAATGCTAACAGAGCTTAGACAGGCCACTAAAGTAGAGACATAATAATAATGAGTGATTTCAATTACCCTAATGTTAACTGGTTGAATGTTTCCTACGGACGTTATATGGAGGTAACGTTTCTAGATGCCATAAATTACTGCTTCTTGGAGCAGCTGGTCCTGGAACCAACAAGAGGAGGAGCTACTTTAGATCTAGTCCTAAGTGGAGTGCAGGACCTGGTGCAAGGGTAACTGTGGTGGAGACGCTTGGCAATACTGATCATAATGTAATCAAATTTGACATAATTACTGGAGGGAGAATGATAAACAAAACTACTGCAGTAATATTTAACTTTAAAAAGGAAGACTATGCTAAAATGAGGAAGCTAGTTTGAAAAAACCCCTAAAAGGAGCAGTTGCAAGGATTAAATGTCCTTTAATCCTTGCAGGACATGATTGCAAGAGGCATGGAGACCATTTAAAAACCTCATCTTGTCAGTCCAGATTAAATGTATTCCACAATTTTTAAAAAAGGCAGCAAGAGGACTAAATGTCTGCCACCATGGCTAAATGGTGAGGTGAAGGAGGCTATTAGAGCCAAAAAGGTCCTTTGAAAAGGGAAAGCTAGATCTAATGAGGAAAATAAGAAAGAGCATAAACACTGGCAAATAAGATGCAGAACACTAAAAAGGCAGACCAAGAAAGAATTGGAAGAAAGACTTGCTAAAGAGGTAAAAACTAATAATAAAACCTTTTCCAAGTACATCAGAAGCAAGAAGCCTGCTAGAGAGTCAGTTTGAGAAGCTGAATTCTTTGCTTCAGTCTTCACTGCAGAGCATATTGAGGTACTCACACCAGAACTGTTCTATGTAGGTGATGAATCAGAAGAACTGTCACAGATCAATGTGATTCTGGAAGAGTTACTGGTAATTTGTAACCTAATCTGCCACTGTACCTGAGGAATGGAAGGTAGCAAATGTAACACCAATATTTAAAAAGGGGCTCCAGAGGTGATCCTGGAAACTACAACCTGGTGAGCCTGATGTCTGTGCCGGGCAAAATAGTGGAAACGGTTATTAAGAATAGAATTTCTGGGCATATTGATAAACATGACTTAATGGGGAAGAGTAAACATGGATTTAGCAAAGGAAAGTTGTGCCTCACTAATCTATTAGAATTTTTGAGGGTGTAAATAAGCATGTGGATAGGGGTGAGCCAGTCAACATAATGTAGCTAGATTTTCAGAAAGCATTTGATAAGGTCCCTCATGAGAGACTCTTGAGAAAATTAAAAAGTCATGGGATAGGAGGCAGTGCCCTGTTGTGGACTGCTAACTGGTTAAAGAATAGGAAACAAAGTGTAGGACATAATGGTCAGTTTTCACAATGGATAAAAGTAAATAGTGGTGTGACACAGGGTTCTGTACTGGGACTGATACTGTTTAATGTATTCATTAATGATTTAGAAAAGGAAGTAAGGAGTGAGGTGATCAAATTTGCAGATGAGACAAAGATATTCTTCAAGTTAGTTAAAGCACGAGTGGATTCTGAAGAATTGCAGGAGGATCTTGCGAGACTGAGTGTGGACATCTAAATGGCAGATGAAATTGAATGTGGACAAGTGCAAAGTGAAGCACAAAGGGGAAAAATAATCTATGTACACAATAATGCTTGGTTCTAAATTAGGACTTACCACTCAGGAAAAGGAGCTTGGAGTCGGTGGGGCCAATCCCATGCCCTACGGAGGACACACAGCATGTGAGCACAGATGTGCGTGCAAACTGCACGCACCCCAGCACAGGGCCTATGGTGCCTGCACAAACCGTGCAGCTGCATGAGCGGGGCACGAGATCAGCCCTATTGTGGATATTACATTGAAATGCTCAGCTCAGTGTGCGGCAGCAGTCAAAAAAGCAAACAATGTTAGAAATTATTTGTAAGGGGATAGAGAATAAAACTGAAAATATCATACTGCCTCTATATAAATGTATGGTGCAACTGCACTTTTAATATTGTGTGCGGTTGCACCACACAACTGCCCCATCTCAAAAAAGATAAAGTAGAAATAGAAAAGGTACAGAAAATGGCAACAAAAATTATAAAGTGAATGAAACAGCTCCCCTATAAAGAGAGGACTAAATTGGTTAGGGCTTTTCAGCTTAGAGAAGAGATGACTGAGAGGGGCTATGATAGAATTTGATAAAATCATGAGTTGTTTGTGGAATAAGGAACCGTTATTTACCCTCTCAAACACTACTAGAACGAGAGGACACCCCATGAAACTAACAGGTAGCAGATTTAAGACAAATGAAAGAAAGTATTTTTTCACTGAACGCACAAATAAGTTGTAGAATTTGTTGCCAGAAGATGTGGTCAAGGCCAGTAGTATTAGCTGGGTTTAAAAAAGGATTGGACAAGTTTCTGGAGGACAGGTCCATTAGCAGCTATTAGCCAGGTAGGTTTTGGGGGAACATAACCGCGTACTGTTGGGAGCTGGGAGTGAACAACAGGGTAATCCGTATCCCCCTCCATTGTGATCTGTTGGGTACTTCTTCCAAGTGACTGAGGTTGGTCACTGTTGGCGACAGGTGCTGCATTCGATGGGCCATTGGTCTGACCCAGTATGGCACTACTTATGTTCCCCACCTTTAATTTCATAAAACATTCTTTCATTTAAAAAAAATCTATTGCCTGTGAACTAGATCATACTGACAGCACTAGAAAATGGAATAATGAGTCTACAGAGCAAACACAGAATCAGTGGACTTACACCCAAGTGGTAATATCTGAGCATTTCCACCTTGCCTTGATTCATCTAGAAATAAAAGGATCCATAATCCACTAAATACTAGTTTCCCCGAATCATGTATTTTCCCGTAAACACATTTTATGAAGGCTCTGTACAAGACCACTGGCCCACCTCATCTTTAGACCTTCAACTAATGTGGGTCTTCCTGCATAGAGCAACACTGTTGGAAATTATAGTCAAAGAGGTTGTTCAATGAACCCTTCTCTTTAGAACTGGGTTTCAGGGTAATTGACTTTGATTTATGCAGAATGCGTTGAACCAATGAGAGATTTCTATACTTGACATGAGATCCTACAAACAGACAGATGTTATATGCTATTTTAGACTTACAACTTTTTCGCATCACCAGGTAGTCTCCACATTCATCTTCTATTGGCAAAAATATTTCTGGAACCACAATCAGAATGCGGCGCTTAGAAGGTGGATTTATATTCCAAGTACATTCAGTGTTCGCAGGGTAATTCCCAGGGTAGTTTGGGGATTCAATGTAGCCAGTAAAATCTCCAAGTTCACCACCACAGTGCATATCTGAAAAAGCAATATATCACCCAGGGCCAAGGGCGGTGGAGAGAGGGAGAGATCTACAGCCAGTCATTGCCATCAAAAGTATAAGGACTACAGATATATTTGCTTTCCTATCTGCCTGTGGAACAAGCAGGGAAGCTCTCCCTCATTTCGCTTTGCGGTGATTCAGTCTGGCCGCCCACACACGTGAATGGCTGCATGTACGGATTCCCTGTTTCTTGGTTATTGGCCGTTAGGCAGGGAGTAGGGAACCCCCCTCCGGCAGGGACTTGGGGAAAACCAGCCTGCCAGCACCAAATCCCTGCCTCAGTGCCGTGTCCCAATCAGCTGTCAGAATTGCCAGCTGGTCTTGTTGCTAACAGACTGGGAAGGCTGTACTGACAGTAGCCCTAGGAAAGAACCCAGAGCTTTCATTAGAGCCACTGGTGTACCCATAAATTTGGCATTACATGTGGACTCCTGCTACAGGAATCTACAGGTGTTGCTAGCTATCCAATTTTTTGCTATGGGGTAAATAACATGTGGAAGCACTGTATACTCCCACTGTCTTTTACTGTGGTCATAAAACACTACCAAGTCAGATTTCTTCATTTGCTCATATTAGTGGGTAGCATTTTATACCTACAATGCACAGGTTTAAATGGATACTCAAAATACAAGACAGAAGAAACTCATGCCCACTCTGCCCAACTTAGTGCAGGCCAAAGTGGTCCCTGCTATACTTCCCATATTCAGGGGTGGCATGTGCTCTCTCTTTGTGCAAGACAAGTTTCACCAGCTGGTGTGGACGGGATGGGAGCCCCTGATCTAAACCTTCTCCCTTGGCATGTCAATAATACCATCATGGTACAGTATGCCCAGGGTTTTTCACTGGTTTCCTTAGTTTATAAAAGAGTTTTCTAGACTATGGGCCAGGACCCAAAGTGGGGTTGCACCATCTGCAGTTGGAGATATTATCCCGACTGATTTTGATAGACTCTGCATGTCTTTGTTGCTGTCTTGGGGGTCTTATGATTTCAGCCTCAAAATGAGGCAGCAAAGATATTCCACAGTCAGACATCTATACATACTTAAGGCTTCTCCCTAGAAAAAGCACATGCATTTACAGGAGCTGAGTGACTAGCATTCACATTCCCTGCTGAGGGGAAAGAAATAGCAACTGGGAATGCAAACAATGGGTATTTTCAGACGTTACGGGGCCGCTTGGCCCCGTACTGAAAACAACCCTTTCATTCCCCGCCGGGGTCACCCCGTCACGCCATATCAGACATGCCGGGGGGATCCCGACGGGGAATGTGGGAGGGGGCGGGGCCGCGTGGCGCAACGTGTGGCCGCACGGCCCCGCCCCCTCCACGCACTCCGCCGCCGGCCCTCCGAGGAGACGGGCGGGCGGCGGGGCCAATGCGGCCGCCGCATCCGGCTGAATGCGCCAGGGCCCGGGATCCCGCCGGTGATCCCGGGCCGTGGAGAGCGGCCAGACGTGACTTTTTCTTGGTCCCTGCCCAGGGTCTGTTTGACCACGCTTCCCAGGACATTCCCCCGGCTAGCCCGGGAAGCGTGGTTCAAATTGACCCCATGTGGGGATTCACCGTGGCGAACATCTGGCGGCCACCAAACAGACGTTCGAGACACGGTGACCACAGGTGGGTATTCAGATTGGAGCCAGGGGTGGAGAGGCAGGGCCAAGTCACAAGGCTGAATCCTAGTTGGAGAGCTGGTGCCAAAAGGTCAAAGCCCGGAAGCACCCCATCCACAAAATCAGGAAATAGGTGGGGATGGAGAGGGCAGGTCTCTGAAAACGTGGGTCTAAGGTGGGAGACTAGAGCAGGGCTAGGTCCAAGTTAAGGAGAGCAAGAGCTGGATTGGGACTGGAATGAAGGTGAGCACAGGAACAGGATAACTGGAGAGGGGGAGTGCTGGATAAGGAAACAGTCAGGGACAGGAAAGGGTAGGCAGGCCAAGGAGCTAGACAAGATCAGGAACTGGAAGTGAACTCAATGCAATGTTGTTCCACCCAGCTTCCTGAAGCAGTGGGCCAATCAGAAAGCTGTGGAGAGGGGGGTTGTGGCCTACGTGGTATGGAAGAACCTGCAAGGTAAGGGCTGAGTGGAAGGCAGTGTGGCAGTGGTACTGTGGAGCCACCCACTGCCCCAAAGATACCAGTTTGAGGTCCAGTTCTTGATATAGTGTAAGCAGATGCAATTCTGCTGCCCTCACTACATTATGCCTATGCACCAAATCTGAATTTGGCCTTCCTTATTCTCTCACTCTGAAAGCGAATGGCTCTGGGCTTTTCATTTAGTAACCGATTGAAAATACATTTTCAACACTTACTTTTGCACTGCGTTATGTTTGTTGATCCATCAAAATCAGTAGTGGTATTTTCAGGGCAAGAAATACAATAGTTTTGTCCAAACTCAGGTTGGTAAAGTCCAACTGGGCAGCGGATGCATCGGTGTGTTGTAGTGTTGTAAAAGTGGCCGGGTGAACACTGAACTGTGTAGGGAAGTAAAGATCATCCAGTCCCAGCTGTTTTAAGCAGCCATGGCAAATCAACTGCATATGTATTTATTAACTTCACCATTTCTTTTATCAGATTCTGTCACCTTTACTCACTCTGAGCAACACCTTACTACAAGTAGTCCCACTGAAACAAAAAAATTGGAGTAACAAAGGCACTTATTCACTAGTAGCTCCATTACAATCAATGTGAAGTAAGGCCCTGTTCGCCAGGAGAAAGGGGAGATGTTCTCATCTCTATTCCCTTCTTTCATGACTTGAGAGTCATAGCTGGATCAATAGGCACCAGGATCCAAGAATTCGAAAGGGGCCAAATAAAAACTTTCTATAGGCTGCATTTGGCCCACGAGTTCCTCATCCCTGCTTTAGATCAATGTGTTTTCACTGTTTTGGTCATATGCCAGACTAACCAGGGCTCCCAACAGCCAAAATACTTGAAAACAAAGGAAATTCCCTCATGATCAGCAATCGAATACGGGAATCCTATAAAATAATGGAAATGGTTTTCCTTTTTAAACTTTAGGTTTGAAGCCTAAATTGGATTGTCTCTCATACACTGCCATTCATTGTGTCTCCTCTTGATCTCTAATTATAATTGTACAGCACCAGGTACATTGCTGTCAATATATAAAAAAATAATAACAACACTAATCTCACCTTTAGTCTCACAATCCTGAAACCTCACTGCACTGTTATATTTTGTTGTGAGGCCTCCTCCACAGGAGAAGCAGGATGTCCGGCCACCTTCAGGTTGGTATGTTCCAAAGGGACACGGCAGACAAGGCTTAAAGCCATCTGATGAATATTCGCCTGGTGAGCACTGCCCTATGGAAAATGCAGAGTCATTAGCATTAACTAGAATTTCATGCAAGTCTCATTGTGATGGAAAATGTGTGCCAGAGCCTCACCTGAATGCCTAGCTATAAGAATGGATTATGATGGGGATAAAGTTGGAAATTAATATTATGGAACAAAATCTATTCAAATTACATTTCCGCAAGTAAGTAACAGGAATAATTTATTCTTGAGTATAACCATGGAATAAAACTGTTCATATTTTTGCTATAACACCTCAAAATTATCAGGCAAAATACTGCCTCTTACACTTTTGCAGTCAAAGATGGAACAAAAGAATGCATTAAGACAACAGCTATTTTGTGCCCATTTTCTGGTGGTCCTGAAAAGTTTCTTGAGTACATGACTCATGCCTGGGGTTAGGAGATAGTACCTGCAATTCCAGAACACTTCAATTATCCTGCTGCCTTTCACTTCTCTCATTCAAATGTAGGCAAAATGTTCAGGCTCATGAAGTTACTTTACCCTGCAACACTGGAATGGACACTGATGGTTTGAAACTTTGCTCACAAATGTTAGTGAACTCTTCAGTTCTGTCCTGTGCTTAAGATTCCATTATAAGCAATTCTTACAATCCTGCCACTGAGTAGTTCTGCTAACAAAATTTTCAAAGACTCACCAACACTCATGTGGATGACAATCTCCCCTACCATTTGGCTAATGAACTCTGAGAGTCTATAAAATATGCTGCTGAACTGATCTAGTTCTGAAACTAAAAGCAAAAGAAACCAGGATTTTATACAATTCTGAGGTTTTACTCTATTGTTACTAACTATTTGCATTACAGTGGCACCCAAGAAAGGGGATTGTGCTAAGCAAGTACGTAAAAGTTTATTGTTTGACCATAGGTCGTAACAAATTAGATACAAAATAAGAACAAACAATACATAACGAAGTACAATATCATAAATAAAATAGTACATCTATGGACTGTGAATATAAACTAAGGTCAGCTATGACCTGGTTGGGAAGGGATAGTTTACTTGGGGTAACTCATCCTTGGGTGGATGAATCCAACCCAAAATGAGAACCACTAAACAGTGAGCTCACTTTCTGAATGGCCTTGCCCATCCCAGGGGTTACACAGATCATCAACACTTAACTCCTAGGGTTAATCTAATTTGGGTAAAAGCATGCCTTGCCCTTCACAGGGCTTATGTTGGCAGCACTTGACCCCTGTAAATTGGTAGGGGGAAGGAGCAGCCTTGCCTTGCCTTAATTGCTAGTGATGTTATATTATTTGCATCGCAACAATAGGTCTTTGCCAACAAAATAAGATATAACTTCTAAAGGCTTTATACACATAGACAAAAAGTATAAGCATGATGGTGGTAATAGCAATTGTAATACTTAAACAATTAATTACACGATTCCCAAATCCAGCTATACTGAACCAGTGTAGAAAACTATTGCCCGCCCATGTCTAGTCAGGGACTATGATATAATGGTCAAAGAAGGAATTGGGATTAAGAAGGAGGAAGGAATTGTACTAAGCATGTACGTTATTAACACACATAAAGGCACTGTCTATACCTTTGACGGTGTTTCTACACATAACTCTTCCACCCTCCAGAACTAAAATCCTCAGCTGCCAAAGGCCGGCACCAAAGGCGGCAGCCATTTGCAGGCCTGTTTAAGGGTAGGGGTGGAGAACTGTGGGGTTTTTTGCTTTTGCTTTTAATTGATTTTAACTGTTTTTGTAGGGTGGAGTGTGGAGTCGGGGACGGAGTGCTATGACCCCCCTGTGAGAGGGGGGGTTGGGGCAGGTTTGGAAGAGAGAACTTAAGTAGTGCCGTACTGGGTCAGACCAATGATCCATCGAACCCAGCACCTGTCTCTGACAGTGGCCAAGCTCAGTCACTTGGAAGAAGGACCCAACAGATCACAATGAGGCAATCTGGAGGGAGGAGGGGAGCTTGTTTGGAGGAAGGGAGGAGGGCAGCTATTGGGGTCATGTTGGGGAGGTATGGCGGGCGGTGGATGGGTGGGATGGTCTGTCAGGACTACTGAGAGAGACACTTGGTGTCTGTCCCTTTCCCCCACTGTTTTGGGATATCGGGGGGTTCAGGCCAGTAGGACTCTGATCTGACACCGATGCTCCTCAATGCAAGGTCTGTGGCTAATAAGATATCTGTCATCTATGATTTTATTCAGGATGGGGCCACCAACCTCATATACATTACAGACTTGGCTGGACGAGGCATCTGGGCATGTTCTGTCCCAGATGGTGCCAGCCAGGTACTTGATTCAGCATCAGCCTAGGGTTGGGGGGTGGGGGTGGAGTGGCTGTGATCTGTAAAGACACCTTAAGCTTTCAGAGGTATCTGGTGCCTGACTTATCGAACTGGGAGTGTGTCCACCTTGTGTTGGATTTGGCGGAGGATAGACTGGGGATCCTGCTGTTGTACGGACCACCCTGCAGCACAGCAGACTACCGACTGCTCTAGTTGAGCTGGTCTCTGAGGTGGTGCTGATTATCAGATATTTATTGGTACAACAATAAATCAGATATTTACTCGTACAACAATATCATGCAAATACTAAAATGAATCAAATGCAATGATGATCCAAATATTATACAATATTTGAAATATATATATAATTGTGATCAAGAGATCACACAAACCATCAAGAAAAACAATGAACCAGTTCTGGCTCACAATATAATGAATCAAGCAAACTGAGTTGCTTGAGATGGATAAGGGAAATCTACCCTGTTGATTTGGTAAGATCTTTCAACAGCCTTTGATAGAGTTGATCACAAGGTGCTGTTGACACGACTACGGGACCTGGCAGGGGTGCGCGGGATTGCTCTTGAGTGGTTCTGCTCTTTTCTGTCAGGGAGGTCTCAGCCGGTGGTGATGGGTGATTGTTTGTCATCCCCTGGTGACATCTCCTGTGGGCTCCTGCAGGGATCTATTTTGTTTCCCCTCTTGTTCAATGTGTATCTGAGGCCGCTGGGCGAGATCATTCAGAGGTTTGAGTTGAAGTGTCATCAATATGCTGACGACACCCAGCTCTGCTTCTTTCATCCAACCCAGGTCCTGCAGTCTCTGTGTTTACCCAGTGCCTGGCTGTAGTCAGGGAGTGGATGATGATGAGCCGATTGAAGCTGAATCTTTACAAGACTGCAGCTGTTGCAGAACATGGCAGCTCGTCTCCTAATGGGGATGGGCCAACGCGAGCGCATTACACCAGTGCTTTGCTCTCTGCACTGGCTGCCTATAGTCTTCTGGGCCCAATTCAAGGTGTTGTTATTGACCTTTAAAGCCCTAAACGGCTTGGGCCCCACCTACCTTCAGGACCACCTCACGCTCCAGGACCTGG
Organism: Sphenodon punctatus; assembly: GCA_003113815.1. Taxonomy (NCBI): domain Eukaryota; kingdom Metazoa; phylum Chordata; class Lepidosauria; order Sphenodontia; family Sphenodontidae; genus Sphenodon; species Sphenodon punctatus. The sequence continues at coordinate 521,462 of QEPC01006666.1, read as the reverse complement.
ATTGGCCTCTGTGGTCGGCCAGGGGTGCCCTCTTTGAGGTCCCCTGGGTTTCTCGGGTGTTGACCTTGTGGAGGGTGTTCTCTATGGCTGCACTGCAGCTGTGGAACTCCCTCCCACTGGAAGTCCGCTTCACCGCCAACCTCCCCTCTTTCCATAGACAATGTAAGACCTGGCTGTTCCGCCGTGCCTTTCCCTGTGGGAGATGGGGTAGTTGGGTTGAGTTAGGGAGGGGTAAGGGATGAACTGTTTTTACTGTGGGGTTTTAATTGTATTTGTTGTTGCTATTTTAACCTGTTTTAATATGTTGTTAGCCGCCCTGAGATGCTTTTAGCAGGAGGTGGCGACATACAAATTTTATAAATAAATAAATAAATAAAAATAAAAAGACTGAAGTGATGATGGTTGGCCCGTCTTGTGACTTGGAGGGAATTGGGACACCTGTCGTTGATGGAGTCCGGTCTCCTCTGGTCACTCAGGTTCACAGTCTTGGGCTGCTTCTGGGTCCCTCACTGCACTTGAATCATCAGGTCGCGGCAGTGGCCAGGAGTGCTTTTCACCAACTCCATCTGGTGAGGAGGCTGCGGCCTTTTCTGCCTTTTCTTTCTGATGCGGATCTGGCCACTGTCATCCATGCTTTCATCACCTCGAGAATAGATTACTACAACGTGCTCTACATGGGGCTGTCCTTGATGGCTCTTCTGAAGCTGCAGCTGGTGCAGAATGCGGGCGGCTCAGCTCCTTTCAGGGACGAGTCGCAGGGAGCACATTACACCAGCGCTCCCAAGTCTGCACTGGCTGCCTATAGCTTTCTGGGCACAATCCCTGGTGTTGGATTTGACCTTTGAATCCCTAAACAGTCTTCGCCCTACATATCTGAGAGACTACCTATACTGCCACGTTCCACTGCGTCCCCTGTGGCCATCTGGGAGCGCCATCTTGCATGTTCTATCTGCTACTCTTGTCTGAAGGACAGGGGTGCACAGGAGGGCGTTCTTGGACACTGCTCCAGTCTTATGGCACTCCCTTCCCCTGAAGGTTCATTTGAGCCCGAGCCTAAGCATCTTCTGGGTGCAGTGCAAGACTTTTTTGTTTAAAAAAGCATTTAACAGATGGGAATAGGGGCTGGTTGTGCGTGGGGTGGGGGTGGGAGAGTGAGGGTTTTGGGGAGGTGGGGAGGGGTTGGGTTGGGGAGAAGGGAGATGTTGAGGAGGAGTTGGGTTTTTTATGCTGTTTTATGTTTTATTTGTTTTTTAAGCTGCCTTGGGCCATTTGGGAAAGGTGGGGGGAAAATTGGACAAATAAAAAAATAAATAAAAACAACACTTGCTACCATTCCAGATGCCTAACACAGGTAAGCATTATGTTTGACCTGTCAAAACATGGGTTTTACCATGGGGTAAACAAAGGTTTGTGGCTGGAACATATCTGGGGAACTCCTGAGGTGATAACCGTGCAGCCAATAACACGGTGTACAATTAACATTTGTTCAATTACACTCCACGCCATGGGACATTTATCAGCCACTATAGCCACTTGCGGATATTCTGCTTCTTGTCCCCATGATAATAGGGAATAGTATTACAGAGACTTATAGTTGATATAAGGACTAGTCATTCAGCACATACATAAATGGATGCTTGGCCCTCCTGTTTATTTGCAGTCAGCATCTTCAATTGACATGCAGGTTCTCTCCCACAGCCAGCTAGATGTGTTCACACTGCTCCTGTCTGTGGACTGAAAGTGCTCCCTCACTGCACTGTTACCAGGCCCCAGTAGGCACACATGGTAACATTCAGGGGAGAGAGGTATAGGGCAGGCTGGCACTAGAGAGTTTCCCCTGGAACATGACACCTGCTCTGTTGATGATCTCGTGGCCTTCTGGAAGACCTTGTTGGCTGAGACCATTGACAGAGTGGCTCCCAGGCATCCGCTGCCCTCCCGAGTCTCCCGCAGGTCTCCTTGGTTTACTGAGGGCCTGCGGTGCTTGAAGCGGGAGAGCAGGTGGTTAGAGTGATGGTGGCGCCAGACTCGTGACCAGTGTGATCAATTGCAGCATAGGAGCAGTTTAAAGGCCTATGTGTGGCGGTGCAGGCAGCAAAGAAGCAGTTCTTTGCTGCCCTTATTGCATCTGCAGTCACGTCCAGCGGAACTTTTCCGGGTGGTGAAAGGCTTGGTCAGTCCTGCCTGCCTCCACTTGGACCTGGAGCAATCCAGTGACCGCTGTGACCGGTTTATCGAGTACTTTGTAGATAAGATCGCTCGCATCTGCCACGATTTCGGCACCACAGTTATTGCAGAGGATCATCTTGGGGCTATGGATGCCCCGTCCTGTCCTGTTTTGTGGGATCGGTTTCAGATGGTGTCGCCTGCCGATGTGGATTCCTTGTTGGGATCTGTTCGTGCCACTACTTGTGAGCAAGATCCATGCCCGTCCTGGCTGGTGAAAGCCAGCCAGGAGACGTTACGGCCGTTGTTGGCTGGGGTGGTTGGTGCCTCCCTTCGGGAGGGCAGGGTGCCTGACTGCCTAAAAGAGGCTGTGGTTAGACCCCTGCTCAAGAAACCATCTCTTGACGCTGATGCTCCTGCCAGTTATCGGCCGGTCTCTAATCTTCCCTTTTTAGGGAAGATTATTGAACGGGCTGTGGCACGACAGCTCCAGGAGCATCTGGACCACATCGGTTTCCTTGATCCCTCCCAGTCTGGGTTTCGGCCTGGGTATGGTACGGAGACGGCATTGGTGGCCTTGGTTGACGATCTCCGTCTGGCGTTGGACCAGGGTCGTCAGACCTTACTGGTCCTGCTAGACCTTTCGGCTGCATTCGACACAGTCGATCATGAGGTGTTGGTGACTCGCCTGCGGGACCGTGCTGGAATTGGCGGAACGGTCTTGGACTGGTTTCGTTCATTCCTGGCCGGGAGAACTCACCGGGTGGTCTTGGGGGAGTGTACGTCTTCCCCCCGGGACCTCACGTGTGGAGTCCCGCAGGGTGCCATTCTGTCCCCCCTCTTGTTTAACATCTATATGCAGTTGTTAGGGGAGATCGTGAGGGGGTTTCAGGGCATGCAGTGTCATCAGTATGCTGATGACACTCAGCTCTACCTCTCCTTTTCCACCGACCCAGGCCATGCAGTCTCCTTATTTTCCCAGTGCCTGTCAGCTGTGGGGGCTTGGATGAGGTTGAGCCATCTGCAACTGAATCCTGACAAGACGGAGGTGATGTTGGTGGGCGAGGGCTTGGGGAGCCTGGGGGTGGTTGAATCTCCTCTTGTTGGGGGGGTTCGCCCCCCCATGGTGTCTCAAGTGCGGAGTCTGGGTGTGCTCCTTGATTCGCGGCTCAGCTTGGAATCTCAGGTTGTGGCCGTGGCGGGGAGTGCGTTTCGGCAGTTACATCTTGTCCGGCGGCTTCGGCCGTATCTCTCAGACTCCGACCTCGCCACTGTCATCCATGCCTTCATCACCTCGAGGCTGGATTACTGCAACGCGCTCTACGTGGGGCTGCCCGAGAAGCTGGTCCGGAGGTTGCAGCTGGTGCAGAATGCCGCGGCCCGTCTCCTGACGGGGGCGGGTCGCAGGGAGCACATGACACCAGTGCTCCGGGCTCTGCACTGGCTGCCTATAAAGCACCGGGCCAGGTTCAAGGTGCTGGTTTTAACCTTTAAAGCCCTTCACGGCCTGGGCCCTGCTTATCTGCGGGACCGCCTCACTCCCCATGTGCCCGTGCGACCCTTGAGATCCTCCGTGGGAGCCTTTTTGGAGGTTCCCCGGGCGAGGCGGGTGGCCACCAATGTTAGATCTTTTTGGGTGGCCGCCCCTGTGCTGTGGAATTCACTCCCGGAGGAGGCTCGGTTGGCTCCCACTCTCCTGCTGTTTCGGCATGTATGTAAGACCTGGCTATTCCGCCAGGCTTCTGGCAAGGGGCAGGGGTGGGGGGCTCCCCGCATATTGTATTTTTAAATTGTTTTAATTTTTTTTTAATTGTTTTATTGATTGTTGTTCACTGCCCCGGGCTGCCCTGTGGGCAGGAGGGGCGGGATATAAATATTAAATAAATAAATAAAATAAATAGAAGGCCTTAGAACAGGGCAGCTGGCCTGGCCAACCTGTACTGTGTCTCCTTCTCTCTGAAGGTATCTTTCCCTGGCAAAGGTGCCTCCTATCTGGCCTGCTCCCCATTCACCCATCATGGGCAAAGCCAAATAAGATGACCAAAGGGCACTGCAAACAAGCCACATGCAGGGCACAAAAGGAAAGCTCCCAATTAATGCTGCCACCCAACATGCTCCCCTTGCTGGGCATATTCCATAGGGTGGCCATAGCACAAACAGAGATGCATGAGCAATCTAAAAGCTCAAACTGCTTCACCACAGGATGACATCTCATTTTGTTCCACGGGGTTGATTTCCCCCATGGGTTTACATAACACTTATAAACACCAAGTGTTTACAATCTAGAAACAGTTATGTTCTCCTTTTGTCATTGGTTCTTTAATACAATACGCTCTGCTCTTGAATTTCATTGCTGTGCTACAGATAGGATTAACTTTATGGAACTGACTGTATATATCCCAAGGATTTTTTTTTTAATGTACATCTTTTGATTAATCTGTCTTCCAAGCTTGCATTAAGCAAATATGAGCAACAGTGATAAGTAATTACATGGTTCTGGAAGGCATAGAATATTGCTGCAGCTGTTCAGCTGTGCTGAGAAATTTTGTCCTTTTAAAAGAGCTGTTACAATAATAAACTGTTAGTTTTAGTTTATAGCTTCAATAAATCATTCAGTGAATGGTTGTTTTGTTAGGGAGTTAAATTGGCCTTGGCTTCATTTCAGATTCTTTAACAACAAACAGTATGTTAACTGATCATGATCTGTGATGAAGAATTTTGTTTACAGCTAATGAAGTGAGTTTTTTAGTAGTGAGCTCCTCCTTAGCTTGTAGAATGAGAGCACTGCACACAGTGGTGCTGCACAGCTCAATGCTGAAAAGAAATGGAAAAAAAACCCAACACAACCCCCCCACCATCTTAAACCTTGACTCTAATTACTCTAACAATTCGTTTCTATCCAGGCTCCAGCATTCTGAATGCTCATTCATTTACTCCTGACTCTTCATAGCTTTTAATTTGTCAAACATTCCTACAAGTGTTTTCACATGGGGAAGGGAGGCAGCGGGAGACGAGGGTGGATGGATCCATGGTGTTGCCATGTTGCTGCCACTCCTGCTGAAAGGGTCTCCATGAAGTGCTTTCAAAGTGGGGGGATGGAAGGGATAGTAGCACCAGTTCTTCATCTCTGTGGTTCTGTAAGGCATAGTTTCTTTACCTCCACATTCAGGTACATTGTGAGCTCCACCTAGGTTCTGATTCCCAGGATTCTGAGGACTTGGGCAGGGTTCACAAGTTTTTTGTCCTTCCTCATCTTGGTAAGTTCCATTAGGGCACAAAATGCAGCGTTCTTTTTCCCCATCATAGTATGTTCCGACACTGCAGCTCACTAACAGGAGAAAACATCCAGTTATCATAACTCAGTCTACGTTCTTCACATTAACTTGCTGACAAGTTAATCAGCAACTACAAGGTGTAGCCTCCGATCTCTAAACCAAATATACTACAAGAACTTTTCACCATCTCTGTAGAAAAATTAACTTCTCCGTGTTTTACCATTGTTTTTCTCAACAACATGCCAAATAAAGAGCTCCTATCTCTCCACACAGAAGTAATGGCCCTTCTTACATGGGTGGCACCCATACATGAACACCGAGAAATCTGGGTGTTCATGCGTGGGTGAGTCTCATGTACACACCATGTGGCAGGTGGGTGGGGGTGTGTGCGTGCATGCTCCTGCAAACACACATGCACACCCACCTGCACCCATCACACACGCACAGAGAAAACGGCGATTGCTCCGTACATGTGCAATGGGTGGTGGTGGGTGGAGGTCGGTGTACACCATGTGCGTGCCCGTCTACACCCTCCCCCTACCCACCGCACCTGCGCAAACACCGACACCCACCACGCGTGCCCATTTAAGAAGGGTCAATGATGAAAATTTATCTTTACTTTTAAGCTTAGTGACAAAAATCCTTGTTCATATCTTATTATTTTTAAGTAACTTTAAATTCATATAAACAATAATTATAACAATTTCAAGATATGGGCCTTCTTAAACGGACCGGGAAAAAGCCGCAGTCCATGGGGGATGGGTGGAGGCAGCGGTGGGTATGCGGCACGTGGGCAGCCCGTCTCACAATGCCCACCCACCTCCACGCACGGAGGCACCTCTGTTGTCTCCAATGTCTCCATGCATAGGGGATCGGTGGAGCTGGGTGGAGCACAGGAGCACCCCCCCCCACCCTCCGGCCACGGTGGTCAGACGGACGCTCCCCCCCCGCCCACACAGTCACACACGTGGGCAAATGGGGGGCATCCATGTAAAAGGGCCCTTTTTGCACCAAATAACCCCCACATTTTCTGTCTCCTTTTTATATTAAGCCCTCTCCCCCACAGACAAATGCTATTTATTCTTGATGATTTTATGTGAAAGCAGTCAAACAAATCAGATGATTCATATCATCAGATATGCCATAGTTTTTTCAGAGATCACATATATACTACTCTCCATTTCTTCTTATGAAAGTCAATCACCCCACTGCCCTCACGACTGAGCACACAACTAATAGTGCAAGTTTGCTTAGAAATGCTGGTTTTCAAGTATGGTCCAAAGATTTGGAAATAATGAGGCTAAATCAAGAATTCCACTAGCTTTCTTTACTTTTCTTCCAGAAACCTGCTTGCATCTCTCCAAATGAACAAAAGAACCAATTGCCTTTAGTAGACTTCATTTTGTAGCCACATTCATTGTTTGTCTTCAGTGACCATTAAAATCCCATTCTTAAATCTCATGCAGCTGTTTAAAAAAATATGTGAGAGCTTTTCTGATGCAAAAACAGAAAGAGAAGGGCCTGCAGGGAGCCAGGATTAATAGTTATAAAGACATTTAGAAGCTCTTTCCCTCTATTCAACACTTTAGTCTTTGAGTATTTGATACAATAGACAAACACTATAGTATCTCAGTGACTAAGAAGGTGAACCTCATAAAAGAGGTCATGTTCCAGCACTAACCATTCTCTTAACAATCATGCCTTTATTTTATGAAGAAAAATCACAAATAACTGATTCTCAGGCACTGTTCTTTAAGTTACTGTGGAGTTTTTTATCAGCATTTTGCAGACTCTGATCCTGTGAAGCAGCCATGTGCCCAAGGGATATAGGTTTTAAATCTACTAGTGTGAAAGCCTAATGTTAGCTGTACAGATGGCAATTTCTCTCATTGAAAATTTATTTCCCTGCTCCTTTAATATAAAAAAACACCCCCAAGAAACAGAAAAGAAATTTGTGAGATATGAGATAAGGGCTGCATAAAAATATATACTAACTGGTAGAGGTGGGACCCCGGGCCCATTACCGGCTATCGGATTTACCGGTTACCGGTTCTCTAAAAACCGGATTCCCGGATTAAATCCGGTATACCGGTACTGGTTTTATTTCATTGATTTCAATGGGGCGCTGTGTCCCCATTGAAATCAATGAAATAAATTAATTCCTTCCCCCTCCCCCTCCCAGGCTGCGTGGGTGGAAGGGGGGACACCCCCCACCCACCCTGCCCAGCCTGGATTTTTGTTTAAAAAAAGACTCAGAGGCGAGCCCACCC
>QEPC01006666.1:490353-506277 GCA_003113815.1 Sphenodon punctatus | reverse complement strand
TCTCCCTCGGCAAAGGCCCAGCAGAGCAGCCAGGTCTTACATTTTTTATGGAAAGGGGGGAGGACAGCGGTCAGGAGGACCTCCAACGGGAGGGAGTTCCACAGCCATGGTGCAGCCACCAAGAACGCCCTCCTCATGGTCGACACCCAGGGGACCTCAAGAAGGGCACCCCCGGTCAACTGCAGAGGTTGATCCAGAATCCGGAGGGCGAGGCGGTCCTGCAGGTAGGTGGGGCCCAGGCCGCTTAGGGCTTTAAAGGTCAACACCAAAACCTTGAATTGGGCCCAGAAGACTATTTGCACCCAGTGCAAAGAACAGAGCACTGGAGTAAAGTGCTCACGTCTGCCCGTCCCCTTCAGGAGATGAGCCGCCACATTCTGCACCAGCTGCAGTCTCCGGACCGTCACCAAGGGTAGCCCCATGTACAGCATGTTACAGTAGTCTAATCTTGAGGTAATGAAAGCATGGATGATTATGGCCAGGTCCAAGTCCGAGACATATAGCCTAAGCCGACGTACCAGGTGTAATTGGCGAAATTCACCCTTCGCTACAGCTGCCACCTGGACATCCAGGCGGAGCTCTGGATCAAGGAGCACCCCCAGATTACGGACCTGGGATACGAGGGGAGGACGGACCGCATCAATGCTGGGGGCCATCACTCCCCATGCCTTCCCCACAACCATCACCTCCATCTTGTCAGGATTTAACTTCAAGCGGTTCGCCCTCATCCAGTCCCTCACAGCTGACAAACACCAGGTAAGCACGGAGACTGCTGGACCTGGGTCTGATGAAAATGAGAGCTACAGTTGCACTCTGTTTAACAGGTTGCACATATATATATATTAACTAGCCTCTCATTTGTTCTGGCACTGTCATCAGTAGGCTGACTAATACACACAGGCTATGGTCCTCTCTCTGTGTGGTAAAACTGGGGCTTATGAAGCCTTTCAAATTCATCCTATCAAGTTATCCTTGCAGGGTAAGCAGTACATATTCCCAGAGCTTTGCTTTGCATGTTCCCCAAATTTTGGCCACTTCAGGAATGCTATTCAAATCTAGGACTTTAAGTATGTAAACAGCACCACAACATACAGGCACTTCTCCTGAATAAGGGAATAACACCTCCTGTTATAAGGGATGTTGAATTGCACTTGGGTTTTTGAGCTAGGCAACACTGTTGAGGCTGAGTTTTCCTAGCCTCACCACTTTGGGAGAGGAATGGAATATGAGCTTGTCAATAGGAAAAGTTAAGAATTCCTTCTCCGAGTGCTCCACACTTGCTTCTATGGAACTTTAGCTACTGGCGTGAGTTGAGACGAGATTTGACATGAAGAACATACTTAGGACACCCTCACATTCAACTCTAAGGTAGCTTATACATTTCTAAAGCTACTCTGCAGTAGAATGAAACTGACTAGGAAAGCTTAAAAGTTCTATTACCCCAGTACAGCAGAGACAAAAGGGGAGTTTGTGCATGGTATGCACAACAATGGGAAATTGTTGCACTGGCCCTCACCTGCACGTTTGTACAGATGCCACCAGATGTTGGCCTGGGATTAGCCGTGTCAGTGGCTAGCCTGCGCTCTCACCACCGGACTATGTCCAGGTCACAGCCTGGGCTAAGGTACACCAAATTGGGCCAAATTGGGTTATTATGTCTGCTGTGGCTCGGCAGACACGGCCCAGATCAGGTCCACCATAGTCAGCCGCCATAGCTGTCTGTCATGGTGGGGAGTGGGACGCTGGGTGCCGCACGGGCCAACCAGCTGCATGTTTGTGTGTCTCCCAGACCTCCCATGTGGCCCGGCCATGGATACGGTTATTGTGTGGCCCAACGTGGTCCAGACTGTGCCGCCACGGCTTCCCAGTCCGGGTCAGGCCACCACTGTGCGGCCAATCACTTCTGTTTCCATCTCATCTGAATGAGAAAATCTTCCTCCTTTCCAGTCAATGGTATGTTTCCAATGAACCTTAATGGGACAATTTACATTCTCTGGTGTCCCACAGCAAAAAGTATTTCTTCCTCTAAATAAATCACCTCTCAACTTGAAATCTATGTTTACCATAGCTATAAGCCGCGACTCGTGTCCCCATTGGTGGCAATGGAGAAAATGCAGTGAACACAGCATAAGGCAAACAGCTCTTGGCCTATAATCCAGCACTGTAAAGGGGCTAAAAGCAGCCTATCTGAGAATTCTCTTGGCATGGAGAGTTTTCAGAGGCCACAATGCTGAATTGTCCCAGTTATCCCCAGCTGGAATAGAAGCATAGGTTAGAGCAGCCTGGGCCAATATAGATCGAACAGAGGGATTAAAGAGCTAGAATATCGTTCCTTCTCTGAAGGACAAAGTGGAAATTCAGCATAGCCAAGCCTCTAGAACGGAAGGTTTCACCTCGCATTCTGTATCCAAACACTAAAGACTTCAATCATTTTCAATCTGTAAGCCTATTGCAAAGTACGATTTGCCACTGGCATAAGATAATTTCTGGAGGGAAATTGCCAGCAGGGAATTTGTCCAAAAGTAAATACAATGTAAGTTTTAAACTCATTTTTAAAAATATCTCCTGCTGTGTATGTGCAGTCACTTTGGGCTTTGCCTGCTTGAGTAAAAATTATTAATTTGGCATTTCTTTTTCTTGGTTTAATAAAAAAAAGGGGGGAAAGGGGGGGGGGGAAGAGGCATATTGAAAACTTCCAGTTTGCTCATCTGGATTAGGAACTCCATTCAGTAGTTAGTGTTGAAATTTGCAACAAAAAACCCTAATTTAGTTTGACAAGCATTAAAAAAGGTTATTGGCTCACTAAAGCAGTTTACATGCTGCATATACTATGTGGTTTGAATTAGCTGTCATGGTCATTAGGGCCCCTATTAAGATAACATCTGACCTTAATCCTTAAACCTTTGTACTTCGGAAGCATTTGTCACTAGCTGTATTATGGTGGTGCCCACTAGTGCCGCCATAATTAAGATTTGCTCAGCATTCCCCTATAAAAACTGTCTTCCATGAATTTATAACTTGTCTGTGAAACGTATTTGGCACACAAGGACTCCAATAGCAGAAAGCATGAATTTATCAAAACTGGGGTGGCTTTTTTTAGATGCTAACAATAAGCTGAGAAGTTTGTGGATTCAGATGTTTTGTGCTATGTTGTAGCCAAAAGATCAATGCCATTTAAAACTGTTTTGGGTACACTGCAACGGAAAGTTAAAGGTCAATATTACCCTCAATTTTCTAAATCTCAAATGCGACATAACTTTTGAGAGTTTCACATGACTGAGGCATGTTGGACCTTAAACTCCTTTACCTGCCCATAAGATTTGGACTCCTAAGCACCTACGTCATTTATGAAAATGGGACTGAGCCTCCCAAGTCACTAAGGCACTTTAGAAAAAAATTAACCGAGAATTCAGTTACTGATTCCAATTATATATACAATAAGTTCTCTGGCTCTTGCCCTCAGTACTACCCAAGCTGTTGAAAATAGATACAAAGGGTTTGTCACAACACAGGGTTTGATTTACATAGAGCTCACCACATCTGTTATCCATTTGCATTTGTCCCATGCTACAGAATTCTTGTGGATCCGATAGCTTGGAAGACTTTCTGGACACCTCATGGTCCATGCCAGACAGGCGAATATGGAACTGATCCCTGCTGATTGCTTTCCGCAGGGTCCTAACCATTTTGCGGAGTCTCTTTTCAGTCCTTTTTCGTGCACAGTTCAGATCGCATACATCTAAAAGGTAAAATGGGTGAAAATCAGAAGCAGAAAATGCCAGCCTAGATAATCAATGTGAGGTAGTATTAGGTTCCAAACAGTAGTCAGTTCAAACAACTGTGAAAGCAAATTGCGTGAAGGGAGGGGAGGGGGGAGATCTCTAAATGCACCAACAGGCCAGTAGAAAATAAATTGAAATGGTAAACTTTAACTATAGTAGCTCCCTGATCTTAGGGGTCTGAGAAATTCACCAGTTTCCAAACAATAAAATAAAGCTTCAAAACAGGAGATACTTTTTTTTTTTTTTTGCACAAAAGGTGAAAGTGAAAGATAAAGAAAATAAAGATCATACTGCAAGAAGTTGCTTTCAACTGCACCTTGGGTTATATTCCAACCAACCTGTCACCTCTTGGTTTGTTTCAAGCTCAATGTCCGCAGTGATAAACATTTCTTTGGCTGCTGTCAGTCTGCCAAAGGCTCCTTGAACTTTCTTGCCAGAGCTGCATGTTAGGTTTACATAGTAGAAGCTTTCCATTACCAAGTTATGTTTCTCTGCATGAACAAAATTAAAGGAAGCAAAAGCGTGGCCAACTATGTTATTAGACATTTGCTAGAGCTCAGTAAATATTGCTATGAAGGCCAAATGATTAAATCCAGATGCTTAACAAATGACAAACAAATGAGCTAGAGCTTCAGATGTTGTATATCAGCATATCTCCAATGATATCGATGGAACTACACCACTTTACACCCATAGTAGTTCTGACCCAAATGTGTCAAAAGAGTTCATTCACACAACACCCCTCCCTGCTGCAAACTCACCACTTGTTCCTTAATCTGTGTTTGCCTTGTGCCATAGCAGTGCATTCAAACAGTTGCCGATTTCTCCCAGTTCACTGCCCCACCCCTTGCTTCAGGTGGCAGAGAACATGGGTGCAGCCATACGAGCTGCAGGGGCCTGATCCCTGCATGGCCCCATGGTGGGCAGTCTCTGTCGCCACACTGCAGGGCATGCGCGGGTGAGCCAGGCAGATGGGTGCAGGGAAGCTGGGCGGGCCGGCCCCTGTTAGAGCTGCAGCCGTAGCTGGGGCAGGCTGAGACACTGCCCACACAAGCGGGCACCTGGCCCAGCCCTGCCCTGCCTCCGTACCCTGGACAGAATGAGAGTCTATCGCTCATGGCTCCGCAGCTTTGCGCTACGCATGGCGGAGCAAGCATGCACTGTCACATGAGTTGCCCCGCCTTGGGCAGCCAACCTCAGTTGGAGTAAAGGCTGCTCTGCGATACATCCTCAGAATTTTTCTGAGGCTGCGTCATGGAGCAACCACCTGCTCATCCCACCCCAGGGCAGGGGGAGCATCTGGCGGAGCTTGGGCATATGAGCTACTCCATTGTGTGGCTTGTGTGCCCAGAGAGGGGTAAGGCTACCTAAGGCGTGATAGCCTCCTCAGCCTGTCTCGTGTGGCTGCACCCCATAAGATCATTAAAGAGTACAGAAAGTAGAAAGGATTTCACACAATACTCAGAATGAAAATTTGGGCTGCTACCCACTCTAAAAAAGTGTATGATTTTCTAAGGTAGTGTCTGCACTGAGATCAGAACGCTTGTTAATTTTTAAGACAGTTTTCAAAGAAAAAAACCTGCCTGGTGTGGTCAAGAGTATTACTATGGGTGAAAACAGACATGACGCTAACCACCCTTTAACCACCCTTGGTGGTTATTTATGCATGTTGCAGGGCTGTATTGGTGCCCTATGCAGCCCTGAAACATGCATAAATGACCACCAAGGGTGGTTAAAGGGTGGTTAGCGTCATGTCTGTTTTCACCCTATGGTAGCTTATAACAGTGCTGAAACACAGCTGTGGCTGGTCTGGCACAGAATCTCTACAGAGTACTGTCTAAGGTTTCCAAAGAGATCAGTATCTATTTAGGAACACAACTTGGACATAAATACTCTTGGTTGTATACAGTAATGATTATCACTGCTATTCCTTTAAAGCCAAATGACCCAACATGCTGATTTATTTCATTTTTTGGCAATCTTTTTTTCTATTTTCAATAAAAGATTGAGTGGGAGAACTTCATTCTGCATGGTCATCTGATTCTTTATTATGCCGAGTCATATCAAACTGCGCTTTGTGGGTGGGTCCTCATTTCCAGCTACCTTTACAGATTCCTAGGATTGTCTTTTCACTTGTGGAAACAGCTGGAAAAATGGGCCTACTCACTCCATTGGGAGCTAGTGGCACATAACAGAAGACAAACGGGAATCAAACTTGGAGACCAGCATCATCAACAAGAGTGAAACCAGGACCTTTTTGAATGGAGGTGTAGTACAAAGAAAGGAGGAGAAAGGCAGGGTAGCCAAATTGGGTATCCAGAGTGATTGGGACCAAAGCAGCACCAAACAGGAGGGATGTGTGTTCAGAAAGGGGTGTGGGGTGAAATTCCCTATAATTGGACATGACACACTATACCTGAAACATCCCATGGAAGTGTTATGGTTCAAAATGATCATGTCAATGAGGCTGGGAAGGGTAATTTTCCACGTGACTCTGAAGGGGAGGCAGTCTACAAAAGTTGATACCATTAACATGTTTGTGAATGCCTGATCTACAGCATTAACCTGCTTACCTTCACGCAGTCGTCCATACCTGGTATTATGTGATGCAGACCTCCTTGAAAAGTCTTGGTCTTTTTCAGAGTACATTTTCCTTCATTAAACTTCAGGGTTACGTTTGTCCTGATGGTCGAGATATCTGTAGGGAGAAACCGTGAAACGGTCACTTGCACCCTGTGAAACATAGCACTGTCTTTTGCTAAAACCCTGCCTGTTTGCAGAGGCGAGCTCACCTAAAGGAGTAGAGATGCTTGGTTTCTTTCAATTCAAAAATTTGTTCATGAATGGAACTAAGTGGCAATTCAGGAACTATAATGAACACGGGACAGATCTTCATTTGATGTAAAAATAGCATAGCATCATTGAAATATAAGGAGCTCTTTAGCATATTTCATGCATTTAGATTCCAGTCTCCCAGCTTGGATGCCTAATCACAGGTACTTAAAATCCCCAAGCCCCAAAGTGCATCATAGGGAGTCTCTATACGTAATGCTTCCTGTGGTTTCGGCTGCCTAACACGGGGACAAGCATTACATTTGGTCACACAAATCCTAGAGTAACCCAGAGAAAGAGAATATGGGTTTGTGGACTTTTGTTTCCCCAGAACAAATCCAGGGAACACCTCAGCAAACCCCAAGGAGTATAGCAACTGAAAACATGCAATGTAATCAACATCTAATCACCAGCAGGCTTGTGCTTATCAGGTTCAGCAGGCAGCCAGCAGTCCAGTGGGGAGCTTTACTATGTCAGTTTCACCAGATGAGAGCTTTGCCATGCAGAGAGGGGCTCTGCCATCACGAGCGAGGCTTTAGGGATTCACCTATTTATGCTGCCACCCAATGGGCTACCCCTGTTTATCAGAGTCCATAAAGTGGCAGGATAAACATGGAACAGCATCACCATTAATTCATGCTGCTTCATCCCAGGATAACATTACATAAAGACTAGTGGGTTGATTTCCCCCAAGGCTAACGTAACGTGTAGAGCTACCCATAGCTAATGACCATTTCCGGTTTTCTCATTTCTAAGATATCAGAAATGTGGGCGGTGCTAGTAAGGCAGCAAAAAGTATTTCAGGAGCGTATATGCATGTTTCACATAGGGTGAAAACAGACATGACGCTAACCACCCTTTAACCACCCTTGGTGGTTATTTATGCATGTTGCAGGGCTGTATTGGTGCCCTATGCAGCCCTGAAACATGCATAAATGACCACCAAGGGTGGTTAAAGGGTGGTTAGCGTCATGTCTGTTTTCACCCATAGACATGTACAGAAAAGAAAGGGACAAACACAGAGGGAGAAAAAGAGAAAAGCCAAATGACAGCTGAACAATGAGGCCCATGTTACAAAATTCTATTAAAAGAAATTAGCCCAATCATATAATGCAGAAATCTGGTAATTACCCAGGACAGTAGATTCATTGGTATTTTGCTGTTTTTTCTTAAGCTGGGAAAGGCTGCCACAGGTAACAGTGTAGGCATCTTCCAGTCCTAGTAAACAGATCATACAGGCAACAATAAAACAGAGATGTGTGTTGCAATGTATCCTGGGCATAGCCACATTAAGACTTCTAGTTTACCCATACACACTTATTGCCATTAGTTTACCCATACACACTTAGTAAGTCTTCCAGTTAAGATGAGCCAAGAATAGTTGTGACATCTGTACATCTCTCTAAACAATCATATTTTTAAAAGTGTTCAGGTAAATATCTGCATTGTCTCTTTTGTCTTTAGCCCGGACCTATTGCCAAAGATGAATTTTGATCTCACTTCTCACAACGGCAGGAGATGTGAATGCTGTAGATGCTGGTGGCTCAGACTTGGAGCAGAGATGAAGCATCTGGCCAACATTCAGCCATCATCGTTTGCCTTACCAGTTATGGAGTAGCACTATCAGCACGGAGTTCTAACTCAACTAGGAGAACAGTTGTTATGAAGAAGAGACAGAGAACAGAACTGTTATATAACATTAGACATTAGGTAACTTTAACATTAGGTACCCAACATGCAGGGATAACTGCTTTTTAGACTAACTAGTACAGTTGTGTTGTGTGATTTATCCCTGCTGTATTCACTTGTTCTCCCTTGTCTGATCCCTAGATTGTAAGCTTTTGGAGTGTTTTTATATATTGGTTGTCTTTAGATGGACCCAGGGTTGGCCAGCCCCACATGCAGCACCAGCTGCACTGGGTTTATACGGACCTGTCAGCTGCTACATCCCACAGTCCACCCACACGGCACTTCCTTCTCTCACACCATAGACCTGCGGGCGGATCGGCTGCTGCTCTACGCTGCTGTCTGCAGCTCTATGGTGTTGCCCAGAGCAACCCCCGGCTGCGAGACAAGTTGCAGCGGCTGTTCGCAAGGTTTGGATGGCCTGCTCCGCTGGCGGTGCTCAAGGATGTTCCAGAGCACGGCTAGCACGGTTGGAGTGGAGCAGTCACTGCCTGCTCTGCTTCTGCTCTGCCTGCACATCTGGCAGCCTGCATTTAGATGGCTGGGCCATCTGGTTGTGAGGTGGAGCAGAGTTGTGGAAGCACCCATTGTAATAGCCACTGGAATCCCCATGTTTGTACACACAAACATAAGACGGCTACGTGACAAATCCAGGTCCGCTGCTTCGGGGCGGGGGAGCAATGGAGCAGCAGACCTGTGTTTAGGACCACATATAGTGGGGCTTGTTTCCCCATTGCTCTCACTCCCGCTGCTGGGGCTTGCATCCCTGCTGCTTTTGCTCCCGCTGCAGTGCCCAAGGCAAGAAGGACCCACGTGGCTGTGCTGGAGATGAGGGGCATGAGTAGGGGAGACCGGGACAGCTTTGGAACCCCACCCCACCCCCACCCCCCTGGACTAACACCCGGAAGTGCCGAGGGGCACTTAAGTGAAGGACTTGCGGCTGCGCCGCTGGCCACAAGCTGGCGGCCGCGAGCTGAAGGGTCGTGGCCAAAGGGCACGGCCCTTTGGGGCCCTTCAGGGCCTGGAGGGGGGAAGTTATGTCAGGGTGGGAGGTTAGAGCAAATAGGAGGGGAGGAGGAGAATTGGGGAATGAGGGATAAAAAGGAACAGAGGGGAAATGGAAACTATGAGGGGCAGGAGGGGAGTTCTGAGCAGGGTGAGAAAGGGAAGCCATGGGTAGATGGGGTGTCGTGGGTGGGGTTAGTAAAGGAGTGGGGAGAGTGGGAGGAATGTGACGAGTTTAATATAACTGCTGATGTTGGTTTGGTGGGGCCACCTCCCCCCGGTGAGAGAGGGGTGGAGGTGGCCAGGTTCTCCCTGGTGGCAGCAGGAGAGGAGTTGGAGGTGGTTGGGACTTACCCCGTGTGTATTGGGGAAGTTATAGAGTGGGATGTCAGTTGAATGTTGGGGAATGTGCTGATTATTATTATGTGTTTTGAAATTGTAATTACAGTAAATTGTATATTATGTTAGAGATGTTGAAATGTTGTTCTGGGCTCCCTGTGTGGAAACTCCAGAACTATTATTGTATTGCTGTAAGCCGCCTCGAGTCCTACGGGAGAGAGTGCGGGGTATCAAATATATATGGATTGGATTGGATTGGATTGGATATAGCCAGTTTGACATGTAAAGCCCTCCTACCTAGTGGTCTGGGAGGGAAGGGCTGGTTAACTTGCCACTGGGAAGAGGCTAACTTGTTCAGGGGGGAATAATTTCACACCCACATCTGGCACTGAATCACTGCCAGCAAGGGTTGTCCTAGGCTGCCGGCAGCATCTTTGGTCCCTTCACAGACTGGGAAACCTCTTCTGACAGTAGTCTTGGGGAAGAACTGAAAGGCTTTTACTAGCAGAACAGAGGGTGTACCCACACATCTGGCAACACATGTGAATGTCTGCTTTGGGAGTTTACATGTATTGCTACTCCACCTCCTTGCTTGGGGGTGAGGTGGGGTGGAGGGGGATAATATGCAGAAACATCTTTAACTGAAGCGATTGCTTTTTTTGTTATGTGCCTCTGCAGTACTTAGTACAACGGAGCCTTGAAACATGATGCCATGCAAAACAAATAAAACAACAATAGGTAATACCTAGGGCATGTGCGCATTCTTAGGGCTCATCAGGGAAATGGCTGTACCCTATGTAAGCAATGAGAAGAGTAGAGGGAAAAGAGGCTCTCTTCCCGTTACTTATGTTCTCAGGCCTTGTATGTGGGTTAGTATTGTTATTCCTTTGCTCTCTCCATAGCAACATGCTTCAAACAGCTTAGACTGAACACTACGCTTACTTTTTGCTTGACTTACCAAAGGTAAAACGGACATCTGAAGGGCAGGTTAAGAAGCACCTATCACTTCCAGTATTCTTAACACAGCGCAGTAATACTTTGGGTGACACAATATCAGACAAGGACTTCTCTACTTCTAAACAGAACAAACACAAATACTCATAAAACATACATTTTGATAAGCACGATACGGCAAGACGTACATGCAGAGCTACAATTCCACACATCGCTGGTACCAAACTGCATCCATGCAATCGGCATTTTGAAGGAGGAATAGGAAATAACACATCATGCAATTTCCTTTCATGTAAAACTGTCCCCAGCAAAATTCGTTCACGCAGGAAAGCACAGAAAGAAAACAGGAGCAAAACTAGGTAAAAGCGTAGGACAGAAAGAATCAAAGCCCCTTAAAGTATCTCCTGTTTTATCTCCTGTTTCAGCAGTGGCCAATATGGCTGGTTGAAAAGTAAAGCAGCAATTTTATGAAGGGAATGATGATCCATGCTGCTGGATCATGGTTGTTACAGCTCCTCGGAGCTGCACAAGCTTCAAGCAAATCAGAAGTGGCAAATCATTTTCTATGGACCTTACCAACACAGTCCTTTTTGTTCCAGTGTAATTTCTGGCTGGAGTGACACTGACATTCATAATCCCCCAGCGTGTTCAGGCAGATCTGTTGACAGCCTCCATTGTGGATACTACACTCATTAATATCTAAAGAGGGGGTGGAAAACATCTTTCAGAAAAAAATCAATATGTTTTCATTCAGCAAAAATGTGCATGCACAAAATCAAACAGCTGTGCACACAAATGCTACTTGGGAAATGCAGCTACTAGGCTTGTCTGTGGTATTTATGGTATCATCCAAACATTTCACCTTAGATGCTTCAGTATTCTCAACTTTCATAACATGACAAAACTAATCAAAATGATTATTTTTTTGTATCAAGATTGACCATGTTAATAATCTTCCAGCCTCAGCAATATGCTTCAAAGTTAACCAGACAAAATTAAATAAAGTGGCTCTAACCTACATGCATACTATATTGGTTTCCTTTCTTATTTTAAGTCTGGAATGAAAACAAGATTCACATTGATTATTTGTCAGAGCTTTTCAGCTGAATGCATATGTTACAATACACAGTATTTTAATATCAACAATCAAACAAGTGGGAAATATTCTGTGTCACACATACTTATAACCGGAACCCAAGGGACTGCTACATAATTTCTGTCTGCTTTAATACGCAGTCACATAATGGAATACAATAAACGTAGAGGAACTCTCATGGGGACTGCTGTTTTGATAGCCACTGACATGTGGACACTATGATACCGTATGCATTCATGTTACAATAGGTGCTTTTAGACGGACAGTTGCCCTGCCTCTGTTCTGCCTCACCCCCCGGGTAGTCCATCTGTCTAAAGGCAGGCTGCCAGATGTGCAGCCAGAGCAGAGGTGGAGCAGGATGTCCCTGCTCTGTTCCAGCCCTGCTTACGGTGCTCCAGAACGTCCAGGAGCCCCGCCAGCAGAGTATGCCGCCCAAACCCAGGGCATCGACCTGAGGCAGAACTGCTGCCCATCTGTTCGGCGGATGGCTGCTGCAGCTTCACTCTCCACTAGGGGTTGCCCCAGGCAACATCACAGATTTGCAGGAGGCAGTCTAGAGCACTGGGTGATCAGCCCACAACTCTAGTGTAAGGGAGGGGGTGCCACGTGGACGGACCATGGGGTGTGGCAGCCGCTGGGTCCACTTAAACCTGACCCAGGTGGGGCTGCAAGCAAACAGACATGGGGGTGGGGTGGCCAGCCCCACATCCATCTGAAAAGTACTGTATCCTCCGTTCTGGGCTCTCCAGATACAGAGGTTGGAATGATCAATAGGCCAACAATAGGAAATTCCTACATATGCAGTATGCTGCTCCTCTGCACATTTTCTCCTCCTGCTAACTATTCAGTCTGCCATTATTTTTGACCCTGTACAAATTTTCTCTCCTGCCCCCAGAAACACCAAAATAGATCTCCTATCTGAGCTCTGTAGAGAAAGTAAGGTTGCTGTGTTGATCCCAAATATAGGCAATAGAGGCAAAGTACTACAGTGATCTCTTTTATTGGACCAACTCCAGCTGGTGGAGATATGCAAGCTTTTGGACCTCAAAGGGTCCTTCATCAGGCAAGTCAGGAATCAGAACTATAGACTGAGCAAAGCAGTGAGGTAGATACGGTGATTGGAAACAATGACGAAGGGAGGGGAAGAGAGGAGGAAGTGAAAACAAGGGAGCCTCCCACCTGGGGCTCATTCTCACCTCCTCCCTCCCATACACTCCCTTTGCCACTGTTTCCAATCACTGTATATACTTCACTGCCTTGTCCAGTCTCTTGTTCCAGTTCCTGAGTTGCCTGATGAAGGCCCCTGTGAGGTCGGAAAGCTTGCATACCTCCACCAACGGTGGTTGGTCCAATAAAAGATAGCACTGTACTACTTTCTCTCTACTATCTGAGCTCTGAAAACCCATGCACACTGCAGGTTCACATATTTATTTTATATATTTATTTCGTTACATTTATAAGCCGCCCCCCATGCCCACGGCATCTCGGGGCGGCGTCCAACACAATAGAAAACAGTTTTAAAAAACAATTTTTAAACATAAAACAAATGTAAAACACCACCCACAAAAATTAACCCACCACCCCACCCTCCCCTCCGAAGGCCTGGGCGAACAGCCAAGTCTTACAATTATGTTGAAAGGCCAAGAGGCCCGGGGCCAGGTGAGCCTCCTCCGGGAGGGTATTCCACAACCGCGGCCCAGCCACCGAGAACGCCCTCTCCATTGTGGCTCCCCGTCTTACACGGGGGACCTCCAGAAAGACGCCCCCGGTGGACCGAAGGGATTGCTCTGAGGCACGGAGGGCGAGGCGGTCCCCGAGATATGAGGGGCCCAGACCGTGCAGGGCTTTGTAAATCAATACTAACACCTTGAATCTGGCTTGGTACGCTATAGACAGCCAGTGCAGAGCGCGGAGCACTGGTGTTATGTGCTCACGCCATCCCGTCCCCGTCAGGAGAAGGGCTGCCGCATTCTGCACTAGCCCCACGTAAAGCGCATTGCAGTAGTCTAGCCTGCAGGTGATGAAGGCATGGACGAGAGTGGCCAGATCGGGCCCGGAGAGGTAAGGTCGAAGCCCCCGTACCAGATACAACTGACGAAAGACGGCTTTAGCCACCGCCTCCACCTGCCGATCCAGACGGAGGCCCAAATCCAAAACCACCCCCAGACTCCGAACCTGAAGAGCAACAGGCAGGTGAGCCTTCTCTTAAAGAGAAGTATCTACGAGAACAGACAAATGAAGCAGTCTCCTAGAAGCGAATCCAGTCTTGCTAGATCAGCTCCTTCGAGGGTTTTGAACAGCAGTGTTCAATCTCCCAAACTCCCAGTTTTCACTCCATAGTGTAATGAGATTGTTGCATCCCGTAAGCGGTACGGGGTGAGGGTCAGATGTAGGGGCTTGGGGCATGGGAAAAGGGGGAACAAGACTGGAAAGACAAGTACAGAACAAAAAAGACTGGAGACAAAGGCAAGGAACAAGAACAAGGCCTGAGAGGGAGAGAGGAAGATTTAAAAAAATATATATATAAAAAGCTCTCGGACAGGAAGAGAATTGAAAGATATGCTCCATACATCTTCCTGCTGCCAACTGCCAGGCTTATATCTGGGCTCAGAGCCAACCAGGAAGCTGGGAGGCTTGGCAGGGACTGAGGGCAGACAGGAAGGACATGGCTAGGGAAGGCCAGGGAGGCCTTTTGTGGGGAGCGGCTGTGCCTAACATAGGCTAAGGCAATGGTGAGGAGAGATTGTCACTGCTTCAAAACCCTTGAGGGGAGCAGATTCAAGACATACCCCTTTCTCACGGTGAGTAGCAGTTTACTAGGCAAGGTGCCAATGTGAGTAAGGGCAAGAGCTTTGAGACGCATTTTAGTAGAATGATGTTTGCATAAAACTGGATTATGTACAAAGTGAAAACAAATTGCATCCTGCTTTTCTATAGCACAAAGTCACCAACAAACAAGGGGAGGTAGCAGGTTAGGATAGTACACTGACAAAGCTACATGGGGAAGCCTGTACAGGGCTTGCCTATACTATGCATGTCTCAAGGCAACTACTAGCAGTTCCTCACGTTCATAAGAAAGAGAAGATGGAATTTTCAGAGAACCCATGGAGAGCTGGGTTCCTAGCTCTACTAGGCTCTTTTGAAATTCAGAGTACAAGTTCATGCAGTTGGTTAAAAAAATTCCAATATGATGCCCTGAGAAACACAAGAGTATGTTTGTATCCTGGCCCTCAGGATAGAGCTCCAAAGCTCAGTCAAAACCCAATGGGACTGGATGGATATGTCCCCGACCTATGGGAGGCTCCGCCCCCTATGGAACCCAGTGATGTCACTCAGTTCTGCAAGAGGCAGAGCCATGTCAGGTATGGGCAGAACACTGTCTTGGGCTGCATTCACATCTGCGGCAGTGAGACCCGCGAGGGAAGTTGCGGCAGCAGGGAGGAGCCGGAGAGCAGTAGAAGAGCCGGTGCAAACAGGAATGTGCCGTGGCTTCTCTCATGCATGTCAGGGCAGGATTTTACGCCCTGACATGAGCAAGGGAAGCCGCGGCACATCCCCACTCGCACCAGAGGGAAGCGGTCACGAGCTCGTATTCCATCTTCAGTCTGGCCATTGCGAGTTCAGAGTTTGAGCCTCATCCCCCTGGCTGCTGGTCGTTTGGGAGAGGGTTTTGGGGGACATCCGGCAGTGCATTTCCATCTGCGTTTGCATCTGCTGGTTGCAGGTTGTGTGGAGGGAAACCTGGTGGGTGGGGGGAGTTGCTGCCACCTCCCCATCCCCATCCGTTGCATTTGTGCTCATTTCAAACTCTTGGATCAGCTGTTTCAGCTGCTGCTTATTTTTTCCTTCTGTTTGAAGACCTCTTTTCTGAGCTTGCCTGCTCAGCTCTGACTTTCTCAGGTGATGAAAGTGCTTTGGTAGCCCTATTTTGGCACTTTCCCTGGCCCGAAATTAAAACTAAAACAACAAACGTAACACACTCTGTTCAAGGACCTGCTTACTCCACCTTCTCAGAGCTGAGTTCCCAACTCCTGGGGCTTTCAGACTCTGCAGTTTTGGGATTTATTCCCCTCAGAGGAGTCCAGTCACCTGGGTATGCTCCTCTACTTTCTACACATTGGTCCACAAGCTGAGCCTTTACCCTTACTCGTTGGGGTGCCACTGTCATGGGTTTGGGGGTCTGCACCCCCACTTTACCGGGTTTGAGTGACTCAGTTTCCCTTGCGCACA
>QEPC01006666.1:456750-489484 GCA_003113815.1 Sphenodon punctatus | reverse complement strand
GCCCTGACATGTGTGAGGGAAGCCGCGGCACATCCCCGTTCGCATCGGCTCTTCTGCTCTCCGGCTCCTCCCCGCTGCTGCGTCTTCCCTCGCGGGTCTCTTTGCCACAGATGTAAATGCGGCCTTAGGCTGCTTACACATGACAGGTAGGGGAGAGGGACCAGTATGAGCCAAAATCATGCCAGGCAGAATCTCAGGACGCTTCGCTTGTGCGCATGGGGTTTTAGCCTGTTTCTGGTGCAATTTCTCTTGCGGATTACAGGGCTGGATTTTGAGCTGTGTAATCCACAAGATAAATTAAGCCAGAAACATGCTAAAACCCTGTGCACAAGAGCAGAGCTTCCCACGATTCCTCCTGGCGTGATTTCAGCTTGTGCTAATCCCTCCCCGCTCCCATCCCATGCGCAAGTGACCTCAGCTTTACCTCTTTCTCCTGTGGGCACATCCCTTGCAAGCATTGTGATGTGAAAACATTCTGTAGGGTTTCTGGCCAAATTGGCTGCATTGAACCCAGGCTGACCAGGTTCTAGAAGAGCTTGCCTGCATCAGGCCTGGGCTTGGATGAAGCCTAATACAGTTGGGTTCATGCCTCAGTCAGGACAAAAGTTCCAGCCTAACAGGCCTCTACCCTAAGAGGTAGAGGTGCCACATGCTCACTTGCTTAATTATGCCTATTAGTAAATGAAATGCATGTATGT
The DNA here is from genome assembly GCA_003113815.1 of Sphenodon punctatus. NCBI lineage: Eukaryota > Metazoa > Chordata > Lepidosauria > Sphenodontia > Sphenodontidae > Sphenodon > Sphenodon punctatus. The sequence continues at coordinate 488,786 of QEPC01006666.1, read as the reverse complement.
GTAGCCAAGTATGATGCATTTCACGTAAAAGTAGGTTTCTTCTGGATTTAATGTCAAATAATTCCCATGTACATACCGAAAAGACAAACCAGACACATACTGGTTGGTTTCTTTGTGAATCTAAAGTAAAATATCTAGGGCCAGAACTTCAATTGTGCTGTGGTAAGTCAGGGGGGATTCACTAACTAATTGGGCTATTTCAGTTTAGTTAATGTGCACTGAGACATGAGTGTAATAAAGAAAACCCACAAACTAGCAAAACTGAGAATTCATTGGAAGCCTTTTCATATGAGAGGTCTAGTGCTCACGGACTTCATTTCAGATAACTCTTAATGTAGCTGGGAAGTGCAGCATGCTGAAAGACTGCCAAATCCCACCTTAGTACCTACATGGGAAATGCCTCTGTTTGTTCTAACAGCCAGAGTTGCTTTTCAATATATGGATGGATGGAGGGAGAAGCAGTTAAGCAAAGATACAGCCAAACAAGCAGGATTTTACTTCGTACTTGCTCTGCTTACTTTTGTAAAATCGCCTAGAAAGAAGAAGAGTCATTTTTCGGCAATAGTTTTTGAAACTTGTTTCCTACTGATGTTAAAGTGGCCCAACGTATCAACAGTCTGCTAAGCACTTTATGTTTTAAACTCACCTCCACAGTGTGTGAAGCCATAGAGAGTGTATCCTTTGTTACAAGTACACTCAAAGGTTCCTGGATGATTGATACATGTATGATCACACGTCCTTTCAAATGAACATTCGTCAATGTCTGAAATTTTTTAAGGAATACATTATTATTTCTTGCCTTGTCGAAGAAGCATTTATGAGCTAGCAAAGCTGAGTGCAGAAATGTGGGCCAAGCAAAATGTTTAAGCCTCTGGACTGTTACACAATGATGTAACAACTTCTAAGAGAGCCGTCAGGGTGCCAAATGAGACACTTCTTGGCAAATTGGTACACTGCTTTTAACATTTTAACTGCTCTGTTTAAAGTGAATTCCCGCAAAGTTTACTTTACTGCAAGAGTGAAGAAAACAAATCTTTCTTTTCCAAAGAATGACAAAGCAGGGCCAGTGGGACAAAATAGTCAAAGCCCATTGTAACAAATCCTGCTACCAATGAACCCCTATTTGTAACAGTAGTGACTTCGAGAACCATTTTTAAATGCCAAGGAGAGAAAAAAATACAGAATTCTTATTTGAATTTCAGACAGGTGAACGGTACCAGGTTGACAGTCCTAAAAACCTACAGCCTTTCTTCAGCTTCACAGAACAGTATGGGCTTCTGCTGTAAAAGCTTCCTCCGCCTAGCACCAGTCATGTGGCTCAGTGGAATCCTAGAGAAACAGCACCTGGTTATAGTCTTCTCACTGCATAACACTGGGCACTTCTATTAGTAGACTGGAGATGTAACCTGTTGCACATTTTGATCTTTAATGCTGGCTTAAGCCCTATCTTTATTCAGCTTAGTTTGCCTCAAAATGTTCATCATTTTGTACATTAATCTTCTTCCCTGAGAAAGGGTGGGAATTCAGATAAGAAACCAACCTTGATCCCACTGAACTCAATAGCATATCTTCCACTGATCTAAAGGGGGAAAGTGTTAGTTTTTAAGTGATTGTCCCCACAAGCTACATCAAGTTTAATGTGCTAGGAGATATCACACACACACACAAGAAGGTTAACAGAAGTGATGGCAAACACAGTCCCGACCGGGTCCAGCCGGCCAACAAATATGCTGGCTGCCAAGCCACAAAGGAGGGTGGGGAGTCACCCCTGCACTGCACCCAGTGCCCCCCACTAGGACGGGCACTTATGGCAGCAAAAGACAGATGTCATGGCAGAGTCAATTCGGGCCGGGTCACAGCAGATCATAATGAACATTACAGCCTGCTGTGGCCTGTTTTGGCCAGATTGGGAGGATGGTAGCCCAGCTGTAATCCTAGAGATCTCTGGGATCATAGCTGGGCTTGCCACTGACATGCCCAAGAGCAATCCCAGGCAAACATCTGGTGGGGCACTAACATACGTGCTGGGGGCTCGCAGGCCAAAGCGGGCCACCATCATGTTTGTTAACACTCAAAGGGTGATGTAAATTCTTAAAATATACATCCCTAAAGAGCTTTCACCAGAAATCTTGGAAATTCTACATTTTCCTCCTTAGTCTGCTCTGTGTAAATATTTGTCCTGCTAAGTCTGATCTTAAAAAGATGAGAAAGAACCACAGTGGAGTCAAGTTCTTTTCTGCATGGTCAGTTCCATTTTCTGAAATTCATCATTAATGTCAGCTGGTTGTCTAGGAAATGGAGTAATTCACTTGCCAAACTGACTGACCAACTTTACTTTGGCTGCTTATTACATGCTGCTGTACCTTTGCCAAAAACAGCAAGATCACTTGTTAATTACTTTTTAATATATTTACACAGCTTAAACAAGATGTCCCACTTTATATGGCATTCTATAAAAAAACAAATATGTTTTGTATGCTTGGCAGGAGAAATCTACATCATGCAATTGTTTTAAAATTAAATCCATTTGCAGCATTTTAAAGAATAGTGAATACACTGTAATTTATATAAGAAACCCAGTATAAGGTCCTCAGTCATCAAATGTGTCTGAGGCATTTAATATGGTTCTAATGGACCATTCTAATGGTTTGAGGCATTTAACATGTTCTCTGAAGAATGAAGAGAAAAATGATTATTTCACTACAAATGAACAAACCTTGCCTAGCACACTCTGGGTCTAAACTCAATTTAATATACTCTAAGCATACATTCTTTATTTATTTCCTATAGATATATTTCAGCCACTTAATACACTGAAAAAGTACTGTGACCTGGTTAAAGGATTTTCAATGACTCTATGTCTGCCATTCTCTATTACTTCTAGATAATGGTTTAATGTGCTGTGAACACCCTTTCAGACAGACACCCCACTATTCTAATATCATAATATTATGCCAAATGCTGGCTCTTAACAACAACTTTTGAGAGAAGAAATCCAAGTGTGAACATTATTATGGAATCCATCAGCACCTCATTATCGTACTAAAGGTCCAAGCCATTCCAAGCCATTTCACTTTTACTGCTTCCCCGTGCACATACCTTGACAAGACTTCTCATCTGTTAACAATTTAAATCCTTTTTTGCAGCTGCAATCAAAACTACCAACAGTGTTCCTACAGGAATGATCACAGTCTCCATTACTGGCCTGGCATTCATCAATATCTGTAACAGAAAACGTACTGTAATTAAAAGAAACATGTTTGATTTCCTTTGCTTGCTAGAACTCAAAGACAGAAATGTTTGAAGGTCAAAAGAGCTAGACTTCATTGGAAATCTCATGTTCTGTGTATGAATCAATCTAAAAAAAAAATATATCAACAAACCTTGGGAAGTGCAGACCTATGCGTGAACTTTGTTCTCTATACACAGGCATATAAGGGGCTCATATAATTACAAAATAAATTCATTTTTTCCTTTTCAAAAACCTTTAGAGTCTTGAACTAAATGCTTTTCTGATGGAGTTTTCCAAGTTGTCTCCTTCAAACTCTACTGAAACCAGAACAGGCCTACTGGATCATCTTGTCCACTCTACACCAATGTAAGATACTCTATTAGTTAAATGATGCAAGTAAAAGGAATTCCATCACTTCAAATGGCATCCCAGCATAACAGAAACTGTATTGGTTTCCTTTCTTATTTTAAGTCTGAAACAAAAACAACATTCACAGATTATTTGTCAGAGCTCAATACACAGTATTTCAATATCAACATTCAAACAAGGGGGGACAGGGATCCCTTACTGTAGGATAGGAATTAAACATGCCCCTGAAAAATCATTTTAAGTACAGGACGGGGAAAGAGTGACTTTCCATAGATGGGAGGAGGATGGGTGGAGATGGCTGCAAGAAGATGGCACGAGGCCCTCAGATTTCAGGTGAAGAAGGTAAGGAATGATCTTTTTTTTATTCGAGCAGTGTATATCAAGGTTGTTGTGCACCACACCGATCATGTACCTTTTCCACTTGGCTTCATATGTTTTACTCGTTGCTGGCTTACGAGCGCTTTTAAAGATGTCAATTGCCTCTGCAGGCAGGTCCTGAAGATGTCGCCATGTTAAGGAGAGATCAGGCAGGCTGTGAGATGTAAGGACTGAATGTTCAGGTGGAAGACACTGCCCTCATGTAGTTGTAGGTTCCGGATCCATGGGAGTGGGATGCGTTCCCTTGCCATGGCAACCAGCCTTGCGTTCACCAATGTTGCCTTGGCCAATCTGGTACGATTAAGAAGCAGGTGGCTCTGTCCTCGTACAGTTTGGAGATGACTTGACAGATGAGTGGAAAATGGGGGAAATGCGTAGTTGAAGGTTTTCCCCCAATTGATCATAAAGACATCGTTCAGGGAGCTCTTTCCTATGCCCACTCTGCTGCAGAACTGGGGGCACTTTGTGTTGTGTGAGGTGGCAAAGAGATCGATCATGGGGTGTCCCCCATGTGTTGAAAAGACTTTGCATAATGGAGGGATTGAGAGCCCACTCATGTTGGAGAGCAGTGGTCCTGCTGAGACTGTCAGCTATGACACTGGACTGGACTGCCAGTTGAGTGGCGATGGGAAAAGCGCTGTGTGGTCTAGTCCAATGCCATAACTTCATTGCTTCCCTGCATAGGTGGGAGGATCATGTGCCACCTTGTTTGTGAGGAAGTATCCTTAGTAGAAGTATCCTGCGGGTCATCTAATGGGGTCAGAGACTGGTAGGACTGGTGCGGGCAGATCCTGGCATGAATCAGTTTCAACTCCTGTTGGGAGAGGAATATTGCAGCACTGGAGGGTTCGGAGGTATATGTGCTGATGTTAAGGTGGGCAGGGCTGAATGAACAGAGAGGAGGGTGGGAGTTGATGCAGGCAATGATGTCGGTCAAGGCTGGGCCAATAGGGACTGGAGAGCAGTATCGTTGGGGATTGGGATTGGTGTCATTGTAGGTTGCACTGCAGACATATCACTGATAGAGGGGACTGCTGGTTTGTTTTGTTGCAACAAGGTTTTTCGAGACTGAGCTATCAGGGTTAGAGACGAGAGACTCTGTGCTTGTCTGTGGAAATCCTGTTGACATGAGAGGTACTGGGAGAGGAGACAGTGTGGGGGGCCTTGCCCAGTGCTGCAGAGAGTGTTGATCTGACAGCTCCCACTGTGGCTGTCAGTGGTGGGTAATATCTGTAGGGAGGCTGGTATACCGGATCCCATAGGTAATGGTGATAACATGGTGATGGCCAGTAAGGGTTTTGTGGCCATTTTCCATGCCCTGGAGTCTGAGAAGGTGAAGTATATCCCAAGTGTTGGGAATATGGGGACTAGAAGGGAGGATGGCTGGGAAACACTTTTGCACGAGTAGCATGAGGTGGCACTGCAGGTGTTTAAAAAAGGCAGAGAAGGGAGATGGCCGTGCACTTCCGGGTTGAGGAAGGATGAGTGTGGGGAGAAACAAGGTGATCCCTCTAAGGAACTCTTGGGAATGGATATTTGTGTGTGAGGTGAAGCTGGGGATTTATTATCCGAAGGTGAAGGAGTCCCAGGGGAAGGGGATCGCTTCTTACAGCTCTTCAATTTGGATTCATTTTCTTTAATTGAGTCCCGTTTTTTCTTCTTAGGCAGATGCTTGGATTTTTGGTCCCTCTTGTAAGCAGGAGAGGATGCTGGACCCTTGAACGGTCTTGCCCTTGGAAGATAAGTTTTTGCTCGGTGCGGAGACAGTGCCAGTGGGTGACAGTGCCAGGACATGTGGTGCCGGCTGAGTCGGTGATGTGGGAAGCAATGGTGCTGAAGGCTGTTGTTAGAAAAGGCGGGGCTGAACTAGGCTTGTGCTTGTGCTGCTGCCTGTGGGGGAGACAGGGGAAGAATTCCCTGGAGCCTCCAAAGCCTTCTCAGTCAGAAGGTACTGAAGCCACATTCTGCGGTGCTTCAAAGCCCTGCCAGTCAGGTTGGCACATGCTCGGCATCCAGTAGCTTTATGTGCCTCTTCCATGCAGAGTAAGCACTTGTCATGCGAGTCAGTAAGTAGGATAGAGATGGGGCACGTCAACCACTTCTTGAAGTCGTCCTTGGTATGGTGCATTCCCGGAGGGGGGCATGGAAGCCAGAGACAAGCAGCCATTTGAGGATCTATGGAGAGGTCTTAGAGTGAAGAATTATAGTGAACTGCAGGTTGCGAGGAGCAATGAAGAGAACTTACTTCAACGGCCAAATGCCATGGCGGTTGAAAGGAACTGAGGTGAATCGTGCCTTGCACTTCTTATATACACTGGTTTCGGAGCCCGTCAAAACTGTGGAACAATGAGGGAGGAGCTACGGCGCGAGCAGAAAACGGCGTGAAAAGTTTTCTAGATTAGACTGCGCAGGTGCAGAACCCATAGGTGTGAGTCAACGGAGCCTGAGTCAACGAGTCCAAGTCTCTGGCGCTGAGACAGGATTCACTCTGCCTAAGTCATTTCTCATAGATGTTCGTCCAGCCTCTTCTTTCAAACCTACGTAACTTCCCTAGCCAACTTGTTTTAGTCAGAAAAGTATAGATGATCAACAGAAAAATATCACGCCACTATATAACTCTATGGTGAGACCACATCTATTTTTATTTTATTTATTTTTCAGATTTTTGCCCTGTCCTTCTTTGTAGACGCAGGGTGGCTGGAGTACTGTGTGCAGCTCTGATCACCCTATCTCAAAAAATATATAGTAGAAATGGGAAGAGTGCAGAGAAAGGCAACAAAAACGATCAAGGTATGGAACAGCTTCTGTACAAAAAAAGGCTTGATAGACTAGGGCTCTTCAGCTTGGAGAAAAGAGGACTCAGAAGGGATATGACAGAAGCTTACGAAATCATGAGTGGTGTGGAACAGGTAAATATTGTTCCCTCTCAAACAATACTAGAACTAGGAGACACGCTATGAAACTAAATAGTAGCAGATTTAAAACAAACATAGCTGGGTTTAAACACAGATTGGATACGTTTTTGGAGGACAGGTCCATACATTGCTATTATATCAAGTTGGCCAGTAGATGTAACCTTTGACAGTCGGGAGCTGGGAGTAAGCAGCAGGGAACTGATCGCTACGTTATGACCTGTTGTGTACTTCTGTGAAGTGACCGAAGATGGCCACTGTCGGAGACAGGTTGCTAGGTCAATGGACCTTTGGTCTGACCCAATATGGCCCTTTTTATGTTCTTACATTATTGCCCAATTGTCTTTCCAGTTAGGAAGTATTTCCTGATATTCAACATAAATCTAGTACCTACCTATGCCTTATCCTCAGTTGCAATGGAGAACAACTGTACTTCATCTTTTTTATGGCAAACGTTTCAGTCTTTAGAAAACTTATTATACCCCTTCTCACCTGATTCTTCTTTTCTTTAGGATAAGCATATCCACTTCACATTCACCCCTTTCCTACCACATATCTACAGATTTGTATAAGAGAAGCTCATCCTCCAATGGGATGTATCAAGCTGCTTGCATACCTCTCTTGCAAGGTGAATACAATCAACTCCATTGCTCTATCAGCACAGTACTACTTGCTGATTAGCAAAAAGGGGCCATGTACAAAGCAAAGCTTATTGAATGCACATGCCCAGAGTTCTGATTCTAGTGCTGGTGTCTGGGGCAATATGCAATAACATGCCTGCATCTTCATTGCTTCCAAAGCTGTTTTCAATCACCTCCCATGGCTAGAGAGGCACTGGATTTAATTGGGATGCCTTGTAAGTTTTGTTCAGAGATAGCATGATTGCTCTTTCTATATGTACATTTCCCAAAGGCCAAAATCTACCTTTGCACGTCTTCCCGTCAAACTGGAGCGTAAATCCAACAGGACAGCTGCAGTGAACTCCAGTAGAGGTATCCTTACAAGTGCGGTCACAGCCACCATTATTTACGGCACAAGTTTCTAACAAAGAAGAAATAAATCTAGCATTTGCACAAGAATGTTATACAAGAAAGCATCACAGTGCACTTATGGCTTGCATAATTCCCTTTGAAAGTACATGGGTGTAACATTCCTAAGTACCATTGAGGGTTTTAGAAAATCCACCTCTTGATCTTTCTGTGCAAATGAGAACTGCCAATGCCAGGAGGTTTGACTCCAAAGGTGTTTTTACACCAACACTCATCCCAGGATTATCCCAGGATGACATGTCTGTCTAAATGCTGCATTCAGAAATTATAATCCTGGGATCATGGAAAAACTCCAGGATTACAAAACTCCTTTTTCATGGTATAGTAAAATCCGGTTGTTAAATAACACCGGGATTAGGTCAGTCTAAACAACTTTCCCGGGATAGTCAACTATTTGTTTATAAATAAAATAAATAAATAAACTATCCCGGGATTATTATTACAGGGTGTTATGGCAAGGGCTGATATCCTCTCTATGCAGTTCTCCCTCTATGGTATCTAGAAACACATGGCTGTGGGGCGATAGGGCGATAGTATAAAAAGAAATCTGATCAAATCTCTCTCTCTCTCTCTCTCTGTATACGTCTGTTCTGCTATCTTCCAAGTTGCCTCCCCTCCCAGTATCTGCTCTGTCCATTGATGAACTGATGGGACCAAAAGCACCTTGGGATTGATATTAATCCCAGATATTCTCAAACCAGGATAACAGCAACATGCTGTTCATTGAACTATCCCGGGACGGATTTCAATATGACATAGAATTGTCTGTGTAAACAGGTACCACTTGTAATCCCTGGATAACAACTCTAGGATTATTTTCTCCTAATCCTGGGATGAACTGTCTATGTAAAAACACCCTTAAAGAAGTGGTTTTAAAGGGTGATGGCTGCGGTCCTAAACACATTTACACTGGCAACGCTGCATTGACTTGACTGGAGCTCTGACAGCTTAAGTGCATTTAGGGTTGCAACACTAGGCTCTGGCTCATTTCATATTTTCTTTCATCTCAAATATTGTAAATGGCTATTTAGGTATCACAGAACTCAAATGAATGGATCTCCTATTGCTTGCAATGACAGGGGTGTCTACAAAAGTAGAATTCAATCCAGTCACCTTGGTTTACACTAGAAAAGAGATATTTCGCAGAGCAAGATTTCACGATGTAAGGCAAATGAAAAAAACCCACAATGTAAACAAGCAGAAATGGGTATTTTTACCCATGAGCAGTCGCCGCTTTACCCTCTTATCAACATCAGCTCCAGCTGTTGTGTTGTTCTCTGAGACTTCAACAACAGTCTCATCTTTCTCTATAATACAAGTAGATAGGGGAAAAGTTAGTTTTAAATGGTAGTGATGTGATGGTGACAAATACTCCGTTATGACATTCTCTTTGAAATGTATATATTTTGCTTCAATTAAAGTAAGATATGTGCTTATTACACACAGAATCAATCAAAAACAAAAAGGCCTGAAAGAGTCTGCTAACAAAAATGTAATAAAATGTTTTTGTTGTTCTGACTGACTTAAAGATTTGTGTATTTTACTCAAAAACCTATAATCATAAAAACATAAGTAGTGCCATACTGGATCAGACCAATGGCCCATCAAGCCCAGCACTTGTCTCTGACAGTGACCAATCTCACTTGCTTGGAAGAAGTACCCAACAGGTCACAATGGGGTGATCTATTCCCTATTGTTCACTCCCACCTCCCGACAATACGAGGTTACATTCCCCTGTCTAATAGCTGCTAATGGACCTGTCCTCCAGAAATTTGTCCAACCCTTTCTTAAACCTAGTTGTACTACTGGCCTTGACCAAATCTTCTGGCAACTAATTCCACAACTTAATTGTGTGTTGAGTGACAAAATACTTTCTTTTATTTGTTTTAAATCTGCTACTTGTTAGTTTTATGGAGTGTCCCCGAGTTCTAGTACTATTTGAGAGGGTAATAACTGTTCCCTATTAACTTCTTCCACACCACTCATGATTTTATAAACTTCTATCATCTCCCCTCTCAACCATCTCTTCTACAAGCTGAAGAGTGCCAACCTATCCAGCCTCTCTTCATAGGGGAGTGGTTCCATATTCCTTATCATTTTTGTTGCCCTTCTCTGTACTTTTTCTATTATATCTTTTTTGAGAGGGGACCAGAACTGTACACAATATTCAAGGTGCATTTGCACCATAGATGTATATAGTGGGGCATTATGATATTTTCAGTTCTATTCTCTATCCTTTTCCGAATAATTCCTAACATTCTGTTTGGTTTTTTTGATGGCCTCTGCACACTGAGCTGAGCATTTCAATGTATTGTCCACAATGACCCCAAGGTCCTTTTCCCGAGTGTTAACTCCTAATTTAGAACCCAGCATTGTGTACATAAAGATTGGATCGTTTTTCTTTATGTGCATCACTTTGCATTTGTCAACATTAAATTTCATCTGCCTAGCCACCCAGTCTTGCAAGATCCTCCTCACAGTCCCACTCGTGTTTTAACTACCTTGAATAACTGGTGTCATCTGCAAATTTGATCACCTCACTCTCCTTTCCAGTTCATTAATGAATACATTAAACAACACCAGTCCCAGTTCAGATCCCCGAGGCACTCCACTACTTTCTTCTCTCCATTGTGAAAACTAACCATTTAGTCCTACTCTTTGGCTGCTTTTACACATGACAAAAATGGGTTCGTATAAGTGCTCAAGATAAGTGCTGCCCCGAGTCACCTTGAACGAGAGAGGCGGGATAAAAGTATAAGATAATAACTAAATAATAAATATATAATCCTGGGTGTTCTAAATGCCGGAGTTTTTAAAAATGTGTGAACACACTATTCCCCTTTTATGCAGCGTGATCTCGCATCCTTGTAAGACCCACCAGATGTGACTCTTGCAAGACTGCCGGATCTCACTGCATAAAAGGGGAATAGTATGTTCACTAGGGGCGGGAAACCGGTAAAATCCGGTATCCGATAATGCCGGTACCGGGCGTACCGGCATTATCGGATTCGACCCGGTAAATCCGGTCCGGGTACCGGATTCCGGGTACCGGATTTTTTTACATTGCAGCCATTTAAAAATGGCTGCAATGTAAAAACTTAAAGCCCCACCAAAAAAGTTAAAAAAAACAAACCCTCCCCGAGTCCAGGCTGCGCGGGTGGAAGGGGGGACACCCCCCACCCACCCTGCCCAGCCTGGATTTTTGTTTAAAAAAAGACTCAGAGGCGAGCCCACCCCCCAGCACCAGCGGCCGCGGCGTCCCCGCAGCCGCCGGTAAGTATGACCCGATCCCTGGGGGGGGTGTTTAACACCCCCCCAACCCCCCAGGGATCACCCCTACTAAAGTTCAGTGCTTGCTTACCTTGCGGAGCTCCGGCTGCGGCGGCGGCGGGCGGTCCGGCGGCCTCAGCGCCGGCTGTGGCTGCCGGCGTCAGAGACGCTCTAGGCCTTCCGGGGAACTTCCGGGTTTCCCCGGAAGGCCTAGAGCGTCTCTGACGCCGGCAGCCACAGCCGGCGCTGAGGCCGCCGGACCGCCCGCCGCCGCCGCCGGAGCTCCGCAAGGTAAGCGCACTGAACTTTAGTAGGGGTGATCCCTGGGGGGTTGGGGGGGTGTTAAACCCCCCCCCCAGGGATCGGGTCATACTTACCGGCGGCTGCGGGGACGCCGCGGCCGCTGGTGCTGGGGGGTGGGCTCGCCTCTCAGTCTGTTTTTAAACAAAAATCCAGGCTGGGCAGGGTGGGTGGGGGGTGTCCCCCCTTCCACCCGCGCAGCCTGGGAGGGGGAGGGGGAAGGAATTCATTTATTTCATTGAGTTCAATGGGGACACAGCGCCCCATTGAACTCAATGAAATAAATCCGGTACCGGTATACCGGATTTAATCCGGGAATCCGGTTTTTGCAGAACCGGTAACCGGTAAATCCGGTAGCCGGTAATGGGCCCGGGGTCCCACCTCTAATGTTCACACATTTAAAAACTCCAGCATTTATAACTAGGGCTAAGAATTTGTCACGGTCATGACAAAAGTCACGTTTTTAGTGGCTTTTGTCTCCCTCCATGAGTTTTGAGATCTTCCCATGACTTCCATGATTTTCCCAAGTTTTTTGAGATTTCCCCCAAACTGAAGAGCAGAACCAGCAAGAAGCTGGTGAGAAGAGCATGCTCAATGGTGCTAAGAAGATCCACGGTGTCTCCCTGCAGCTCCAAACCCCTCCATGGCTGTGGAGACGTGGCAGCATGGCAAGAAGCCAGCGAGAATAGCACGCTGGGTGCCACCAGGTAAAGTCATGGCCTCTCCCTGGAGCTACAAACCCCTCCTCGGTGTTGTTTCTTGTGGAGGGCAGAGCTTTGGGCATGGTCAAGTGGCGGCATGGCATGGTGTGGCTGTGGGATCAGAGGCAGAGAACGGTACGGTTGTCAGAGCTTCAAGAGGCGCCCAGGAGGAGACGGCAGCATTTCCTCTGCCTTTATTTATTTTTTATTTATTTTGTTACATTTATTAGCCACCGCCATCATGCTTGGGGCGGCTCACAACATAAAAGCAACAATTTAAAATGACAATTTAGCACAAGAAATATAAAACATTTTAAATGAAATCTACCTAAAACCCCCACCCTTCCGACCTTTTTTATCCCACCCCCCTCCCCTCCTCCAAAGGCCTAGGAGAACAGCCAAGTCTTACAGGCCCAGTGGAAGGCCAACAGACTTGGGGCCAGACGGGCTTCGTCCGGGAGGGAGTTCCATAAATGTAGCCCGGCCAACGAGAACGCCCTCTCCATTGTGGCCCCCGCTTTATGTGGGGGACCTCCAAGAAGGCGCCCCTGGCAGATCGAAGGGGCAGCCCTGGGGCATGGAGGGTGAGGCGGTCCCTGAGATATCCGGGTCCAAGATCGTGTAGGGCTTTATAGGCCAAGACCAACACCTTGAATCTGGCTCAGTACGTTGTAGGCAACCAGTGCAGCACAGGGAGCACAGGAGTAATATGTTCCCAATGACTCGCCCGTGTCAGGAGACGAGCCGCCGCGTTCTGCATTAGCTGCAACTTCCAAGCCAGCATCAAGGGAAGCCCCACGTAAAGCGCGTTACAGTAGTCCAGCCTCAAGGTGATGAGGGCATGGATGAGGGTGGCCAGGTCGGCTCTGCAGATATATGGGTGGAGCCTCCGCACAAGATACAGCTGGTGGAAGGCCGCCTTCGCCACCATCTCCACCTGCTGATCTAGGCGGAGACCCACGTCCAATACCACCCCCAGATTCCGAACCTGCTGGGCTACAGGAGGACAGAGCCCCCTCTACGAGGGGAGCCGACACCTCCCTCGCCCACCGCCATCACCTCCATCTTATCAGGATTGAGCTTCAGTCTGCTCTGCCATAACCAATCCGCCACAGCCTCCAAACATTAGGACAGTACTGAGACGGCAGGACCTGGGTCAGTTGAAAAAGAGAGGTAAAGCTTGGTGTCATCAGCATATTGGTGGCAATGCACACCAAACCCTCTCACGATCTCCCCCAAAGACTGCATATACACATTAAACAATAACGGAGACAGAATTGAACCTTGCGGAACACCACAATCCAGGGCCCAGGGGCTGGAAGACTCAGCCCCCAGGACAACTCGCTGGCTTCTCCCCAACAGGAATGATCAGAACCATCCAAGGACAGTCCCGTCCAGACCCCCCAGGGCTCGCAATCGTCTCAACAGCAGCCTATGGTCCACTGTATCAAAAGCGGCCGAGAGACCTAGCAGGACCAGAAGTGTTGAATGTCCTGAATCCATCTCCCGGCAGAGATAGTCCACCAAGGCCACCAACATCGTCTCTGTACTGTAACCGGGATGGAACCCCGATTGAAATGGGTCAAGGAAACCGACACTGTCCAGATGAGCCTGGAGCTGCAGTGCCACCGCCTGTTCAATAACCTTCCCTAAAAAGGGAAGGTTAGAGACAGGTCAGTAGCTGGCGAGTGCGTCCACATCCAAGAATGACTTCTTCAGCAGGGGGCACACCACGGCCTCCTTGAGACCAGGGGGCATCCTCCCCTCCCAAAGGGACACATTGATTACCCCCGCCAGCACCGCCCCCAGTGTCTCCCTGGAGGCTTTCACTAGCCAGGATGGGCAAGGATCTAATTCACAACTGGTGGCTCTGACAAACCCCAGGATATCCACAACATTGGCTGGCGTCACTTCCTAAAACTCAGCCCAGGAAGATGGACCAGACGGGGCCTCCATAACCTCACACTCCATCTCTACTGCTCCTAATCCAGGGTCGAAGTTGCTCTGGATCCGAACGATCTTGTCTGCAAAGTAGATGGCAAACTCCTCACAGTGGGCCTGGGACAAGTCCCTGTCCAGGCAGAGGGAGGCCAGACTGACCAGCCCCTGCACCACCCAGAACAGCTCCACTGGACGCGACTTTGCAGACACTATGAGGGCGGCAAGGAATTCCTTCCTTGCCGTCCTCACAGCCTCAACATAGGACCACAAATGGGCCCTATGGAGAAGTCGGTCGGATTCAGCGCGAGTCCGACGCTAGCATCACTCTAGTCGTCTACCTGCCTGTTTCATACACTGCAGCCCCTCAGTAAACCAAGGGGTCCTGCGGTGACGAGACAGGGGCAGGAGACGTCTTGGAGCCACCCTGTCAATGGCCTCCCCGAGCAAGGTGTTTCATGCCTGAACGAGTTCATCAACAGAGCAACCGTAAGGATCTAAGGTTACATCCCCCAGGTCTTCCTGGAACCGTTGGGGTTCCATCAGCCTCCGGGGGCGGACCATCCTAACTGGTCCCTTCCCCTTCTGGAGGTGCTGCACTAAAAGACTGGCCTGTAGGAGATAATGATCCATCCATGACCCTCACTACCGGATCTCCTGCCTCAAGGCCAGAGCAGAAAACCAGGTCAAGGGTATGTCCCCCCCACATGGGTTGGGCAGTTGACAACTTGGAATAAGTCCATGGTTGCCACGGCGGCCATGAACTCTCACTCCGCTCCCACAAGGCCAGCATCTGCATGGGCCCTGAAGTTCCCCAGGACCAAGGTCCTGGAGGAGTCCAGTGCCACCACTGAGACCAGTTCTGCTAGCGTAGTAAGGGATGCTACTGGGCATGAAGGGGCCCGGCACACCAGCAGCACCCCTAACTTGCCCCCAGTCAAATCAAACACCATGTGGAGGGCCTCAATCCCTGGAATCTCCGGAACTGGATATCTCCTAACAGCCCAAGTCTCTTTAAAAATGATGGCTATACCACCTCCCCGGCTCCCAGTGCAGGGATGGTGCTGCACGGCATACCCGAATGGAACGGGGTCTGCTAAAATTGGCCCCGCCTCCTCGTCCATCCAGGTCTCCGTAATACATGCAAGGCCCCCAGAACCCCCGAAGGTCCCCACCCCACTTCTTGGGCTTACAATCTAAGCCTGGGGTTTTCAAAGGGCTTTACAATCCCTGGGTTTACAATCTAGGGGGTGTGGGGGTGTTACAAAATACAATATTGAATAAAAGTTTTAAAAAACCTCTTGGTGCACCCATGAGTTTTCTGTGACTTTTTCTCATTCCTGCCATGACCAACTCATGACTTTTTAAGAAAATTTCCATGACAAATCTGTAGCCCTTAACACATGGTATTTTCTCGAGCACTTATCCGTAGCCCTTAACACAACCAGTTACTAATCCACAATAAGACACTGTCTCCTGTCCCATGACCTCACCAATCTCACTAGTTTGCTACATAATCAATTGTCAACATATTTTTCCAGTGACTGGACAAGTTTTCTATTTCTCAGAGCATTTGCACTCATCCAGCAAAGAGTTTCTGGGCCTAGGCAGGTTGCCAGATATTTGTCAACTTTCTTCTTGGGAGCAAAAATCACTCGTTTCTACCACCAATGGTTCTCAGGACAAGAGTCAGTTAACTTAAATAATCCCTGACTTCAGGTAAAGACAGTTTCATAGCTATGAGAAAATAATGTAATGCAAGGTCAATATGCCTCAAACCAGCAAGGTTAGAGAAATTACTGCACCTTGACAGAAAACCAGGTTTCAGATTTTCACTCTTCTGTTGGTGTACAGTAGCTGGTTTTATTCCTGGCACTTGATTAGCTATCCAACTTTCAATCTGTCCCTGATACTTTAGTCTAACAGTGTTTTTCTGGCTCCAAAATAGAACTCTTCTAGTAAGTCCTCATTCTAGCAATAGTATTAATCCATGTTTAAATATGTATCTTTTCTGTTCTAAAAGTTATTTTTAAAAATATTAGTAAATATACTATTCATGAAACACTCCTTCAATCACACCAAAAGTACTACTTAAAATTAGATGCACATGATATGACAGTGCAAATTTCGTAAAGCTAAATTTAAACTCAGCAAAATATTATTCTGAATTCGAATCCAGGCCACACTGTCTTCAAGTTCTTTGCTACAAACTTCTCTATCTCTCACAAATCAAGCACAAGTTAGCTGTTAATCTTCTCCCACAAATCAAGCACAAGTTAGCTGTTAATCTTCTCCCACAAATCAAGCACAAGTTAGCTGACTCAGGGATCTGGCCTGCAAGCATGGGTTCTTTCCTAACAAGCTTCCAGAAGTAGAATTTAAATAAATAGCTCATGCATAAGTGACAAAATCCCAGAATGTGGAAAACTAATTACATGTGCAAGTCATCAATTGACTAGAGTTCACCCAGTGCTCACTGACCAAGGCAGGTTTTCCTATCTGAGTGCACTGTGTACTTTGGATGACATCCACAAATAGGCCCATCATCGGCATCATCACATGTATGCTGACACCCGCCATTTCCATGATTGCATGTCACTGAAAGGAAAACACACATTAGAATCTCAGAAGAATTTCCAGAAGCTGTGAAAAGTTGCAATTCAGATCTTATCTACCTTGTTCCATGATACGATATCTTTGCTTTCTGTATTCCCTGAACACTCAGGCTGTTTTAGTGCTTAATTTAGTGCTAGCTCCTTACAGAAGGTTGCGTTTCAGCTGTAGGGTGTATCATTTGAGTTCTAGGGCTGTGCATTTGTGTTTCGATAAAACACAAATAAATGCCAAAAAATTTTTTTTGTTTGTTTCATATCCAAAACACAAATACTTGGGCTGCGTATTCAGCTTCTGAGTGAACCCAAATTTTCCTGGAAAATGTGTTTTCTGAGGTCTCAGACTGGGTCCCGAAATCTATAGCACATATCCGACTCAGAGCCAGGCTACTCTCTGACTCGCAGAGTAACCACATGCTTGGGGAGCCTGTAGTAAGACCTCCCCACTTGCTGGGTCGCTGCTGTCTCAAACCGCTGCTGTATCAAATTTGTAGTCTCCAGCACTGGAGGCAGTCCCAGCCCAGCCAAGACCAGCTAAGCCAGGGAGAAATGGTGAGTCCCCAAGTCAACAATCCTCCCAAAGTGACACCCCTGAGCCAGTCACATCCCATTCCCACTCAGCAACCTCCCATAAACCTAGTCCCATTCCCCTTTCTCCAAACCAGTGACCCCTTCCCTAAGCCAGCAACCCGCTCTAAGCCAGATCCATGCCGTTCCTACCTCCCCACCAAGCCAGTCATATTCTCTAACCCCCCCAAGCCAGTGTCCCCCCTTTTAAATTGGTAGCAGACTTAGCATCAGTTTTAACCACATTTCTCTTTCCTTACTGATCTATCAAAATGGCAGTCTCACTGCACCAAAACAACCCATGTGCAAGGACCTTTCGCTGTCAGTGCAAGACATGGCTCTTCCACCAGGCGTTTGGGGGAGGGGAGGGGTTAGGGGAGGTTTGGGGCAAGTATTTTTTTAAAAATTATTTTTCTACACATTCTGCCCTGTTTTTATTGTGACTTTTAAACTGAGATTTTATACTGTTTTTATTTATTTTTATACAGATTGTATTTTTGTATATTGTTAGCTGCCCCGAACTGCCAGAGGCAGGATGGTGGCGGGATACAAATGAATAAAATAACAATAAAATAACAAATAATAATAATAAATAATAATAATAATAATGTATTCTGCATTGGTGGCAATGGGGAAAATGCAACCAACATGGGTAAAGATACAAATACATATTAATACTAAAACACAAATATGAATACAGATCAAATACAGATACTTGACCTTGTGCGCAGCCATATACAGTTCTCTAGAATGATAACTAGTGGAGCTGTACAATTTTTACAATGATATTTTGAAAAATTGATATTTCATTTAATCAAACCCTAGTTTGCAACATATCTTAACCATTCGCAAATAGAAAACCCCCAGATTAGAAATCACCCAACAGGAATAATAGAATTCTATTTGTTCACATGGAGAAGCCCCTAAGTACGTGTAGAATGTTGCATACAAATGCAGTCCCTCTGGTTCCTTCCCAGTTCAAATCCTGGTCTGCATTCACATGCCACTCCTCCTTTTGGTGCTTCTCTGCAGATATGGGCGCAGCCATGATCTTTGTTCATGCAGCTCATGCCTTCTGAAAAACAGTGTAAATTATACATAGTCATTTTTATTGGTGTCCTTAAATGGAGATGGCACATTTTAGATATGAATGACAGCCCTAAGTAACGAGCAACTTACAACCTGTGAAAGAATTTACTCTACCTATTCTGAAAAAAATCATATAAATTAATATAAAGATAAACCGGCAAGCAAAAAACAATAGCATGGGACCAATTCTGCAAAATAGTAACTAATCACAGAGTCTGCAAAATTGTTTCCTGTCCCAATATCTTGGTGTACTGTGTTTTTTAGAGTATGAGCTTTCTAGGACAGGGATCCCTTTGCATAACAACAGGCAAAACCTTACTCAGGCCTTTGAGTACTCCCTTAAGACAAGTGTTTAAAGATAATAATATGAAAATTCCCACCAACTTTAACAAGTATTGAGAGGTGTCCAGCAACCAGCAGGATCAGAGTTTAATTCTATCTCCTCCCACAAACAGCAAAAGGAGTGATAGAAGAAGCAAAGGAGTTAATTTAGCAATTTACAAAAAATACATACACAGAAGTGCAAGGTGTACTTACGTGGCCTACATAACTTCCCATGCAAGTTGTACCTCTTCCCATGCAAGGTGTACTTACGTGGCCTACATAACTATAGCATCTGAGCACCTCATAAAGTGCTTATCCTCAGAACACCCCTGCAAGATAGGAAAGTACTGTTATCACCATTTTACAGATGGGGAACTAAGGAAAAAAGAACATGAGTAATTTAGGAAGTCTATGGCAGACCATGGGTAATTTTAGACGTTACGAGACCACGGTCAACCACAGCGAAACCTCTGTGGTGACCAAAAGTCCTATAACGTCTAAAGGATTCCAACCTCCGGCGGCAAACTTTTTGACCACGATTCTGGACCTCCAGCTGCCTGGAGGTCCAGAATCGTAGTCAGCTGGACCACAGTCCGGAATCAGCCAGAAGTAACGTCTGTTACCTTGGCCGATTCTGGATTGTGGTCCAGACCCCAGGACAGGATTAGGCGCAGCGGCCAGATTGCCACTGCGCCTGCCCGTTTCCCGGAGGGCGGGCGGGGCTGGGCGACCGCACGTCACGTCGCGCAGACCCGTCCCCTCTCCCGAACCCCTATAGGAATCAGCCGACACGTCTGATGGACGGCCAGGCTGATTCCTGTCTGGGATCCGCAATGGATCCCAGACCGTGGTTGAGCGTGGTGGGCCGAGCAGCCCGTCATGTCTGTATTATCATATCTGTCCTCTCTCATGTTCTCGTGTTCTCTCGTGTTCTGTCATCATAATTCCTCTCTCGTGTTCTCGTCTCCCTTCAAATCACTGGTTTGGTTAAAAAACAGCATTCCCACTTATGGTTATCAGCCGATCTTACAGTCATCCATACCTATAGAAAGTTATTGATGCACTCCTTGCTTTGGAAGCATCTATACTTTTTTCTGATCTAGTTTGGATTTTTTCCTAATTGCAAGCAGTATGTTTTAATTACAGCACTGGGGTTGATATCAAGCAGTTCTATCATGCTACTCTGTGTATAACTGCCTGCCTAGCCTACGTGTCTCACTAGCGGAATAGGATTTAGTGCAAACCCTGGCATTCTGCATTAGCATGAACTGAGCAAAGTGACATTAGCAGACTTTCGCTCTGCTGGAGCACCTCATAAAAACAACTTGCTGTTTTGTCTCCAACAGTTACACGCTGCTCACACGCTGGCACTTAATCTGCTGGCTCTTGTGGTGACTCATGTGGCCTCTGCCAAAAGCTGTAGCCCATTAAGCAATAAGGAAATAGTCCCCAGAGTACTATAAAATCTTCTTTTGCCGCTCTCTAGCATTTGTGCTAAATCAGTACCCCAACAATCAACAAGACTTTACAGAGTGTCCTGGTGCTAAAACTCAAAGTTCATTTTAACTCACTGTATACCATAAAGGACTCACTGGGTGAAAATATACTGGTGGTGAGATCGTCACCGCTCCCCCCCACCCCACCCGTTGCCGGGTCAGATCAGGGGACAAGACCAAACCTTCCCCGGGTCTGATCCAGCCGGGGAGGGGGGGAGTGGAGCAATGCACAGCTGGCTGGTTCCATCCCCATGCTACGGATGGTGCCCCGCCCCCCACCACAACAGGCAGCCATGGCGACACCCCATGCTGGGTTGAGCGGACACAAAAACAGACACGCCCGCCCTGTTCGCTCCACTCCAGCCCATCTGGGCAGCTCATGAGGCTGGACAGTGGACCCAGTTTATTCCGGGCCCATGTTTCCGGCCCAGCCACCAACCCCACTAAGGGTTTGAACTGGGCCTACATTGGCAGGCCCGAAACAGATGTGTGAGGTTTGGCACTGGCCCAAGTGGGCCAGAGCGGGTGAACCGGGCCAGCATTGCATTTGCTAACACCCATTCTCTTGCCAAGACATTTTGATACATGTATGGAATACCCGGGATTGCTAACACTTGGGATTTTTATTATGAGCTTCCTTTAAGCTCCACAGAATTCCTCCTGGCTGTGGAGAGAAGCTTGAAAATATGACTTCAGTGAACTCTAGAACTCTGGTGGCCAACTGCTGGCCCATGGTCAAGTCCGTGCTTTGTCTGGCAAAGTTCTCCCAGCACAGACTCACATCATGTGCTCTCTCCCCTGAAGTCTCAGCAGACTCTTCCTCTACATCAAGGACTACCTCACCTTTTTGCCTGCATAGCCTCATTTTGAGATTTAAACATAATCCTGTGACTACCAAAGACATGCAAATTATACCAAATCAGTTGGGATCAGACGTTACGTTGCCTGAAATCACCACAGTCAACCGCGGAGGGGGTTGAAAGCAGGTGAACGTCTGTTTGCTCACATCCAAATGTTCACCTCAGTCAACCACCCCCCGCGGTGAACCTAACCACGCTTTGTTCTCCCGCACCACGGCAGCGAACGAAGCGTGGTTAGGGGGAATCCGGAATGTGGTGAAGGAAAAGAAACGTCTGTTACCTTACCTTCACCGTGTTCCGGAGTCCTGGCGGCGGGTGGCGACAGTGGCCAGATAGGCCGCTGTGGCTGCCTGTCTCGGGGAGGGCGGGCAGCCGGGGAGCGCAGGGGGTGGGGCCGTGCAGCCGCACGCTGTGTCGCGCAGCCCCGCCCCCTCCGGGGAGGGGGGGTTGCCCAACAGACGTGACGGGCGGCAGCATTGACCCTGGGCTGTGGTTCGGCGGTCCCCACGGCCGGGGGCAAAAGGGCAAACGTCTGTTGGCGCACCCCTTTACCCCCGCCCATGGTCCGAACCACCCCATGGCCCAGGGTCAATGCTGCCGCCCGTCATGTCTGAAATCACCCAGTGTCTGCAGATGGCATAACCCCACTTGGGGTCATAGCTCATAGTTTGGGAAGCTCTGTTCTAATAACACCTGTCTACTCCAGTGGGAGGATGGCTGAAGGCAGGAAATAGGGTGGGATTTCCTCTTAAGGTATCTGGCCAATCAGGGCTTTGCAACAGTGGAAAGGCCACTTCCTCCTTTCTGCTCATCTCTAAACAATCAGGACTCCAGGGGCATGGCTGATCTTTACTGCTACTGATATGTAGAGAGATGGCTTTTCAAAAACTATTGCTGCACATCTGAGTGGAGGAAGGCTGTTGGGAACCACTGTCACCAAGGCTCTTACAGAAACCAAAAGCCAAAATAATAATAATATTATATTATATTATATTATTATTATTATTATTATTTATTATAAACATTTGTATAGCACCAGCCGTGCTTTACAGAACAAGATAAAGACGTGGTCCCTGACTACGGCTTACAATCTAAAAAGACAAGGAGGGGTTGACAAGGAGAGGGGACAAGGGGAAGACAAGGGAGAAGCAAACAAACATGCAAGCGGCTGCGAAGTCTCAGGTGCGCGTGCTTGGCTTGGTTACAGTTAGGCAGGAGTCTGCAAAGGAGGGCAGACCGTAAGGAATTGGGGGAAAGCAACTAGCAGGCATTGGGAAATTTGTCTTGCCCTGCGCGGAGCACTCTGGATTTCCTAGCAGTACTCCATGCGTGTTCATGAGCGGGTGATCTGTGGCTCACGGAAGCATGCATCTCCCTGTTCCACCCTCAGACAGGCGGTTGGCAGAGCTCTGTGGTTTCTGAGTGACCATGTAGGGTAGCATCTAACACGCTATGTTATTCAAAGATGCTAGGACTCATGGGAAGCCTTCAAAGGTTATTTGCATCAGACTTAAATCCGTTTTGCTCTCCGGGTTCAACCATTCACCTTTTTTTAGGCTGTGTCTACATTGAGGACTGCTTCAGTTTAATAAAACTGGATTGTTAAAAGGCTAAAAAGAGTGGTCTTATTCCCCTTTAAGCTGAACCCTTTTCCTGACCAAACTAAGATAAACATGAAAATCCAACTCAATCTAAATTAAGAGTGTTCACACCGAGTTTTAAACAGACTAATTAATTTGGTGTGCATTTACTACTTTAGTGAATCTCATATAATTTCCCCATGGACACAAGATCTAAGTTTCTTTAGACACAAATCCTGTGCATATGGGAAATCTGCTGAGTTCTGATGGGGAAGTAACCTTCCCTGATTATTTTCTGGCTACTGCAAGCTCAGTCTAAGCAGGACCCCTAAAATTACTGCACCAACATTCTGCTAGGCAGGTGTGTGTTGCTGGATAAATTGTGGATCCACGACTTAAAGATGCTAAAACATGAAAGAGAATTTCCTGTCTAACCTACAATCTGCTACTAATATTAAGCTTTATGCTGCTATTACGTCTAGGATTCCTGAGATGCTAATCAAGAGTCGATAAAACGTGTGTAGCAGAGAAGACAAAATAGAAGCATCAATAGTACGGATAAATCATATTCCAGGTTCATATATGGTTTTACATATGAACTGAAATGAATTCAGTGCCTTGGTTTAGCTCCATGAGGACATCTCCTCACACTACAAAATTATTATAGTATAAGCAGTTCCTACTTTGGGGAAAGCTGCTGCTAAGTGTAACAGGAATGCTAGACATTAAGGCTGAAGAACACTGAACAAGCTGGGGGCACAGTTTACAGAGCGTCTGTCCACTCCCCTCTATGAGCCTCCCATCTAATTCATCATAGCCCAATGAATGCTACAACATGCAGCAAATGCTATAAGAGCAGGGGAAATGCTTTAGCATACCTTCCTCTCCAAAATAACAGTGTAAAAGCCCAATTTTTGGCCGAGTTGTTAATGTGGAGTGTTATAGTGAGACAATACATGTTTCCATATTTCAGAATTGCTGAATTTAAACTACGAACAGTGGTATAATTTAGCATTATACTATACCATAGATCCATATTGTTCAAAGAATGAAGGTAACATCAAGAGATTGAAAACTATTCCACTGGAAATCAAAAAATACACCCCACCAAGGGTGTGTTTTACAATAAACAAGGGCAACAGAGCCTTTTTTAATGTAAGGACAGGACATGGATTGACATCCACTATTCTTTTATTTTGTGGGCAGTATAATAACTCCAAGGCAACTCTGGCCAATTGGTTTAGGCTGTAGTGGCTAATCTCACTGAGGGCCCAATCCTTCCCCTATTGAGGTAACTCCCATTAATGTGATTAAAGAGCCAAAGTAGACCTCAAATGAGAAAACAGACTAACTCCACTGTGAAAAATAGCTCAGTACTTCCATAACCTATCCAATTTCAAAACATCATTACTTGATAACCATGCTATTATCTAGTTCGGGAGCTGAGATCACTAACTCGCGAGCATTCAGAAACATTTTAATTAGGCATGTTACATTCTTAACTCTCCAGACTGAGGCTACAGTACACTTCCTCTATTGAGAAGACCTCAAGCAACAAAGGAATAGATTCTGCGCTGCTTGGATTATTCTGCTCTAGTGACTTCTTGATTTCTTTCCCACAGTGAGAAGTCTAACAAGACAATAATGTCTCTACGCCTACAGAATACACAAAAGAATCCAAGGATCTCCACATGAAAGATATCATTTGCTATTATGCTGTCAATCAAAGATCTGTGCATCACATAAGAACACAAATTAACCTTATTAACTCCAGTGTTTTGTGACATTTCTGAGTTTAAACATGCAATACGATCTGTTAGCTAAGAGGTGTTAAAAAAGCATTAAGAGAATTAATGGCTTAGCTTCTGTTAACAAAGTAATTTCTTTGTGCGCATTCAGCTACTGAGAGAGAACTGCTCAAGCAGGTACTTTGGTAAAGTTCACTGAACTCAAACAAATACTTTAAATGCTGAATTGGGAACTGCTCAGTTCTTTGCATGAGGAATTCTTTCACTCCTCCACTGAAAACTAAAAATGCACCTTCCAAAAACACCACATTTTAATAATAAAATACCCATTGTCCTTCCAGTTAAATGCACTGTGACCAAAAAGAAAGAAAGAAAATCTAGCTGATCAAACTAAAAACGTAATTTATGCAGGAGAAACGACCAAGATGTTTTAACACTTTATCAACTATAAATCAATTGTATGCTTTTAGCGGCTTTATTACTTTTAAAAGCATCTGCAGGAAAGATGGGAATTTTAAGTTAACTGTAATTGGTATAAAGATAGGCAAATTGATCCATATGTATAAAGCCAATCTTTGCATAGATATGCCTGCCTTCTATGCAATCCTTATCAGTGGCACCCTATGGGGAAAAGGCAGCAGTATGACATTTATCCTATTGCTTGCACACCCCAGTTAATAAAGGGTGCTATACACTTGGGAAAGGTGCTCTTCTATGCTGGGAAGGAGTTTGTAAATAGCCCATCAGTTAAATGGCTATTTGTAAGGATGCTGCCAGGTGTTTGCACTGTGTGGCTAGGTAACTGAGGTTTGAGACAACTGTAGTATCCTGGGTTTTATCCATCACTAAGCCCTTATGTCACCGCTCTGTTAGCTATTTATAAAATGAGGGAGCAACTGACATTTCTTTACCTTCCGGAACAGGGTGTTGGTTGGAGAAAAAAAAAAGAAGGTGAGGCATATAGCAGTCACTGGGTGAAAACAGATGTGATGGAGGCCTGCTATGGCCCAGCTGGGCTGGCTGCACATCTGTTCCCTGGCCACCAGATGACGTTAGCCTGGGACTGCCCCAGGCCGGGTGGGCAGCTAGCCCGGAATGCACCCCCCGGATGATCCTGGGCGCACAGCCTAGGCAAAGGGGTGCCCCACATGAGCCACAGCAGATCAACACTTCTTTGCCATACCTACCTCAGGGGCTGCCATGGCCGGTCACCACAGTCGCACGTCTGTCACACACACATCCCCGCCTACCCGGGGTGTGCGGGCAGCGGGACAGCGCTCTGACTTGACCACGTTTGGTCAGTGTCCCTCCCTGCTGTTTCCTGCCCTGCCCCGGGGAGCCGCCCACACACGTTTTCACCCGCGCAGTTTGTGGAACGGGAATTCAAACTCACCTCCTCCCCAAGGACTAGGAGATCTCTCACTGTCCCATGCGCTAGCAGGAACAGAGCTAAAATTAAGGAGAGGACTGTACCCCGTGCTCCAAACTCGGGGGAAGTCATGGCCCCACTGCTACATCGAGCACTGACCCACATCTAAAGGTAAAAAGCTTTATTACTGCACCCCATTAAATGAATCAAGGTTTGCGAGTCCTAGAGGTATGCTGGCACTAATGAGTCAAATCCTGCAGCTCCTGCTCATACCTACTGATTCCAGCTCAGGGAAGTTATGTATGATATATAGCAGAGAGCTGCGAGACTCTACTGCAGGGCAGAGAGGAAGAAGATAGAGGATGGGACAAGAAATGGGCAATCTGCAAAACTGGAAACTAGACAACACATTGTGAGAAAGCAAGCAGATAGGAAAGAGATAAGAGAACAGGGGAGAACGGAGACAATGGGTCATGGGAGGCAATATGGGAAGATTAAACACTGAAGGAAATAGAAAAACCACTGGAAGTGGGACACAGTTATTTAAAATGGTTGCCTAAAGAATTAATTGTTAGTTTCACTGCAGCATTCACACAGCTACTCAGCTTTGTGTGGCAATAAAAAAGTATTAGAAGACAAAAACCTTTCTTTCCTATTGCAAAATCATTTCATTCACCACAGTTCTAGATTCCAATCTTGCAACAGATGCAGCATGTAAGCTTGCTGTACCTTCATGAAACCCCACTGAAAGTAAAGGGGAGCAAATTAAGTTAATGGGGCGACTCTCACTTAAGTGGGGCTCCATGAAGGTGCACAAATGCAGCAGCCACTGTCCCACTCACTAGTGTTTATGGATATTTAGAGAAAGCACAGTCATGAATACATTATGATACGGTCTTTAATTACATGCTCAAACAGGACCCCTGCCTCATCAGGGCACAAGAAGAATAGTTCTCAGCAAACAGGCTGCTTGTTTCATTACCAACAATCAATGTGTAGCTAACTGATTTACTGCACACCATCCAGACCCTGCACTTAAGAGAGAAATATTCCTTCCTTCCTGAGCTTTCCCAGTATCTCAGTGCCTTGCAGACATGGAGCGTATCTATCTTCACAACAGTTCTCTGTGGTGATACAGATTATTCCCCATTGTACAGACAAGGAAAAGAGCAACAGCCACTGAAGCATAAGAAAGCACCCACTCAAGGTAAGTTATTCAAGCTAGTTAAAACACGAGCAGACTGTGAGGAAATGCAACAGGATCTTATGACACTGGATACCTGGGCATTGAAATGGCAAATGAGATTTAACGTGGACAAGTGCAAAGTGATGCACGTAGGGAAAAATAATCCAAACTATGCGTACACAATGCTGGGTACTAAGCTAGGAGTTACCACTCAGGAAAAGGATCTGGGGGTGGTTGTGGACAATACAATGAAATCCACAGCGCATTGCGCATCAGCAGTCAAAAAAGCAAACAGAATATTAGGAATTATTCAGAAGGGGATAGAGAATAAAACTGAGGATGTCATAATGCCTCCATACAAATCAATGGTACGACCGCACCTCAAATATTGTGTGCAGTTCTGGTCGCCCCATCTCAAAAAAGACATAGCTGAACTAGAAAAGGTACAGAGAAGGGCAACAAAAATTATCAAGGGCATGGAAGGGCTCCCATATGAGGAGAGGCTTGGTAGGTTGGGGCTCTTCAGCTTGGAGAAGAGACGACTGAGAGGAGATATGATAGAGGTCTATAAAATAATGAATAGTGTGGAACTAATAAACAAGGAACAGTTATCTGCCCTCTCAGCTAGTACAAGAACTAGGGGACACTCCATGAAACTCATGGGTGGCAAGTTTAAAACAAATAAAAGAAAATATTTTTTCACTCAGCGTATAATTGGGTTGTGATAAGGGTCAGTACTATAGCTGAGTTAAAAGAGGTTTGGACAAGTTTCTGGAAGATAGGTCCATTAGCAGCTATTAGCCAGACAAGATCACGGAACACGACGGGAGCTGGGGAAAAACAACAGGGAATGGATCCCCCATTGTGACCTGTTGGGTGCTTCTCCCAAGCCACTGTGATTAGCCACTGTCAGAGACAGGACGCTGGGCTAGATGGACCATTGGTCTGACCCAGTATGGCACTTCTTATGTTCTTATTCTGCGAGAGCCTAACTTGAGATGCCCGAGATCTTTTCCAGAGTACTCACTCAGCACTGTATATGTTCAAAGCATACATCTTGTTAAATTCATGTGTATGTGTGAGTAACCAGCACATCTGCAAATCCAAGCACATAGGGTGTTTTTAGACAGACAGCCCTGCCTCTGCTCTGTCTCACCCCTGGACAGGTCATCCATTTAAAGGCACAGGGGTGAGGTAGAACAGAGGCAGGGCAGGCTGTCTGTGCTCTGGGGCAGCTCTGTTGGCAGTACTCAGAGCACCGCAAGCAGAGTGGGCCCAAACCTGAAGCTGGGGGCAGATCAGCAGTCTGCCTACTTGTCAGATGGGCTGCTGCTGCTCCACTTCAGGCCGGCTATAGAGCTGCGGGTGACCGCCTATAGCAGCAGCCGATCTGCTCGCAGCTCTATGGTGTGGGGAAGTGGGCACCGCACGGGTGGACTATTGGCCGCAGCAGCACCAGGTCCATTTAAACTCAGTGCTGTCGGACCTCCATGCAGGGGATGCGGAGCTGGCCACCCCACAGCAGGTCTGGGGGTGGTCTGTCTAAAGATATCCATGGGATATCCTATCAAAATTAATACTGTGGCAGGGTGAATGAGCCCTGTCGGTTTGAACTATAATGATGTTGAACTATAGTGATGTTGAATTTTAAAATTGTATGTGTTTTAAAATGTTGTTAGCCACCCCGAGATGCTTGGGTAGGAGAGGGCGGCATAGAAATGCAATGAATTAATTAATTAATTAAATAAATAAATAAATAGCGTGGCCCCTTTAAGCGTGGCGTTAAGTGGACAGGTGGGGTGGTTGGCTGGCAGGACATTTAAATCCCCACACCTGGCTTGCTAGGGTGGTGCTGGAAGCCACCAAAGAGGTAGCTCAGGCTAGCCGGGAGTGATGGAGTTTGGCGAGTTGGATCCCGACGGCAATGCAGCGCTCCTGACCCCAGAAGTGAAACCTGAGAAGCTGGGAGCAGCAGAATGCCATCAGAGATGCCAGCGGAGTTGCCTGCGATGGGACTCGGAGCAGCACTGAGAGGTCTGGCGACGCCAGACCTCTCAGTGCTGCTCCGAGTCCCATCGCAGACTGGCGAACTGCAAGTGCCCAAAGAGGGCTGAAGGACTTACGATGCCTGGAAAGGGACTTGAAAGGCTCTATAAGGCTGAGAGCCCAGGACTAGAGGCTCAGGACTTGTGGGAGTGATGAGAAGTCACAGGCGTAGAGGTGTGTAGAGTGTGAGAGCGGGAAGCCAGAGGGATATGTAAATAAATGTAAATATGCACTTGAAATAGGACTTCGTGAGTGAATGATGTTGTGGAACAGAGCTGATCCACCACTCGTATGAGCTTTGGAGCTTACACTAGAGGTGGAAATTAGAGTAGGTTCCGACTGCTTTCATTTACACCAGGATGTGGCAGCAATGGATGAGGAAAAGTTTATTGGCTGTGTATCCAAGATTCCACATGGCCAGGTATCAAAGTAGAGTAAAAACTGTGGGCCCCTATTTTCAAAGAATCAGTACAGCTATTTTTTATTAGATAAATCTGCAAGCTACTACACATTCTTTATAAATTACTGCTGAGTTCTTAGCTATGATTTTTAACATTGTTTACACATGCTCAGATTCATTTTCTATTATCCTAATGATAAACTTAATGAAAAAAGAAAATTTCCCTGCATTAAACCTTACTGAAAAACCACAAGGTTTAGTGGACAACTCTGTGATTTAAGCTACCACTTTCAAGCATTGCTCAAGGTCCCAAGTAGAATTTCAATCAATGTAAACTCTAATTAGGCAGCCAGTTTTCGTCATCTCCTGAGCAGTAGCTTCAGAAGTGTGTTACTACCTTAAAACAAAGAACAAGGTTAAACCCCTTCAGGGGAAACAGACTATAAAACTCTCCTCTAGTTGAAGGAAGGGAAAGCCAAACAAAAACCAGCTGTGTTTTGTGCTTTAAGGAACCCAAATCTGAAAGATGCTGTAAGCAACCTCTCATGGAGATCAGTGAGAATGAAGAGCCCTCCAAACTTCACAGGAGGTGTTTTACACCTGAAACAATCACGGGCTAGATTAGCAGTACAATAAAGACAGTGTACCTATTAGGGTGTTAACAAATGAGATGATAGCCCCTGGAGTCTGGATTTGGTCTGTGAAGCCCCCACTCACATGTATAGTGTGTAGGGCCTAACAAACGGACAGCCCTCTGTGTGTATTCCTTCTGCGTTCGTGCAGCCTCCCACTCATAGGTTTTGCATGACAAACCTAATACATGGGCAGGCGTTCTTCCCAACAATCCCCCCGTCTCAGTATCCCGCCCCCTCTGATGACTGGCGAACCATGGGAAGAAGAACACAGCAGTTTCTTTCTTCTGGGCTATGACTCAAGGAGGCGTTCCAAGCACCTGCTATTCCCGCCCACAGAGTTTCATACCTAGTTTTATACCTTCAAGCACTTGGCGGTTGGAGCTAACCTTGTGCTATGCGTATAATGCTGTGCTTATTGAGCAAATTGCATACTTTACTGAGCACCTATTGTGAAAATTTACAGTGAAAGTAAAAACTGAAATCGAAAGCAATCAGCCTTTGCATGTTGTCACCACCTGGTTCTTGCAGCCAATGCTCACAGTGATGTACTGGCAGGTAGCAGTACACAGTCTTATTGGGCTCTCAACTGCTGTGGTGTTGTCAAACATGTGCCCCTTGTACTTCCCTGCTCGCGAAGGCACTCTCCACTTTTCCAAGTGTCCAAACCTCATATAGGGCAACTAGCTCTCCTTCAGTCAGTTCACTTTCCCTGTACCTTGAGTCACTTATTTCCCCAAAGAGATTCATCTCTGCCATCCAACCAATGCAGTTCCAATAGCCCTGCGGGTATCTTCTTGCTGTCATTAGGACAGTGATGAGAAAAAACGACAGAGAAGGTCCAGCCTCTGTTAGTGACTGCCCTATTTCTGGCAGTGCGCAAATGTCCAGAAAGGATGTGATCTTGTTCGCATCCCACTCTCTCATCTCATCTGGGGCTCCCACTCTTCCATTCTGCTGAACTTCAAACTGCAGTAGGGTTGTGCGGTGTCTATACTCCATCATGCATACATGGCCTTGTGTGCATGTGCCACATCTGAGCGCATAAATTGTCTTGGAGGATGCGTCTGACAGTTAACTCTATCACCCAATGTCAGGAAAGGCCAAGGTAGCCATCACACCCCCACCCCAACTTCTCTGGGTCCTGTACCTTGGGTAACCACAGCACCCAGAGACAAAATCCAAAATCATTAGGCTTTTCCAGGCAAACAATCCACAGCAATAGTTTCTATGGCATTTTGACCCCTCATGATCACTGCAAGCAAAAACTGTTACTAGCAAAAGATAAGAAAATATATGAGTAGCTTTTAACCACTTGGCACCTCTGCTCCCACATACATTCCAAATACAGTGACCTTCACTGCCTTGCAGATCCTCCCCACCTGCCCATTTCTTAATATTCAGTGGTCCCTCATCATCCCAATTAAAACATTCCATACTTCTGTAGTGCCAACATCTGTAACATTTTTAGACGAGTTGGCATATGCACTGACGTGCTTGTGACAGAAATGTCTATCTGGTTTTAATTCGGGCTGGGACGAGATTAATGATTTAGAAAAGGGTGTTAAGAGTGAAGCGATTAAATTTGCAGACGACACCAAGTTATTCAAGGTAGTTAAAACACGCGCAGACTGTGAGGAACTGCAACGGGATCTTACAACACTGGGTGCCTGGGCATCTAAATGGCAAATGAGATTTAATGTGGACAAGTGCAAAGTGATGCACGTAGGGAAAAATAATCCAAACTATGCGTACACAATGCGGGTGGGAAACCGGTAGAATCCGGTATCCGATAATGCCGGTATCGGGCGTACCAGCATTATCGGATTTGACCCGGTAATCCGGACCGGGTACCGGATTTGGGGGTACCGGATTTTTTTGCATTGCAGCCATTTAAAAATGGCTGCAATGTAAAAAAACTGCCCCAGCAAAAAAGTTTTAAAACCCTCCCCGAGTCCAGGCTGCGCGGGTGGAAGGG
>QEPC01006666.1:431752-448304 GCA_003113815.1 Sphenodon punctatus | reverse complement strand
TCCCCGCTTCCCTCTTGGAGCGTGCGGGGGGCGTGTCCCTGCCTCCGGCAGCGCCGGCGGCTCCCTCACTGACTGGGTCCCCTCCGGAGCCACTGGAGGGGAGCCCCCATGAGTCCTTTGCCCTTGCGGGCTCTCAGGTGGGTCTGGGCTATCCGAGGGTTGTATTGTGGGCCCCGGTCCCCGCTCGCCCCGCGTGCCGCGCAACCTGCCCCGCCCGCCACTGACAATAGGGCAGGTTGTGCACCGTGGCTGCTCCCCCCCAATGATGATCTTGCCTCTTCTCCAATTGGAGAACTAGGGCTCTATAAGAACCTGAGGGGTTGTTTTTCCTGCGTGGTGCACTCCTCCCTCACGGTAAGCTTGGGGTACTTGCGTCCCCGTGGGTTGGGGTTTCTGAGTCTTTCCCCCCTTTCCCTCCTCGCGAATACCCCCTTCCCTGACACAGGGCAGCTAGTAACCAATAAAACAAGGACTTGTTTTTTATGCTGTTTGGTACATGTGTATGATACACTGTTACTTGATTTTGGTAAGATATGATTACAAGTTTTTGGATGTTGTTTGATTGTTTTTGTTTTACTGAAGTTCTCATAGGCTCTATTACAGCGCTCTGAAGAAGACTAAAAATCTGAACATGTCTGCATGTGGAGCATCACAGAAATCCTTGATTTGAGTATTCAGGATCCTGGATCTACTGCTGTTGGGACTTTGCATCCACTGGGATTGTGTTTTGTATTTCATTTATATGTTTGTTATTGCAATTGGATGCCTTATCCATTGTTGTTGGTACTTGCAACTCATTTTGGTATTGTGATTTGCATTTTTTATTTATGTATGCTGCCATATTTGTTGTTATAATTTTAATACACTGATTTTCTTTTTGTTTCGAAATTGCTTTTGTGTTAATATATGTTTTTTCACCTTCCAGTTACCCCCTTTTTTGAGAAACAGACTTAATTTCTGTAGCATACCCCAGTGTTCTGTCTGTTTGTTTGGTTAAAAGAGGCCTGGGAGTCAGACCAGGAACATTAACTCACCTCTGGAAAGGGGAAATAGAGGCAAGTACTTGGGCAGAGGCTTAAGGTGGGGTGGGGGGGTGGGGGATTCAAGTCAGGGCAGGAAACCCAGGGAGAGGGAGCCGGGATCTGACAAGGTCCAGGCAGCAGCAGAGACTCTACCTAGAGGGGGTCAAAGAGAGCCTGAGTGACTATTCTGAAGTCCGTTCCAGCCTTAGAATTTATGGGGACCAGGGTAAAAACAAAATGCAGGGCCCTTATGGTCCCACACCCTTTTAACATTTGGCCGTCTGGTGCTTGCTTATCAACACAAAGCGCGATACAAGTTTTTGTTTTTTAAAAAACACATCAGTACAATTACAAGTAAAACCACAGAGTTGAGAACGGATGTAGCAAGACACAAAACTTAATTATTACAGGTGTAATAATATCCAATAAGAATTTTACTAACGGAGGGTAACTCAAGATGCATTTTACAACAGCCTCAAATGAAAACACTCCCATGTGGCCCTAAAGAGTAAAGACCATTGCATTTGGGGCTCCGCTGAGAGGCAGCCCTGCACTGCTGCTCTGGAGAATCAGGGGGAGGAGCCACAGTGGAAAGTATTCTGCGGGATCCTGAGAAGCAAAGGAAAGTACAAGGACCCTATAGCTCTTGCATACATAACCCCTATAGCTCTTGCATAAGGCCCGCCCTGCCTGAAGAGGCTCCTCTGGTAGGGTCAGGAAACATTGCAAGGAGATGTCAGGAGGGGCTAGGACCCTGTCAATGGAGATACCTGGAAGGCTATGAACCCCAAGTGCAAGGTCAGGGGATATGCCAGCTCAGCACGGGACCCAAGAAAGGAGACATCTGTGAAGCAGGCCAGAGACCAAATGACTATCTGTCACTGGACCATCCTTTCCAGAAGCGGGACTATGTACTATCCTCTCAGGCAGAGGCCCAAGGACCAAAGGTGGAGGCCTGTGGAGACAGCATAAGTTAAGAGCTATTCCCAAGTGCGAGGATAACACTGGGATGGTGAAGACAGAAAAGATAATTGGTCACCTACCTTGGTGAATTCTTTTCTCCTCTGCTACACAGACAGTCCTCCGGCTGGGTAGCTCTACCTTAACCGGCAGGAGGCAGAAGAATCAGAAGACCTTTACTGCGCATGCGCATCCTGAGCTACCCTCCTCATGCACAACAGTCAGTTCCAAAGCTGAGGACCGGCAGCCTTGTGTTGACCACCAATAACCCCAACACCCAAGAGGCTGTTTCAGGCCTAACTGATAAAAAACATCTATTAAAATAGGTTATAAACTTGTGATACAGGAAGAGGAAATCCAAACGGGATCCTTATCCACTATACACCTAGAACAGGTAACAATTTACTTATTTTCCGATCTGTCTCTGGGTGGGTCCGGAGGACTGTCTGCGTAGCAGAGGAGAAAAGAATTCACCAAGGTAGGTGACCAATTCTCTCTTCTCCCCCTGCCGCAGACAGTCCTCCGGCTGGGATATACCCAAGCCGTCAAGATCCTAAGGGAGGGAAGAGACAGCCCCAGGAGAGTTCACGGCGGCCTACAGTACTCTCCTCCGAAATGCCGCCTCAACAGACTGGTAAGCATCAATTTTATAATGTTTTACAAAAGTGTGAATCAACGACCAAGTTGCTGCCCGACAAATTTTGTCGTATGAAGCTGTCACCTTGAAGGCATAAGAGGTGGCAGCTCCTCTCACAGAATGAGGCCAGATTTGAAGTGGAGGAACCTTACCCTTGGCTTTGTACGCCTCAATAATGGCGTGCTTTACCCATTTTTATATCAATGTTTTTGAAGCCTTTGTACCTTTTATGGAAGATCGTAAATTAACAAATAGTGCAGCTGATTTACGAAAACTTTGGGTTCTAACCAAGTAGATCTTAAGAGCCCTACGCACATCTAAAGTGTGCCATAGTTTCTCCTTTGGATGCACTGGGTGGGGACAGAAGGATGGAAGGATGAGCTCCTGCGATCTATGAAACATGGAATTACACTTTGGATAAAAAGCTAGATCAAGTCTGAGAGTGACAGACTGTGTGAAAAATTCAGAAGTTATCCTCCACTGAGAGCGCACCCAGCTCTGACATCCTTCTGGCTGAAGTGACCGCTATTAGAAAAGCCACCTTCAATGATAGCATATACAGAGACACCTGCGTCAAAGGCTCAAAAGGAGGCTTTGTCAACGCATCAAGCACTAGGTTCAATTCCCATGAAGGACATCTGTACACGACTGGAGGGGAAAGGTGCCTATCAGCCCTCAAAAATTGATGGATGTGTTTATGAGCAGCAACATCTCTACTAGCCAGAGTGGATAAAATGGAGTTTAAGGCCGAGACCTATCTGGATAAGGTATTATATTTCAGACCCTTATCCAGCCCTGCCTGTAGAAAATCCAATATCTGGGCAAGAGAAGGACTACAGGGGTCTAGGCCTCTGTCCAGGGCCCATAGAACAAGCATTTTCCAGGTTGCCCTGTATGATCTCCTGGTAGCCGATCTTCTCCGATTCTTTTCTCCTCTGCTACACAGACAGTCCTCCGGCTGGGTAGCTCTACCTTAACCGGCAGGAGGCAGAAGAATCAGAAGACCTTTACTGCGCATGCGCATCCTGAGCTACCCTCCTCATGCACAACAGTCAGTTCTCTGGCTGCCAAGAGGGTCTTAAGCACTGCCCCCGAATAACCCCTTTTTTGGAGGGCTGGGCTAGGCTTTCAATTTCCATGCTGTCAGTCTTAGCGCCCTGGGGTTCTCGTGGAGTAGGGGCCCCTGGAAGAGAAGATCCTCCCTCAGGGGCAGAAGAAAAGGTTCTACCAGACTCAGCTCCCTGAGGTCCGAGAACCACGGATGTCTGGGCCACCAGGAGCCACCAGGAATACCTGGGCCCTCTCTCTCTTGGTCTTTGCCACTGTTCTCGCTAGTAAGGGAAAGGGGGGGAAAGCATACAGAAGACCTGAAGGCCACGACTGGTTTAGAGCATCCCATGTTGTGACCCCCGGGCTCCCCGCAATGGCCATGAAACGCTGCACTTGAGTGCTTTCCTTGGAGGCAAACAGATCTATGACAGGGTAGTCAAACCTTTCCGTAATGCGAAGGAAGACCTCCCTGTTGAGGGACCACTTGTGCGGGTCCAACTCCTTCCTGCTGAGCCAATCTGCCTAGAGGTTGTCCCTTCCCCTTATGTATAGCGCCTTCAGTGAGGCCAGATGACACTGGGCCTGCTTGAAGAGAATCAAGGCCTCCTTCTGAAGAGCCGGAGACCTTGATCCTCCCTGATGGTTTACATAGGCCTTTGCCGTTATGTTGTCCGTATAAATGAGGACATGCGCCCCCTGGAGGAGAGGTGACATTTGCTGTAGTGCCAGGCGGATGGCCCTAAGCTATAAGAAGTTTATGGGTCTTGAGTGATCCTTCGTGGACCAGCGGCCCTGAGCATATTTTCCATCCATGTGAGCTCCCCAGCCTCTGAGACTGGCGTTGGAAGTCACTATCTTTCGACTGGGCTCTGTTAGAGGTACTCCTTTTGTGAAAATAGTTGAGTCTAACCACCAAGACATGGAGGATTTTAAGTGGATGGGAACTGGAACCCAAGGGTTTCCTCCTAGTGTGAGTTCCTTTGGGAAGGCCGCAGCAGCTGTTGCAAGCGCCTTAGGTTGTAACGTGCCCACTGGACATGCTGACAGCATGAAACCATCAACCCCAGCAGTCTCGCTAGAGACTTCAGTCTCAGTTGCTGGCTGGCCTACACCAGGTGAATCAGAGACTGAACTTTCTCCTGTCTCTGCTCTGGTACAAACATGGTGTCTAAGGAAGTATCTATGAGAACTCCCAGATGCTCCAGCCTGTGAGTTGGGGTTAGGTTGCTCTTGGCTAGGTTTGTCACAAAGCCGTGTCTCGAGGTATGCGATTACTCTGGTCACATCCCTGACAGCCCTCCCTTGAGATGGTGCCCTGATCAGGATATCGTCTAGGTAGGGAAACACGTGAATCCCCTCCTTGCGGAGATTCGCTATCAGGGTGATGAGGACCTTGGTAAAGGTTCTCGGAGCTGAAGAGAGGCCATAGGGGAGGGCCCTGAATTGCCAATGGTTCCTGTTGAATGCGAATCGGAGCCACTGCTTGTGGACAGGGAGAATGGGGATGTGTAAACAGGCCTCTTTCAGATCTATGGAGGTCAGCCAATCTCCCTTGGATAGGCTTTGACAAATGGAAGTGACCGATTCCATTTAAAATTTTTGAACTTTTTATCCATTTGTTTAGTAGTTTTAATTCTATACGGCCCTCCATTGTCCCGTCTTTTTTGGGACCAAAAAGATTATAGAATATAGACCCAGGCCTCTTTCTACCGCCAGGACCTCCTCTATAGCTTTTATGGATAACAGCCTGCTTATCTCTGATGACATTGCAGCCAATTTTTGAGGATTTTTGGAAACTGGGGAAGGAATGAATCTGCTCCTTGGTTTTCCTTGGAGCTCTAGGGCGTAGCCATGTCCTACAATCTGTAAGACCCAGGCGTCTGAGATTGCACGTTCCCAAGCCCTGTAAAAAAGTAACAGCCTTCCCCCTATGTCTCCCTCCCCCTGCAAGTCATGCCTGCTTGGTCGACTGGGGGTTAGCAGGTTCTCACTACCTGCCACGGTCAGGTCTGCGCTGGCGCTGTCCCCGGAACCAAAATGGTTGTCTGGTATATTCCTTCTCTGTAGATTGATTGTGCTTGCGAAAGAAGCCTTAAAGACCCCCAAATTTAAAAGCTGGAGCTCGAAAAGGCCTTTTCTTTGCTCCAAATTGCTGCAAGGTCTTAGTCTTAGCCTTGTCATTGGCTTCTGTCAAGACCTTATCTAAGCAAGTGCTGAAAAGTTGATAACCCTTATAAGGGCCTTCTACCAACAGAGTCTTTGCAGTGGAATCCCCCTGCCAGGACCTCAACCAGACCCGCCTTCTAGCCACTACTAACGAACAGACCGCCCGAGTTGACCAGGAAAGGGCGTCTGTAGTAGTATCAGCCAGCAAGGGCAATAGCCAATATGATGTGAGAGGAAAGAACCCTGGATCTCTCCTCTGAAATGTCAGAAGACTGCATCTTGTAGCCATGCCAAGTTGGCCCTGGCTAAATATGATGATAAAATATTTATACGCAGGAAACTGGAGGAGGCATCTAACCCTTTTCTGAGGGCTCCCTCGATGGCCCTATCTGATGGGTCTTTTGGGAAACAATCCCCTTCTGTGGGAAAAACCATCTGTCTCACTAGAGAGGCAGCGGCTGCATCCACCTTGGGATTCTTGAACAAGCCCTCTTTTTTCCTAGAAAAGGTATAAAGTGTTTCTTGGGTCTTGTTCATTCTACATGACTTGGCTGGGAGTTTCCATTCTGCCAAGATTAGCCTCTCAAAAGCCCTGTCCAGCAGCACTCCAGCATCCCTGCCTAACAAGGAGGGAATTAGCTGACGTTCATCCTCCTCCAAATCTGATGACTCATCCTTTTTTGATTTCTCCTCCAGGGAAACAGTTTTAATAACTTACGTCATCAACTCCTCCCTGAAATTTAGTGGAAATTGTCTTTCCTGGTCCCTGTTTGAGAGAGTGACCTCTTGCCATTCTTCCTCTTCCAGCTCTGAGGGATGTGACTCTGAGTGGAGATCGGAGTTTGAATGTAGGGCCTGTATAGCAGCTGCTGCAGCCATGCTCCCCTCTGTTCTTCCAAGGTACTGTTCTTCCAGTACCTTGGAAGAACAGGAGGCATTTGGCCAACTTACAAAGAACAGAAGGGAGAGAGACTTTACTACAGTCATAAGGAGAACATCAGGGTGAAAGGATAGCATGCAGGCATTGATCCTGAAAGCCTTTTAGAGAATTGTTTCACCCATAAGGAAGAACAAAAAGATTTCCCACCTTCATTATGTTGCCCATCAGATGATATAAGAGGGTGCAGAAAATTTGTATCCCACCTGAAGAACAGCCAACACAGGAATACAGATCAATTCCCACTGAGGAAGGGGGGATGTTCCCCTGAAACGCATTTGGGTTGTTTTATATTGTTTTATCTGCATTTGCATGGCTACAGTGTTATGCACATTTTGTGATTCATCATGTTCATATTTTGTGATTCATCATGTTCATATTTTGACAAACCTGACATCACTATATAATTGTCATATATGCGTGTGGTTTGTACGTTGTACATGCAATTTGTATTTCATTTTGAAAAGTTTTTTTTATCATGTATTTTGAGGCCACACTCTTTTGGGTTTAGCCTCTACATATATTATACATACATATTTTTTCTGTTTTATTGTATATAATAAACTGGGCTTTGCCCTTTCCCCCTTATTTTTCTGGTACATGTTGTATTTGGACTGGTGTCCTTAAATAAGGGGATTTCTTTCTGCCTAGTCACCTTGCTTGTGTTGGGAAATAGTGCCCCCTGTGGCCCGCTGGGATTTTCCCGCTCTTTTAAACTGCCTCTTCTTAGGCAGTGCGGCCTTCTCCCCCACTTGGGCCTGTTTTCTCTTTTTCCCTTGCTTCTCGCAAAGGGAGGAGAGAGAATTTAAGATCTTCTCCGTATTATTATTTAAGGAAAAAGCCTCTTTCTGGATGTTCCAACCCCCCGGGGTGGTAAACACAGAGGCCACCGGTGTCTCCCCGTTTCTCCTGTTCCTGCACGGAGTCCTGTGGGGAAATAAGAAGCCCACATAAACAGCCTACCACCTTTAAGGCTAGAAGCCAGGGGGGAGAAAGGAGAGGGGGGGGATTGTGGTTCAAGGGCTTCCCCCCCCCCCCCACGGCATAAGCTGTACCAGGAAGCCCCCGACAAGTGCGGTGGCTTACCTCCATCCTGGAGGTGCTTTCCATGGCTGCTTTCCCGCTCTCCGGCCGCTGCTGCGTGGGAGAGGACATAAACTCCCCCCGGTCTCCTCTATTTGCTGTGAAGGAGCTGGGGTGAACAGCCTTACTGCAGCTGCAGAA
Source organism: Sphenodon punctatus (assembly GCA_003113815.1). Taxonomy (NCBI): domain Eukaryota; kingdom Metazoa; phylum Chordata; class Lepidosauria; order Sphenodontia; family Sphenodontidae; genus Sphenodon; species Sphenodon punctatus. The sequence continues at coordinate 440,308 of QEPC01006666.1, read as the reverse complement.
GGCTGTTCTGGATGGAAGAGGAAGCCCACTCGATGTTCCTTGCGCCGGGCTTCTCCTTGCTCCCAAACTGCTATGCGGGAGCCGGCCGGGCTATTCGCGCCGCTGCCAATGGCTCCGGCCAAGGCAGTGGAAAACCCTTTTGGCCCCGTCAAACTCTAACTCTACTTTTCTTCTTTTTCCTTCCAGAGCTCGCACCAGTTGCTCCTGCCGGTCCGAGGCAGAAGAAAAAACTGTCGTGCATGAGGAGGGTAGCGCAGGAGGCGCATGTGCAGTAAAGGCCTTCTGATTCTTCTGCCTCCTGCCGATCAAGGTAGAGCTACCCAGCTGGAGGACTGTCTGCGGCAGGGGGAGAAATAACCGGTAACAGACAGAGAGGACCAAGGAGGTGGCAGAAATGTGAGTCTGGGTTCCCTGTCCTGAGATGGAGACAAGGTGGCTTGAATGATCTCTTTTACTGGACCAACTGCTGTTGATGAAAATGAGCAAGCCTTTGGGCCACACGGGGCCCTTCCTCAGGTTTGTAGCATAGCCAGTCATAACTTCCCTCTTCAGCAAATACTTAAGGCTTTGTTGCCTCTGTTATAGGTTGTTTGGGGGGTGGGGGGAGAATGGGGTTGCACTTACAGGGATAGAAGTGGCAAATGACAGTTCTAGGCAACCAAATACTGTCTTTAATTTTCTTTATAGCACTCCAGTCCTGGTGTTCAGCTTCCCTCTCTTGGTTCTGTCTGCCTTCACTGGGAAAAAGTCTCAAACTACCTCTCTCCACTAGTAGCAGAAAGCAGGTGGGTAGCTGCTATTTGGGTCCAACTCCTAACACACCTTCTGGATGACTCGGGTTGTTAATAAAATGGGACAGTAGCTCCGTCTGCAGGCTGTAAATGTTGTGAGACACTCACCTGCATCTTGTGGATATCTGCATCCAAGTGTCCAGGACACTATCAGCCCACACATGGAGCTATCCTCCTCTGGTCCCCTTCCCACTCAGCTCTCGGAGAAGGAGCTGAATGGGAAGGGGTCTGGGTGCCCAGCTGCCTTCCCGCCACCTGGCTGCTTCCCTGAGTAGCTGGACAAAAGGAAAGAGGTTTCCCCCCCCAACAAACAGCATGCACATGTGTTGGCTTGGGGGCCAACACACATTTGTCCCTTCACCCACACAGTGCGCGCCTTGATCTTGAAGAGGATGGTGTGCAGGGGACACAGAACGGAAACACCACCTAATAAACTGCTAAACAGACACACACACACCCCTTGTGTCATGTATTAATTAATACCCTTGGAGAGAACCAATCTACCGTGGCAGCTGTGGTGAACCATTTCCATCCGACAGTCTAATCTGGTAGAAGAGTTACTAAATCAGAACAAAAATGACACTAGCACTTGGCAACAGCATAAGCCCCAATAATGTGAAAAGGATTCACAATGGTTTTAATGACTAGCTCTAGCACTGAACAGTTGGAGGATTATGCTGTTAACCCTCATAAATGGATCATTCATATAAAGCACACCCTTGTATTTGTATTTATTGTTCTACCGCAAAATCAGCACTCAGAAGCAGATCTAAAAGCACAAACCTAGGTGCAACAGTATTTAAATGTCACTACCACAAATACACCTTTTTAATCAACACCCCAGTGGATTTGCAGAGCGTTTCAACAGGATTTTTATACTGAAACAGATGAAAAGGCAGATAAGACTACCAAACCCGCACCAAAAATAGTTGAGCCAGTTTGGATTAGAACCCCACCCCCCAAAACCTTTTATGTCTACTCCAAAATATAAACCATATGCCTAATCCAAAGTTTGATGGAATGGGGACAAAGGGAGAATTAACCAAATGTTTCCCACTTTCAATGTAGTGACTGCCTCAGCATATCCAGATGTGGCCACAAGCAACACCCCTTTGATGAAGAAAGGCCTTAGACACAGATAACACGATCTAGCAAAGGCCATACACCAGTGCACGGGGTCTTGCGCTGGCACAGGGCCGTTAATAAGCATGTGTGCAGAGCACTGCCAGCCTGCTGACCACACCCCCTTTGGTTCCATGGCAGCCACGTCCCCTACACTGGCGGGGGAGCGGGGAGCACTGCCCAGGAAATGGGGTACAGAACCTCAGGGCAAGTCCCACAGGGGCGAGGGAGACCCCCGCCCCAAGCCACCCCCAGCAGCTGGACCTGCTGCGCCTGCTTGGAGCAGGAGTAAGGCAGGCACAGTCATAGGGGAGAAGACACCGGCCGCCGTGTTCCCCTGAAGTCACTGCACACAGGCCCGGCCAGCCCCTGAACCTGGCCCACAGCACTCAGCTGACATCATGGGAGCCCTGGACGGTTCCCCTGGAGGCCTGGCTCCTGTCTGGCACCTAGAGAGATACAAGAGGGGGCTGTGTCTCCTGGGGGACACAGGAGTTTTTCTCGGTTATTGTCGAGAATCATGGTTTTTGACTCATTTTAAGTGAGAAACGATAATTGAGAAAAATTACATTTCTTGGTTGAGAAATTCTTCTCGAAATCCCGTTTACTGCAATTTACAGCAATTTACCGTTTACCAATTTACCATGTATTGCTTACCGTGTACTGCATTCTTCCTGGTACTGTGCATGCACAAAGTGGCATTTTGCACATGCGCATTACCGGGATGAAGGCAGTACATGGTAAGAGGTACACTGTAAATCAGTATGAGGTAAACAATAAATTGTGGTAAATGGTAACAATAAATGGTAAGCGGTATTTCGAGAAAAACTTCTCGAATGAGATTTCGATCTGTTATCAAGATTGTACCAAGATCTTGGTGACAATTCTTGATTCTCTCAATATTTTCACCAGAAGGAACATGCTTCTCATTTCAGCCCTAATCTGGACCCTCCATTTACTTCTCCCATCTTCAGCACACTCCATAAGCACCCCCACTACCAATGCAGAGCTTGTACTAATTTTCAAAGTGGCCCCCAAGAGGAAAAAGGCTCCCCACCCTGATCAACATCACCACCCCCAATTTACAGACAGAGAAACCAAAATACAGAGGCTGAATTGCAGAACTTTCTCCACTAAAGCACTGTCTCTCCACTTTTAGCGGTGTGATCCCATTTTGAGACTCAATTATCACATGACCCCAGACAGTAACAAAAACATGAAAAGCATAGAGAACATAAATCAGGATTGTGGTCCGAGTTTCAGATGAATGCGGGGGCGGTATAAAACCTCTCTCTCTAGCAAAGCATTTGGCAGGCAGGGATAGGAGTTCAGGCAGGTGGGTTTATGGGGTGAAGATGGGGACTTTTAAAGGGATTTTACTGTATTTTTAAAATATTTTCTGTGTTTTTATTACTGTAAGCTGCCCTGAGCCTTTGGAGAAGGGTGGGGTATAAATGTTAATAAATAAATAAATAATTTGCAAAACTGAAGCGCTAAATTATCACTCGTGGCATGTTTCTTACCCTGACAGTTATGGCCATCCTGAGCCAACATGAAGCCATCATAACACGTACAACGATAATTGCCTGGAATGTTGAAGCATTCGTGAACACAGCCTCCATTGAAGTCATTATCACATTCATCAATGTCTGAGGAATAAAGGAAAGTCAATATGACAGATGCTCACCAGTTTGGTATAGACCAGTCATGACATGATTATATAAAGGTGAACAGTAACTGCTCTTTTAAATCATCCAGGTCTTGCAAACAGGCTATGCTTAACACATTAATCGTTGGATGTTGCAAAATGCATCAAGATTCCCAGACAAAATGTTGTCTTGGGGGTAAAGCTTTCTAAAGCTGCTTATTAAGAGAGACGTAGGCCAATTAGGGAGCAGGCTGGGGCTAGAGAGGGAAAAACTGGAGCACTGTCGGGCAATGGCAGGGGCCACCCAAAGGTGTAACAGCCCCGGAGATGATCCCCTACCTGAGCCTCTTCTCAACGGGTAAAAACAGAAGTAATGCCGGGCTGCAGTGACCTGGACTGACCCAGGATAGGCAGCCCAGGTCGACACGGTGCGTGCCGGGCTGCAGCGCAAAACAAACATGTACCCAACTGGGCCGACAGCCACACAGCTTGGAGCAGGGAGCACGGGGAACGTGCAGCTGGCTGTCCCCACCCCACACCCAGTACCCCACCCTTGCCATGGCGGCCAATGATGGCTAGCCATGACTGCCTGTCATGGTGGACCCAGACCAGGGCAGCCTGCTTTGGCCTGATTGGGCAGACCCTAGCCCAGGCTGTGACCTCTGAGGTTTTCTAAGGTCAGAGCCTCAGCTAGCCACCAACACGACCTCAGATATCCCGAGTCAACATCTGCCAGCACCTGCACATCTGTGCTCAAGTGTGCCACAGCAGGCCAAAGGTGTCCACTGTCGCATTTGTTTTCACCCAATTAAGTGGGGGAAGGGGAGATGAGGAAGGAGACTCACTGACTTGGGCCATTGCTCCTCTGGGTGGGTCCTATCACAGCTCTGTCACGTCAACAGAGCCTGCATTCCCTGCCCCAAGGACATTAGGGCACAGCTTCAGAAGCAAAAGAAGTGGGGCTGGAATTGCTGCATTTTTATTGGTGGCAACCCAGAGGAATAGAGCAAAGAATTACCCCAACATTCTTTCTGATGTGATTCCGCCCCAGTACTACGAAGTCACAATGCTCCACAGAATGGTGGGGTTACTTCAGAAAGGGGGTCAGGGTAAAGAATTACTCCACCCCTTTACTAAAACAGGAGGGGTAGCAGGGCGAGAGCAGAGGCCAAGCCCCACCAAAGAACCTTTCCTACTGAAGTGGTGGTGTGGGGCACCTCTCTTCTCCCCCTTCTGAAGCAAAAGCATCAGCAGCAGTGGGGGATCCTGCACCTGTGAGGTGCCTGTTGTCAGGGCCTGGCCTTGAAACCAGGGCCTCCAGGCTGAGTGGTGGCAGTTTACATCCTGCCACGTCTAAAAGCACCCTAAGTTAAAAACAAAACAAAAAACAAACTACTAAGAATTTCATTACTAAACAAAGTACATTAACAACATAAGCGATGCTTTGGTTAAAGGGGGGCGGAGGGACAGCTGATCTTGTTCATGGTTCAATCCATGGCAAAACTGCTTGTAAATTCAAACATATATGCGTAGGGAGTGCCGTGAGGCAAGGTCTCGGGTTAAGGTGATCTATTGGGGTTATCGTCAGGGTCAGGACTCCACTTTACCCCCTTCTTATTATGAGGCCAAAAGGGCCTATAGGGACCTTATTAAAAGTAAGAAGAAGCTTTACTACGAGGCTAGATGGAGCCAGGTGTTGGAGGCAGCATCTGCTGGCGACTCACGGCATTTCTGGGGATTGCTGAATTCTGGCAAAAGGGTGGGCGTCGGTAGGCATTTATCACCTATCCCTTCTGAGGTTTGGGCTAGGTATTTTCTGGACATACACACCCCTACAGTGATATCAGTTGAGAATGACTTGCCAGCTCCCTGCTTAAGTGATTTTCCGCCCTGGCCGGAGGTTGGCCAGTGATCTTTTAGATGCTTGTGCCAATAATAAGGCTCCTGGCCAAGACCTACGACCTGCTGACTTTTTGAAGCACTATAGGGACTGGTGGGTGCCTATTCTTGTGGCCCTATTTTCTGGAATCAACAAATCGGGTTGTGTATCCTCTATTTGGGCTCAAGCTTTGGTGATCCCTATCCATAAAAAGGGCTCCTGTACTGACCCTGCTAATTATCGGCCGATCAGTTTGCTTTCTGTAATCAGTAAAGTGTATGCCAAATTCCTTTTGGGGTGGTTGGATGCCTGGGTAGTTAAAGCTAATATTATATACCCCGAGCAAGCGGGGTTTCAGAGGGTCAGATCTGTTACTGATCATTGTTTTGTGCTGTCTTGCCTCCTGGAGAAATATATGAACCTCAACCATCGGTTCTATGCAGCCTTCTTGGACCTCAGGATGACCTTTGACTCTGTCTATAGGGCCATCCTGTGGTCCAAATTGGCTTCCTTGCTTGAGGATAGGAGACGGTTGGCACTTATCCAATCTTTATATGCCGACTCTACCCTGGTGGTTAAGTTGGGAGCAGTAGACTATATTTCCGAGGAGGTTCCAGTGGGCAGAGGTGTAAGGCAGGGATGCGTCCTCGCCCCCACCCTCTTCAATATTTTTTTCAATGACGTGGTCCCCTGTATGACCCAGCCCCAATTTCCCCCCCCCCACGGTTAGCTTCTCGTTCTATAGGTTGCCTTTTATTCGCAGACGACCTTGTCTTAGTTTCCCAGACTAAGGTCGGTCTACGGCACCAACTAGAGGCTTTTGCAAGGTACTGCAGGGGGAATGACCTGGTTCTCAATGTAGCTAAATCTAAGGTGATAGTGTTTGCCAAATCCCTTAGGCGGAATTGGCACACTTGGTGTGTTGAGCATGCATGAATCGAACAGGTACAAGTCTTTAGGTACTTGGGTGTTACCTTTCATTATTCAGGTGGAAGCCGCTGCTTTGACAGCTAAAAGATCTGTACTTGCTATATTGACATTTTTCCACTACTCTGGAAGGACTGCCTATAAGATGGCCACTCTGGCATTCAATGCCAAAGTTACTGCTCAGTTCCTCTTTGGAGCTGAGCCCTGGGCTCCATTTGGCACCTTGGAGGTCGACAAGGTCCAATCAATGTTTTTGAGGGCATTTCTTAGGGCCCCGGGAGGAACTCAGACAGCTGCAATTCATATCGAATTGGGGCAGTGTATGTGGTCCTCTGGAGCATGGAGTCTGGCCTATAAGTTGTGGTGTAAGGTTTTGGACCCCAGCTCTAAGGGCCTTTTTGGGTATCTTTTGGCTGATTCTTTCCAGGGCAAGTGGTTTGTCAAGGTGGAGGCCCAGTTGGCTGCTATGGGGTTATCCAAGGAGTATCTATTATCTAAAGATTTGCTCCTAGCCAGGGTTGAAATTAAACAGCGCTGGAGCGATATCTAACAGCAACAGGAAAGAGCTAGCGTTGGGTCCTCTATGCACATGAGAGATTATTTGAGGTTGGCCATTCTTACTGTTACGTCAGCAGTCTTTCTTAATAATGATTATTCAACCAGGGGCAAGTGGCTTTACATGGCGGCTCACTTTAATGCCTTGCCCATCCAGGTTTGGGTGGGGCATCTTGCTGGGGTACCCATGCACTCTAGACTTTGTCCTTTTGACCATTTGGAGCCTGAAACTAATGTCCATGTTTTGATGCGTTGCCATCTGTATGACGCTCTTCGTCTTTGTTACCTCCAGCCTATTTTTGATAAATACCTAGGGAGGTCAAATGTTGATTACACTGATTATCTTCTTGCAGACTTTCAACAGGAAACCACTCAGGACGTGGTTCAATTCCTAATTTTTGCAATGGGAAGACGTAATCAGTTTCTGGATTTTAAATTGTTTGATTGATAATTGTGTTTGGTAGTCCTCCTGCAGTTCCCGAATTATCTATTTATTTATTTTATTTCATTTGTATGTTGTTTGTCTAAGGCTATGGCCTTGGGCCTGCCTTAATAAACTGCCAATACTACTAACATATATGTAGTCCTGACAACTCATGATTTTACCACAATTCTCAGACTATATAGTGGGTCCAGCTCCCAGGTTCACACAGTTATGTGAAAATGTCAGTTTTCATTTTATAGCATAGTAAGTTTCCTGCTCTCATACCTTGTGGCTCAGGATAAAAGAAGACCTCCCATACTATCTCCTGAAATGTTGATTTTTTTATCAGTCTAAGAGACCAATGGCTCACTCCAATTCAAAACTGGTTTATCTCACTAGACTCCCATGTATCCGCTGTTAGAGCTGTAGCAGATTTTGCCCATTTAGCCCAGAGTATTAGAAAACAAATGGCAGAGCCTGATGTACGGAGATAATCAGATACTTGCTGCATTATATATGTTGGATTTTATTATTATTATTATTAGAAAAGGAATGGCAGTGCCTGATATAATCAGACATTTGCTGCATTTTATTTATGCTGGACTTTACTATTTTGTATATAGTCTTGTTTTGGTTTGCCTTACTTCCGATCTGTTGCATTTTATCTTCTTTTATATAGTCCTGTTCTTGGTTTATTTATTTATTTATTTATTTTATAGATTTGCCAGTTTCTGTTATAAGGCAAAAGCCAAAACAGAATAAAATGCTAGTGCTGCTCTCAGGACTGCAGAGAATAAGCTGAAACGTAGAATACAAAAAGGAAAAAGGAAAGTTACTTACCTGTAAATGGAGTTTGAGTGTGCCTCTCTACATTTGCACATATGGGAGCTGAGTGCCTATTCCTCAGAATCTTCTGGAAAGCAATGTCCTTTGAGGTGCTCCTGCCCCACACAACTCTTCACAGTTTTGCACACACTCAGTACCAGGTTAAGAAAGGGAGCCACAGCCACCTCCTCAGTTCCTTCCAACCCCTAACTCAAAGTCCCAGGAGTTCCTAACTAGGAACTGGAGTTAGAAGGGAAGGTGGGTATGTTGTCTGAAAGTACAAAGGCCCCCATGGGCGGATTCACAGAGGGGGCTCAGGGGGCTTCAGTCCCCCCATTTCGTTTTGGCTTTCATTTTCATTGGTTTCAATGTAAAACACATTTTC
>QEPC01006666.1:406273-426799 GCA_003113815.1 Sphenodon punctatus | reverse complement strand
CACACACACAAACACTCTAACCCACTAGTCCCCACTCTCCTCTGAGAGAAACCAGCAGTCCTGGCTTCCAGCTCCCCTCCCCAGTTGTAACCCACTACCCTCCCCTGCCACATAACCCAGGTGTTCTGGCTCCCAGCCCACCCCCCACTCTAGCCCACTAGCCCCCACTCCTGTTCCAAGGAACCCAGGAGTCCTGCCATGTTCTAACCTTGTTCCTCACCTCTATACAACAGTGTAGAGGGAGACGTATATAAAATGTACGTATGTGACATAACTTAAATATGTTACTCTCTCCATTGGATAACATGGGAACTTCAAAACCATCATAACTTACAAAGTTCATTTTCCAAATCTAAACTTATTCACGCACACTTTAATTTTCTGACATCTCTAACACATCCAGAAAGATAAATTTAATTAAACACATTTTTGACCATCAACAGAAAAAGTTGCAAAAGGGAGAAAAAACACTTCTGCCTCCAAAAGTCAAACGTCTGTAATAGTGGTAGCTACTGAACTTTTACCTTAAGTTGTTGGGGGGCAGGGCAAGTCACAGCCTCTCAGCCTCAGTTCCCCATCTGTAACACCCAGGGGAGTGCAGGAATGCCATGAAAATCGGGTAGAATAACAAAGTTATAGGTGAAATGATAAGTGATTGGGAGAAGTGACAAGGAGACCATGGGCAGCATTCCTATCATTTCCTTGCTATCGCACCTAATCCCATAACCTCCTCTCTGTCATTCTAGCCATTCCACTCACTCTCACTGGTGCCTTCCTCATCATTCCACACCCTTGCCCCGCCTCCAAAGATGCAACTCTACTGTATTATTTTGCAGTCAATAAAGCCTATTGTCATTTATCATTCCCATTATTATTGCCTCCATTGTTTCCAATGGCTATTCTAGGTCATTCAATTCAATGTGCCCAGAATCATTGTTATTAAGTGTTTACAACACACTTTCAGTGTCCTTCATCTTCAAAAAACATTTTAAAAATCAGGAAAATCCCAAGATTCCCAGTAACATCAGATCAACAGGGCTACCACACCAAAAGAGGAGCAGCACTATCTCCTCCTTTCAGAAACACTATAAAGCTACACAAGACTGCCTGAAAAACAAGTATTTTGCCGTTTTGCCACTGCAGCAGGAAGATTGAACGCAAGTCAGCCAAAAAAATATTCTTTGGAAAAACTTTTCACTTCTGACTGCAATTTTTCCACTACATTCAGTGATCCCAGAAAATACCTCAAAAATGTATACAGCCGAAGTTCAATGAGTTTTCCTAATCATCAGATCACTCAGTGAGAGGAGACAAAATTCAACAGGGCTATGACAACAAAAAAGAGCAGCAACTTTCCCCTTTCAGAAACACTACAAAACTGAGTGTAAAGCAACTATTTAAGTTTTCACACTGCAGCAGAAAGACTGAATATAAATCTTTTGGAAAAACATCAGTTCTGCCTGCACTCTTTTTCCACTACACTACGTGAGTCTATATCCCAACAAAATTAATCATCATTCATGGTTCAGCAAAAAGTTTTTCCAAGCATCAGTTCACTTTGAGGAAGGAGAATAAAAAAGTCTTCAGACACTTTTTAAAGGTTAGGAGAAAAGAACTGAGACATATATCGGGGTGAATTCCACACTGAGGGACCCAGCATAGCAAAGACCCAATTGCCCAACAACTTAAGGCATGATGGAGGGTTCCTCAAACAGTGGGTGGTTAATTGAGTGCAGAAAGTCATCAAAGTGAGGTTCCAGGAACAGGTCTGGAGAAGATGTCACAGGAATTGTTTGAGGTGCTTTAAACTCCTGACAACTATTTGCAAAGGTGCATTCCCCAACTACGTTGCCAAGATAGATTTTACAGAGTCTCTACTGGGACTCTGGGAATGTGATGGAGCATGACTGTAGCACACGCAAGGGGCATCCCAGACAGCTTGAAATCCTGGTTTCAGGAAGACCTATTACATGTTAGTTCACCCTAGGACTGGGGTGCAGAACCTTTTCCTTCTGGGTGCCTCTGAAAATTAGTACAAACTCTGAATTCCGCATAGAACAGGGGTAGGGAACCTCAGAATCTGGGGCCAAATGTGACATACGGCAAGTGTTTATGTGGTCTCTTTCTGGTTACTGGATCCTGAGGACCTCTGTATCCAGTTCCTACCCCCAAGCACTGAAAAACTGAGCTCAGGGCAAGCGAACAGGGATGAGGGCATGCACATAAGGATAGGGGACAGATCCATGGCACAGATCTATGATCTGGTCCCTCCCTTTGTTCAGCACGCCCCTTGAACATCCCGTCCCCAATGTCTATGCGGCCCTCAGAGCTTGTATTTTCAATGTGGCCCTGAGGAGGGAAAAGGTTCCCCACCTGCGGCATTGAAGTTAGGGGTGGGGCCACTTAAGGGCTGCATTCAGGGAGAGAAGCGTCCAGATCATGGATCTGTCCCCTATCCATATGTGCATGCCCTCATCTCTGCTCCCTTACCCTGAACTCAGTCTTTCAGTGCTTGCGGGTAGGAATTGGATCCAGGGGCCTGAAATGGACCAAAATAAAAACTAGCCATGGGCCACACTGAAAGACAGGATAAGGGAGCAGCAATGGGGGCTTGCCCACATGGATAGGGGATAGATCCATGGAACAGAGCCATGATCTGGACCTTCCCCTTCTTGAGTGCACCCTTCAAACACACCCATCACCAGGAGAAGGGGACCAAACCTGGGGAAGGGAGAAAGGAGAAAGAGGGGAAGCCCAAACAGGAGGAGGAAGAAGGAAGTGGAAGGGCTGGAGTCCAAACAAGAGTGGATAGGAGGAGAAGGGGAAGGGAAGTCAAAACAAGATGGAGAGAAAATGGGGGAGCCCAAATGAGAGGGGGGAGAAAGAAGAAGTCTAAACAAGATGGGGGAGGAGAAGCGAAAGGAGGATACAAAGACTCACCCAGTTGCAGCTCCAGTGGCCATTTTCCTCCGTTCTCTCAGCTGAGTTGGGTTCTGGGGGAGGATGGGAGGCATGACTCCAGCCCCTCCTGCTGCTCTTCTCTGCTGTGGTTGGTTGAGGGCACTGGCTCCATTGCCCATCCAGCCAGACTACCAGCTAGGCTATTGGTTAGGGGGCTCCATAGGGGGACTACAGGATGTTCCCAAGCCCCACCCCAGCCCCTCCCCTGTGCTGAACTGCAGCACTGTGAAATTCCTGGAGCTCCACCAGCCGCGCCTGCATAGGAGGAGGCTTCTTTTTCTGTTCCTGCTGTCTGCTTCACCATTAAAGCAGGTATATGCACAGAGAGCAGAAGCGGAGAGCAGCCGTCTGTGCATGCTCTCATTTATGCAGGTAGCAACAGCAGCAAAGGCTGGGGAGCTCAGGGCAGGCTGCGCATACGCTAATCGCACCAGGGGAGTTCTGGCAGCAGCGATAGCAGCAGCGCGGCACAGATCAGCAGCAACAGCGATAGCAGCCGCAGTAGGGTCCAGACCACAGCACTCAGAGGGGCACCACCCCATAGACCTCAATGGTAGACCCGCCTCTGGTCTGTAACTTTCTCGGCTTTCATCTGATTTGCCTGACATTGGGACAGCTGGTATACCTCACCCAAGTGATCTTTATAGCAAGTAGAGGTTTCACCACCAGGGGAGTAGTGGCTCCCATCATCGATGGTTTGGAGTCTGGGGGTGCTCCTAGACCCGCAGCTCCACCTGGATGCCCAGGTGGCGGCTGTGGCAAAAGGGGCATTTCGCCAATTACATCTGCTGTGTCGACTTTGACCGTATGTCTCGAACTCCGACCTAGCCATGATCGTCCATGCTTTTATTACCTTGAGATTGGACTACGCACTCTACATGGGGTCTCCCTTGGTGCTGGTTCGGAGGCTGCAGCTGGTGCAGAATGCGGCGGCTCGTCTCCTAACGGGAACGGGCCGACGCGAGCACATTACACCAGTGTTTCGTTCTCTGCACTGGCTGCCTATAGTCTTCCGGGCCCAATTCAAGGTGTTGGTTTTGACCTTTAAAGCCCTGAATGGCCTGGGCCCCACCTACCTGTAGGACCGCCTCACCCTCCGGGACCTGGATCGGCCCCTGCGGTTGGCCAGGGGCGCCCTCCTCGAGGTCCTCCAGGTTTCTCGGGTGTCAACCTTGCAGAGGGCGTTCTCTGTAGTCACACGGCGATTGTGGAACTCCCTCCCGTTGGAGGTCTGCCTGATTACCGACCTCCCGTTTCCATAGACAATGTAAAACCTGGCTGTTCCACCGTGCTTTTCCTGAGGGAGGGGGTGGGTGGGATGTTGTTTTTTATATTGTGTTTTAATAGTGTTTTAAATCATANGTTAGCCCCCCCCCCCCCCCCGGCCAAGATGCTTTAAGCAGGAGGGGGCGGCATACAAATTTTATTATAAAAAATAAATAAATAAAAATAAAATTTTAACAGAGTGCAAACCACCTTAACAAGAGAACCATTCCCATGGCTCTGTAACGTCTGCACACTGTAGTTAAGCCTCTCTTTCTTAATCCTCTCCCTGCACACATGTGCCATGACTACATCATCATGGAAAAGACATTCATACAAGGTAGGTATCATATGCCTTGTATTTATTTTTCTTTTTTTAAAAAAAAAAATCCTTACGTCTTCAGATGGAAAAGAACAGTAGTGAAGAGGCAGTGTGAATGTACAGACGTTAATGAAAGCAATCCTACTGAAAGAAGCCTTTGCTGATCACACACATACACAAGAAAGAAAACAAGAGCAAACACTGAAGTCTTAAACTTGGCAGTGAAACTGCTGTAAAGGAGGAAACATGAAGAACTATTGGGCTTTGTGTTTAATCAAACACAGGGCTCAAGCCTTCACCATTAAATTCATCAGAAGTTTTGCTATTGACTTTAATGGGTGCAGGTTTGCAGCCACAGATTAAGTTCTGCTACTTCAACATTGTACTACTTTGTTGTTTTTTAAAAATTGTTCAATATCCTTTTTACTCCTTTGGTATTATTTTGTTTAACTGAAGGGTCCCTAATGCAGTGGTTTCCAACACCTTTGCCTGCATAACCCCATTTTGAGATAAATATAATCCTTGAAGCCACCAGAGTCCAAGTATCAATCAGAATCATGTCCCCATTCACAGATGGTGCGATGACACAGTTTAGGAGCTCCTTTCCTGTGTGAAATGTAAAAAGAATCACTACCACCCAAACAAACATTTAAGCCCAGCCCACCCCAGAGCCCCACATCCATACCACCTACTAAAAGCAACCCAAGAATCCACAACATTTGCAGACTTCAGGCTAAGACGATAAATCCTTTTCTAATCCTGAATGTGTAAAGCATCAAGCATATCCAAGGTGCTATATCAATATTTCATCGAATACGTCTTCAAGATCTGGTTGACAGATGAGAGGCTTTTTCAAACAAACAAACAAACAAACAAAAAACTATTGTGAAAAAACTACTTCCTACCCCCCCCCCCAATCAAAATTCACGGATTTAACAATAGTAATTATTTGGCCCTTCCCTGGTTAGTTCTGTATCTAAACTTTCCTACAGTTGCCCAGGAGAACAGAGAACTGGAGGAGGAACTGGTTCGGGTCTATTTCTAAAAATAAACCAACAGCCCAATCCTTAACTAACGTTCCTAACTGCGAACACGGGAGGGAGGAGACGGAGACTGCAGGAAACTCAGCTATGCCCATGCTGACGTGCTTTGCTAGAGCGGCACCAAATAATCAGAATTTTAAAGTCTACCTGGCTGATCTGGATTTTCATAGGTGCTGAACACGCACAACTTGCGGGCCGATCCTTGCAAATACATGTGCTTACCTTTACTCAGGAGAGTTACATCCAGTGAACGAAGCTAACACCCAGGAGTAAAAGTTAAGCGCGTGCTGCTCAATTCTCTCTAGCATGACTCAACTGAGGAGGCGACAGCAGAAAGTTGAAGTGCCTCGCTCTTGCCAATACAAGATACAATGCTACTCCGTCGGGCTGCTTAGCTTGCCCTCCTAGCCTAGGGCAGGCAGCCTAGCAGAAAGGAAAAGCGCAGGAGGCAATGCCCACCAGGGTCGATCATCGCTAGGATCCACAAGGAGAGCCCTGCTGGAGACCCCCAGGCTCAGACACTCACCCGGGAGAGGTAGACCTGCTGCGCGGACCTGGCCATGGGGTGGTGCAGCGAGCAGCAGCAGCAGCAACAGCGCTTCCACCGCGGAGCAACAGCGCCCGGACCCCATCGATCGCGCTGCTGCTGCTGCCGCCCCCAGGACCAAGCGCGTCCCACAGGAGGCGGAGGCGGAGAGGGAGGTGTTTGTGGGCGCTCAGCCCGACACGCACTAACATCCTCCCCGGGCCCCGGCCTCATTTCACGCGCTCCTGCTACAGCATGTGGAGAGGGAGGGCAGGGCTTGTCGGGGAGGTCGCCTCTTTCCTGTTCTCCTGAGCCACTGCCCGGCAGGCAGGCAGCACGGGGGCCCTGGCTCATCCATGATGATGCAGCAGACAGCCCCTTGTCTGCTGGGGGAGAAAGTGCCTGGCCCCCATGTTTTCCTCTATGCTTATAGATCCAGACACTTATCTTCTACTCTGCACACAAGGCCATGCCACATACACGCGCACCCTTTCCATGCACTCATATACGCACACCCCTACCTCATGCACATGCATACACAGTCATCACCGTATTATTATTATTATTATTATTATTAATATTAATAATAATAATAATAATAATAATAAATAAATAAATGTATATAGTACCATCAGTGTACCTGGCACTTTACAATTGTAAAAAAGAGACACAGACCCTTCCCCAGTGGGCTTACAATCTAAGAGAGACAAAGGGGGACACACACACA
Organism: Sphenodon punctatus; assembly: GCA_003113815.1. Taxonomy (NCBI): domain Eukaryota; kingdom Metazoa; phylum Chordata; class Lepidosauria; order Sphenodontia; family Sphenodontidae; genus Sphenodon; species Sphenodon punctatus. The sequence goes on along the minus strand of QEPC01006666.1, from coordinate 419,957 downwards.
CCCCTACTCTGTGCATACATCTAGTGCCAACAGCATATATACACAGTCCAACACATGCTTTCACCCAGCCACAGCTATACCCTCTGCATACCAATACACACAGGAAGAGTCTCGTATACAGATCCCATCCACCCAAGAACATTTTTTTCACATAAATGCCATTATAGACATTGCCCACTCCAGCTGTGCTCAAAACATAAAACAGGCCCCCAATCATGAGACCAACTTCAAAAATCAAATTCAAAATAAAGCCATTAAGGGGGCTTTTCACTTGGGTGTGTGGTTTCTGCACCTTCATGGCACACTGGAGCCAAGTTTTCACTCTCAGTTCATACTCACAAGATGCAGGCAAGCTAGAGACTTTTTTTTTTTTAAAGCTGAGATTCTCAAATTTTATTGCACATCTCACAAATTTAGGCCTCATAAACCATGTTGTGACATGAGTTCATACAAATGTAATCATTTGAATGAGAGGTGGGGAAATGTTTCCTTACCAAGGGCCATTTTTTTTTCAAAATTTAGTGCACGCTCCATGGGTCATCTAGGCTTTGGGAGCAGGGCCACTTCAGGGGTGTGCTCAGAATTTCTGAGCACACCCCTGAAGTGGCCCTGCTCCCAAAGCCTAGATGACCCATGGAGCGTGCACTAAATTTTGAAAAATGGGGGAAAGAAAAGGAGGGGCCTCCAGATCATGGATGCATATTGCATACCATGAATCCATTCCCTTTCCACTTATCGCAATTCCATTCCTCTCTGAACTTGCTTTTTCAGTATTTGAGGATAGGGAATTAATCTGCCAGCCAAATCTAAGAACTGGAAAAGATCTTAATGAAAAACAGTCACAAGCCAGTTTTGGCTCACAGACCAGACCTTGGCTATGGTTTTAAAAACCCTGCCACATTCTCTCTCTCTCACACTCTCTCTCTCTCTCTCTCTCACACACACACACACACACATACACACACACCAATTGGTAAAAGGTGCAGCTGAACTGAAATTGACCAGTTTATCTACAAGTGCAGGTAGAGACACAAAATGTATTTCTGAAGTACTATTGCTTAGCCCCATACAAAAACAGCGGCATCGACAGAGGGTGCAGCCACACAAGCTGGGGAGGGTCTGATTCCCCCGCTGGGGAGGGGGTGTGCATGTGCTTCTGGGCCCCTCCTCCCCTAATCAGCTGCTAGGTGGGAGGATCGAAGGGAGGGGGCCTGGGAGGCGTGCACGCCACCTTCCCAGGCCCCACCTTCCCCCGAGCAGCTGTTGGGCAGGTAAGATGGACACCAGGGCTCCTCCCCTGTAATCAGCTGTTAGTCGGGTGGATCAGGGAGGAGGGAAACATGGGAAGAGTTTGCACCCTCTTCCCTGCTGCCTAACAGCTGATTGCAGGAGAGGGGGTCCTGGAAGTGGGCACTCACTCTTCCCAGGCTCGCCTCCCCTGAAATCAGCTGTTGGGGGGTGTTGCTCCTCTGGGCCCAGTCCACAGACCCTGCCTTGCAGCACGGCTGCCCAGCCCGGCCACATAGGAGGCAGGCCCTTTAACCCCTTTTGGGCAGCCTTATCCCACTTTGGACAACCTTACTACACGTGTGTCCCTGACCTTTTTTCGAGGCTGCATCGCGTAGCAGCTGACTGCTCGACATGAGCATCTGGCGACCACCGGGCATATGAGCCACTGCATCACGTGGTAATGTTGACCAAAGTGGGGATAACATCTTGTGCGGCTGCACCCAGACCCTGTCCATACAGCCTAATTACCCTGATCATACAGCTAGTAAATACCCATATATACACAGACACAAACAACCCCTCACCTTCCCAGGGCCAGCACCCTTAGCCCCACAAACACGCAGTCATCCAGAGATCACCATAAACACCCTTCGCACAGCTGGTTTATCCTGCCAGTCCAATGGCAGGGTTATTTTTAGTATAATTTTTTTATTGGTTTTCCTTTGACCTTTTCATGCCCAGTGAGGCAAGCAGCTGTATCTCCTTTTTTTCTTCTTCTCCTCCCCTTTTGTTTTGCTCTGGGAGAAATACGAGGCTATTCCTAGTTGTAGGGGTAGTTTATACACATTTGTAAATCTTCACTTAGCGAAACTTTCCCTCAGTCTTTGTCTCCTTAATGGTAGCCATAAATTACCATCTTCCTTTCTCACTCGAGCATCAGGCTTCATTGCTTTTGAAACGATCAAAGTTATTTTCTTTTAAAAACCAACCAGAAACAACCCATTGTATGTCATGGAACCTTTTAACCACAGTCAAACCCATCTATAAATGCATAAAGGTACCCATTAAAAACTGAAGGGAACTCTCAGACCAAGTAAAAGCAGTGGTAAATCTAATCCAAAGACCTTATGGCTGCTACTGCATTGGTTTAAATGGACGGACAAGTAAACAGGGTTGTTTTTTTTAAATAAATCATCATCATCACCACCACCACCACCCCCTTGGGGAAAGGATAAGGTATACATTTAAATAAATAAAATAATAATAATAATAATAATAGAGCTTTACACTCCTTCCACCCAATGATCTTGAAGAACTAAACAAACTAACAAAAAGACAGAGAAATTAAGTTCTCCATTGGCACGCTTGTCTGCACATAGCATTTTAAAATACTTTGCAGTTCTGTAACACTTTCCATTTAAGCTTCTCAAAATACTTTATATTGATGAATTTATTCTTCTGGGAAGTAAATGTTATCCCATTTTACAAATGGGAAACTGAGGGATGGAGTGATTAAGTGACTCCCTCAAAGCTTATGACAGACCTAAGTATGGAATCCAAATCATTTTCCTAAACCTGTACTTTAAATTGCATTCTACCACTTTTAAATATCTTATGTTAACCAAAGCATGTGTAGCTGCTCCTGTGTAAAAGCAGAACATTAAATTTGGGTTGGGAAAGGCAACAGGCACTAATTGGTCATACTCTGGCTGTTTTTAAATGATACATTTAGAACATCTAGGGGTTTTTATGGGATTCTGAAGATGATTGTTTAGATAGTTGGAATGATAAAAACTGTGATGCTTCTGGGTTTTAGAACATTTTTGAAAAACACCTTTTTCAAGGTTTTCTATCAAGATGTAAATGAAGAATGTTATACAACAGTGATTTTAACCATCTGCATAGGTAGAACATTCTAATTCTTCAGACATCTGGGAACTTTCTTTTACATTTGGGAACTTAGTACTCAAATAGAACATCACAACAGTGCTCGTTTACCCACAGAGACCAAACTGATTATGACAATGACGTCATTCCAACAAGTGAGGTAAGAACAAGTTCAGCGTGCTATGTTCAGGATGCCCTGTGTCTATCCTGAACATAGCATAGCAGTGCACTAGCTCTACTAATGAAAACTTGGGAGAAGGGCAGTTGTTAAATGCTAACACAATATGCAGTTTTTATTATTTCACTACGGATGAAGTGTTAATAAGTTCTGCTGTGTTAACTACATTTAAAAATATCTTTTTTATGCTAATCTCATTTTGGCAGCCAGACTCAATAAATTAATAAACTCATCTTATTTACACACTACTACCATCCTGAGTACAGCAGAATTTACTAATGAGACAGGCTGTCAAAATTATGAGATTAGCATAAAAATGATATATATTTTTTTTTAATGTAGTTAGCAGCAGAATTTATTAACACTTCATCCATATCACGAGTGTTAATCCATCCATATCCAAAATCACGAGATTGTGGGGATTTTTGTGATTTCTTAAAAAATGTAAGTTGGGGCGGGGTGGTGGTGTTATTTCTCAACTGGGTATTTTCAGACGTGACGCCGTCCCGATTCACCACAGTGAATCCCTGCTGGGGGTGAACAGAACAACCACCCCCTGGGGCCAATAAAAGCCCCGAACAGACGTGCTGGGAGATCCCGGCAGGGAATCGGGGAGGGGGCGGGCCGCGTGGCGCAACGTGCGCCGCACGGCCCCGCCCCCTCACACTCCCCCGATGCCCGCCCTCTGGGGAGACATGCGGGCGACGCAGCCAATGCGGCTGCAGCGCCCACTCACTTTGACCACGGCCCGGAATCCCGCTGGGGATTCCGAGCCGCGATCGCCGGCCAGACGTTACATTTTATTGCTTCTCGCCGGGAATCACTTTGACCACGCTTTCGGGGCTCATCCCGCAGGGAGCTCGGGAAGCATGGTTGAAATTGACCGCATGTGGGAATCGGCCGTGGTGAACATCTGGCGGCCGCCAAACAGACATTCAGGGCGCTTTGGCCCCACAGCGAAATTGACCGTGGTTCATTGTGGTTGACTGATCTCGTGACGTCTGAAAATACCCTCTAACTCCAAGAGCCAGGGCAGCTCAATGCAATAAAATATACTCAAACATGAATCACACATATAAAACATCAAAAGCCCAACTCATATGCCATCCCACCCTGCAATTCTGAGTCTCTGCAGTCTCCTCCTCCACTCTACCCATCCCCTTGTAGTCTCTCCTCCAAACCTATACCTTTCTCGCTCCCAGAGGGGCACTGGTTGTCCCTAATTCCGTCTCCCCCGCAGTCCCCAGAATACAATTGAACGAACAAAAAAAGTAAACCTAATCTTATAAAACTCCCACTCTGTCACTTACAACTAAAACCAGGGCCCCGAGGGAAACGCGGGTCTGCGATTTGCAGATTTCCCACAGAATTCCCCTCCCCCGCGCAATCTCCTGCCCCGCTTACTCCAGTGCAGAATTTCTAGCCTGCGCTGGGGGGACGCGGGGCAGGAGATTCCATGAGGGGATGAAAATGAAAAAACCCTCGGGGCTTCCCCTCCCCAGCCTCCCCAGTTGCCAGGGCTTGCCTCCCCCCCTTTAGATAATTAATTAACTTACCAGAGACGGCAGCAGCAGTTGCTCCGTCCAGTGCGCTCGTACTTCCTGGCCCCTCCCGACGGGGCCTCTCAGGGCGATGTAGGTGGATGACGTCATCCGGCTGCGTCGCCCTGAGAGACCCCGTCAGGAGGGGCCAGGAAGTACAAGCGCGCTGGACGGAGCAGCTGCTCTGCCGTCTCTGGTAAGGCAATTCCTTTTGTAAAAGTGGGGGGGGGGAGAGTTAAACAAGCCCTGAGGATTTTACCAGTGCGGGGGGAGGAGGAGGCAAGCCAAGCCCCTCCCCCCGCATGGTAAATCGCGCCGAGGTGCAGAATTGGGCCCTGACTCCCGCGGAATTTTTTAAAAAATTCAGCGGAAGAATCGGGGCCCTGACTAAAACTTAATTCTTTCCCCCTCCTACCCCCTCACCCCACTGCCAGCTCCTACACACACTTAGACCCTCACCCCCCAACTGTCATTCCTCCACCACCCCACACTACTCTCCCTGTCTCTGGCCCATTCATTCTAATAACATGGCTATTAGAATGAATGGTGGATTGACAGTACCAAAGGGGACTTAAACCCAGGACTTCCAGCCCCCTAGAGAAAAAGATGTACAGACCAACCAACTATATTTCCTCACATAGCAGGGCTCTTGTTCTCAAGTAGGGGTGGAGGAATGGAAGGATGCAGAAGGTCTCAGGAGCTTGCATACCAGCTGTCTGGGCACCAGTGGGTTGGCGGGCCTCCTTTGACAGCTGACAAATCAACTTTCTAGACTGATTGTGTAGACTGGGTTTTTTGGACATCCCAATTTAATTTGGAGTTAAATTACACTATTCATGCATACAAACATTCATCATAGTTGTATTTAACTCTGAATTACAAGTTGATTGATATCAGACATGCTGATGCTATTTCAGTATAGGGTACTAATACTAGGAACAGGTATGTGCCAGCTGCCTGGGCACCGATCTAGAGTTCTACCCTTCAACAGCTGCCAAGGAAACAATTTTATAGATTCTGGGATAAGGGCCCCATGTAAGGGCATGAACCTCCAAAAGCCAGCAAGAATATTTTTTTCTATAACTACAGTCCTTTTCCCTCCCACTCAAGAGCGGCACCAAAGAGGACTTGAACCCCAAATCTCTGGCCTCCTAGATAGAAGTCGTATCACTAGACCAACAAGCCATATTTCTTTACCAGGTAGTTGTTTTGTCCTCAAGTAGCTGGGGGCGGGGTGGGGGGGCAGAGGGCCCCAGAAGCTTGCGTGCCAGCTGTCTGGGCAACAATCAGTTGGCTGTGCTCTTTTGACAGCCAATAAATCAACTTTCTAGCCCAGAGGTGGGGAACCTCAAGCCCGGGGGCCAAGTGCAGTCCACAGCAAGTTTTTATGTGGCCCCTTTCCACTTCCTGGATCTGGCCCTTGGATCCAGTTCTTACCTCCAATCACTGAAAAACTGAGCTCTAGGGAAGGGAGCAGGGATGAGGTCATGCAAACAAGGAAGGATCTGTGCCATGGATAGGGGACCGTTCCATGGCACAGATCCATGATTTGGGTCCTCCTTTCCTTGAGGACATTCCTTAAACACCCCTGCCCCAACTTCTGTGCAGCCCTTGCAGCTTGTGCAAGCTTTCAAAGTGGCCCCCGGAAGAGAAGAGGTTCCCCACCCCTGTTCTAGACCGACTGAGTAGACAGGATATTTTTGGACATCTCAACTTAATTTGAAGTTATTCTCATTACACTTTTCACACATACAAACATTCACCATCGTTGTATATAACGCTGAATTACAAGTTGATTAATATTAGACCTGTCTCTTATACACATCTAGATGTGTATAAGAGACAGGTGCAGGAGAGGCGGGATAAAAAAATCCTGTAAATAAATAAATAAATAAATAAATGTATATAGTACCATCAGTGTACCTGGCACTTTACAATTGTAAAAAAGAGACACAGACCCTTCCCCAGTGGGCTTACAATCTAAGAGAGACAAAGGGGGACACACACACACCCCTACTCTGTGCATACATCTAGTGCCAACAGCATATATACACAGTCCAACACATGCTTTCACCCAGCCACAGCTATACCCTCTGCATACCAATACACACAGGAAGAGTCTCGTATACAGATCCCATCCACCCAAGAACATTTTTTTCACATAAATGCCATTATAGACATTGCCCACTCCAGCTGTGCTCAAAACATAAAACAGGCCCCCAATCATGAGACCAACTTCAAAAATCAAATTCAAAATAAAGCCATTAAGGGGGCTTTTCACTTGGGTGTGTGGTTTCTGCACCTTCATGGCACACTGGAGCCAAGTTTTCACTCTCAGTTCATACTCACAAGATGCAGGCAAGCTAGAGACTTTTTTTTTTTTAAAGCTGAGATTCTCAAATTTTATTGCACATCTCACAAATTTAGGCCTCATAAACCATGTTGTGACATGAGTTCATACAAATGTAATCATTTGAATGAGAGGTGGGGAAATGTTTCCTTACCAAGGGCCATTTTTTTTTCAAAATTTAGTGCACGCTCCATGGGTCATCTAGGCTTTGGGAGCAGGGCCACTTCAGGGGTGTGCTCAGAATTTCTGAGCACACCCCTGAAGTGGCCCTGCTCCCAAAGCCTAGATGACCCATGGAGCGTGCACTAAATTTTGAAAAATGGGGGAAAGAAAAGGAGGGGCCTCCAGATCATGGATGCATATTGCATACCATGAATCCATTCCCTTTCCACTTATCGCAATTCCATTCCTCTCTGAACTTGCTTTTTCAGTATTTGAGGATAGGGAATTAATCTGCCAGCCAAATCTAAGAACTGGAAAAGATCTTAATGAAAAACAGTCACAAGCCAGTTTTGGCTCACAGACCAGACCTTGGCTATGGTTTTAAAAACCCTGCCACATTCTCTCTCTCTCACACTCTCTCTCTCTCTCTCTCTNTCTGTTGGGCCGTGCAGGGGTGACCCCGGCGGGGAACGAAGACGTTGCTTTCGGTACGGGGCCAAAGGGCCCCGTAACGTCTGAAAATACCCACAGAGCCCTTTACCTTCCCACTCAACAGCACGGATGTGGATTTGAACCCACAATCTCTTTCCCCCTAAACAAGAGTCTGACCTCTAAACCAACAAGCCCTAGTATTTCCCTACATAGTAGGCCTCTGGTCTTCAATTAGGAAGGTAGGGGTGGGTGGGGGTGCAGAGTGTCCTCAGACCTTATGCACCAGCTGCCTGGGCACTGATCTAGAGAGTCCACCCTTCAACAGCTGTCAAGAAAACAATTTTCTAGATTCCAGGATCAGGTCCCCATGCACAAGAACTTTTTTCTAAAAAGGTACAGTTCTTTTCCCTCCCGCTCGACAGCAGCAACAAATGGGACTTGAATCCAGGACATCTGGCCCCATAGGCAAAAGAGCTACTTTTAGACCAACCAGCCACACTTCTTGAGAAGCTAGGCCTCTTGTCCTCAAGTAGGTAGGGAGAGGTGGGAGGGTGCAGAGGGTCTCTGGAGCCTGTGTGCCAGCTGTCTGGGCAACAATCACCTGGCCATGCTCCTTTGACAGCCATCAAAGCAACCTTCAAGACCGACCGTGTAGATTGGATTTTTTTTTACATCACAAAGTTATTTTTTTAACATTTCTCATATATACGTTCATCATAGTTGTATTTAACTTTGAATTACAAGTTGATCGATAGACATGCTGACACTTTCAGTCTAGGGTATTCATACCAGACACATGGATATTATACGCATTCTTCCAGTGTTGTTCTCTCAAGCCCCATCACACAGCCCTTTGTCAATGCATCCCGGAATGAGACAAGGACAACCGTTATATGGGGTTTTAAAGGCCTCACTCTTTATTCCAAATGAGTGAGCTAGGTGGGGGAATTGTGAAACAGCAATTAGGGGTGCAGAGCAGTACAACGAGCATTAACAGTTAAGTATAACTGTCAGGGGGATTGACCTTGATGTGCCCGCAAGTACCAGCCTCCAATTCTCCGGTACAACCACAGTTAACCATAACCATCAGGGGAACAGGTCTTGATGTACTCTCAAGTACCAGCCCCCAATTTCTCAGCAAACTGAGCCTCCCCTTCCAGCCCACACCATATGGTATGGGCAAGGATAACGGACAATGTACGCTTGAGACCGGAGTAAGGAGTCAGGTGCCTGAAAGGCCCAGGGGCCACCTCTGCCCCCTTGCTGCCTCAATCTTCACCCCTTCCAGGGACTCGACCCCAGCATTCACTGTCCCTGCATCTGCGCTAGGTATCATTTCCCCATCTCTTAAGGAGAGGCCTCCCAGTTTATTACATAACTCTGTACCAAAGAACTAGATAACAGTACTGGAACCCCACCACTAAGGAGCCACTGATGATAACTCGGAAGACTCCAACCCCCACCTAAGCCAACTGCTCCCCAAGTCCCCACAACTGGTAAGGCCATGTTACAATCCTCACCTTGCCATTGTATATGGGGAGAAGACGAAGGAAGGGGACAGAGGGAGAGACGAGGAGTGTAACATTCACGAAGATGCAAGTGCACGTGCTTGGCTTGGTTAGGCTTATATCTACCCCTAAGTGGTAAGGCAACAAATCGAGATCACTGAGCAAAATCTGCTGGTGTGTTGGAGTCCCCCATTGGCCCAGCCTCCTTATCAGCTGAACTGGCCCCCACAGTAGTGACATGCTAGCGGCCCATTCTAAGGTGGGGGGGGGGGGTTTCATTCCTCATAAGGGCAAGGGAGTTACCTTACTCCTGATCCATTTACTTGCCCAAATTTTCCAGCTCAAATAATTTCCAACCAAACTTTGGAAAACAGAACTGGGGGGGACGGGACGGGGGACCCGCACAACTAAACCAAAGAGATCGGGAAATCAGCACCAGCTGTCACCTAACCCCAGCTCGTGCTCTATCCCAACTCTGATCTGACCTTACAGTGGACCTTGTCCCTTTAGCGGGGGGGGGGGGGCAGATAAGAGAGAGATTGGCCTGCTAAGCTGCCAACAGACCAGTGTAGAACATAGCTCTCAGAGGGCCTCCAATGTCGGCCCCTTCCGAAGGACGAGTGAAAATGTAGCCTGACAGGTTAAGGAGTGGGGGTGACCTGTGTTACTCAGACTGGGACTCAAGTAACCCTCAGCTAACTATGGCTGTGACAAGGTCATCTTTGCAAGGCCAGACCAGGACAAGGGACAATGCTTCAGTATGAATGGATGGCATGGCGCCAGATTCCAGCAAGTGGCTACACTAACTAGGGGCAGAAGAGGCATGGCACTGCCCCTGTTAATATGTGGCAGGAGCTGCGCAATGATGGAGTATTATTTGGATGGACCATAAACAGCCCCAGCTACCTGTGGAGGGGTGGAGGGATTCCAAACCAGGGGGACATGCCTTGTTGCCCAAGGGCCCAGACTGAAAGCTCCACACCACAGCTGGACTGCTGGAATTAAGTGCAGGATCATCTAAAGGTCAAGCCCCAAGACGCTGCATACCAATCATTCTGGTGGATGCCCCAGGAGCTGAATCACTGAACATATCCCAAAATTTGACCCCTGCTGTGAGGTGATCTTTAGCTAGCTGGTCAACTGAACATGACAACCAAGTGGTGGGTTATCAGCTTGATAAACCAGTCCAGAAAAAAAGTGACCCGTCACCAGGAGACTTTTGGGTTACTAGGTCAACCGACAGACACTAAGAGGTCCCACTTGGGCCACCCACGCTACCTCTTAGCAAGGTAAACCCAAGGCCACTACTGAACCCCACACCCCAGCATGTGAAAATTAGGGGTGGAAGGGTTATGTTGTGAAACTCTTGGGAGCGGGAACTCCACTCCACTCCACATTTTGGGCATACAAACATGGCCACTCCACATTCCAATTGTAAATAATGGGGATTCCTACCTACACCTCCTGCTGAGTTTCTCTGGAGATGGCAATGGGGTAAACTGTGGGTCCCCCACACACACACACACACGGGGGGGGGGGCATGATTCACCTACCCAGGCTCCCCACTGGGAGCTGACACAACTGAGTAGCCTCCCCCCCAGTGATTTTTATTTATTTATTTATTTATTTTATTTCGTTGTATTTATATGCCACCCCCCATGCTCACAGCATCTCGGGACGACTTCCAACAGTGATGGGAGGGACTCGTTCCCGCTGCAGGCACATGGGCTGTGAAAGTGCCGCCACTGGTCCCCTCCATACCCATCTACTGAGGGCTGCTGGGGTCCAATCAAGTGCCTCTGGCCACGGGCAGGGGTGGTGATGATTGCACTGGCTGCTCAGCTGGGGACTTTGTTTTGGTTGCTGCTGTGGGCCAGATGGCTCATCCAACCCTGGCACCCCACCTCATTACACAGAACAGGTGTGCAACTCTTTGGTTGGATTCCAGCATACCAGCCCTGGTGAAAGGGAGGGGGAACGCAAGCTAGATTAGCACCCCTCGGCCCAGTTGCTGTCTGACACTAGGCATGCATTGTGGCCTGATCCCACACTAGAGCATCTCTTTACCCTTGGGATCCCATGGATCCTCTGATCTTCCGAGGAATGTCTGAAGAGGTGGCAGTAGTGATCTGTTCTTGTATGCAAGGGTGGGAGAGAAGATCCTCCACTCCTCCTCTTCCCCCATCTTTGATGGGATTCCTGAAACCCCATCCCAGCATGGCCATTAACTAAATGGTCTCGTTGGACCTAACCCAGGGAGGCCTGGCTTGGGCCACGTTGGTGGGTGTTCCTGCAGCTCCTGTGTCTGAGGTTATCACGAGATCAGAAGAACTATGCTACTACAGCTGACCCATGGCATAGATACCAGTGCAACCAGCTGAGTCAGTTTACAAGAAAGCAGTTCTCAGTTAATGACCAGGAAGAACTTCCTAGTGATACAAGCGGTTGACAGTGAAAGCTTCTGTAGGTACAGTCTCTTTTACATCTCTGCCAAATCTAACAAACCTCTTATGGGATTTGAACCAGGAACCTTTGACATTTGGAGCAAGCACTTACTACAAAACCAAGAAGGCAGGCCTGGATTAGTCTGGTTTTTGTTTTTGTTTTGTTTTTTAAACCAAGGCTGTGCAATTATGGTAAGCATCCAGCGTAATTGAAATTTCCTGCATTGGGCTGTACTAGATGGCCTCAGGAGGTACCTTCCACTTTATGGATCTTTGCAACTAGGAATTACAGACTCACAATCGTGGACCTATAGTTAAGGCGGTAGCAAACTCTCATTGAACAGCACCTATGCTGTTCAATGGGAGTCAGAGCAAAAACATCCGATTGGTGACCATTTTAGCTTGCCTCCAGCAACACATGTCTTCCATGATTACAAACAGTGAAGGAGAGTCCAGGGGCTGATCACAGAGAGGGGGGTCTGAAGGTGGGAGGGTCCCCATCCCATCCCTCACCTGCCTCTGCCTGCTAGTTGTAGGACAGCAATCAGACTGGGAAATAAAGCTGTTTACAAACTACTACTCCACATGCAAGTGATCAGAAGGTTGTTGCCTTATAAAGAAGGTTCCCAACTTTCTCACAACTGGGTTTGTTGTGCATGCTCACCATATTCAAATAGGCCACGTGATGGTCTTGAGCTCCTCTAGTATAAAAAGCACTCTTCCCCCTTAGAATGACAGTTCCTTCCAACCCTTTCTAGGAATATAAGATGAAAATGCCGTGTGGGGCTGGAAGGGTGGGTGTTGTGACAAGGTTAAGAGCCATCTTGAAGAACCTTCTTTACAAGGCAGCAAACTTCTTTTCCACTTCGAGTGGTTCCTCACAGGCCATTTTTACATGGCTCTACCGAGTGGGGATCCGTGGGCGCACCAGTGCATAGGAGGGACATGCACACGACTGCACACGTATCCCCACTCATCTGCACCCATGGAGCAACTGCCGTTTTCCCCAGTTGTTCCATGTGTGGGATGAGCAGGGGGCACGTGGGGATGGGTGTTAGGTGCGCGCACCCCCCCCCATTCACTGCAGATGTGTGTGCCGCGTTCACACAAGGCTTCCCCACCCATGACCACACAGAAATCTGCGTGGTCATAGGTGGGACAGGCCCATGTAAAAAGGGCCACATTCTCACAACTGTCTTACTTATACTATCTTAGGTAGGAATGTAGGATGTAAAGCAATATTTAGTCTATCTTGGAAAACCTGCAAAGATGGTTCTGAGATTATTATGGCTGCTATTTCACTAACTCTTCTTAATGAAGTTATTACTAACAGTAATACTGTCTTTAAACCCCCAACGCATAACCAGCTCATTTGCACTCCCCATATAATCAATTCATGCTGCCCTGGGGGCACAACTGAACCTAAGGTCATGGGTTCAAATTCTCATTTGTGTTGTTGGCAGGTGGGAAATAAAAGGTCATGTGATGGGTCTGTAGAGAATGAGATTTGTAGAATTCATATAATATCCATGTTTGGTGTACTGTAATTGTGTCTGCATGTCAGATACAAATCAATAGGGGTGGGCGTGCCGGTAAATCCGGTATCCGATAATGCCGGTACTGGGCATACCGGCATTATCGGATTCAACCCGGTAAATCAAGTCCCGTTACCGGATTCCGGGTACTGGATTTTTTTACACTGCAGCCATTTAAATGAATGGCTGCAATGTAAGTCCCACCAAAAAAGTTTTTTAAAAAACCCTCCCCGAGTCCAGGCTGCGCGGGTGGAAGGGGGGACACCCCCCCACCCACCCTGCCCAGCCTGGATTTTTGTTAAAAAAAAGAGCCGCCCCCCCCCAGCATCAGCGGCCGCGGCGTCCCCGCAGCCGCCGGTAAGTATAGACCCGATCCCTGGGAGGGGGGTTTAACACCCCCCCAACCCCCCAGGGATC
>QEPC01006666.1:374576-397814 GCA_003113815.1 Sphenodon punctatus | reverse complement strand
CCCCCCCCCGTCCCTCCAGCCGAGGCTGATGCTGCACAGAGAACCCAGCTGGAACAAGATCAGCCAAGATAGGACCCGATTCATTGTCCAGCCAGGTCTCTGTAATACACATGAGGTTGGCGTCCCACTCTGAGATTAACTCCCGGATGGTAGATGATTTATTGATAACAGACCTCGTGTTCAGCAGCACCAGACCAAGGCCTGGGGTCTCCCGGGCCTTGCCCCACAACCTACTTGCATGGGGGGTTGAGAGGGGAACGGGCACAAGAGGTTAGACTCTGAGCCAGAGAATCTGTGGTCAAATCCCTTTTGGTATTGCTATCGAGTAACAGTACAGGAAAAACACCGTACTTAAAAAAAAGAGGTTCACACCCAGATAGCTGGTGCACCATGTGGTGGGAAGGTTTGCAGTCTCCTATCCCTCCCTCCCTACTTGAGAACAAGGGGCCTGCATGCAAACAAATAAGCCTGGGTGGTCTAGAAATGACATTCTCACCTATGGAGCCAGAGTTCCTGGGTTCAAAACCTCGGTGGTGCTGCTGCTGCTAGGAGGCGGGGGAGAGAAGACCATACATTTAGAAAAAAAATTGTTGCCCGCAATCGAAGGTTCACGCCCAGATAGCTGGCGCACCATATGCCAGGGCCCTTTCCAGTCTCCTACAATAACAACCTTTTCCCCCCCTAAAATTTAACTGCAACATATAATGTGAACGTATTTTCCTTATGCAGAAATATCCCTACATAAAAATAATACGTATATATCTTTCAATTTATTTGGAAGTCTTCTCCTTGCAGTAATGAAGGTGTCATTGCATATGTACCATTTATCAGAACTTTTTAACCAGAAGGTATAATGGCCAGACAAAATGGTTTCTCCATGATGGAAAATAGCTCCATGAGTACAGTAGTTTATATTACTTATTCGGACGAGAGATGATCTATAGCCATCAATTAGTATGCTTCTTTTAACTGCATCTGGAAACGTAAAAGCTGAAATTAGGACTGAGAGGATTGTTGGTGATATAGTACGAGTGCACTTTACTTGACATTGTTCACATACATCATTATATAGATCAGAAGAAAGGAGATCTTTAAATGAAAAAGAGTTTACTGGAGGAGCATACAAAATGAGAATCCACTCATGTGATGATGCAATGCACACCGTTGACACTTCATGGTTCTGGTATACGAAACGTCAAAAATGTTTCTCAAATTAATTTCATTTGAATGCAAAGCATTTAATGTTGACATGAGAAATTCACTGGCATCCTGGTATGTTCTGTACAGCGCCAGGTTGTTACTGGCGCTTTATAAATGTTTAATAATAATAATAATAATAATAATAATCCTGTTGTTCCTGGTTTGAGAAGACATGTTGATCGTTGTCCTTATCTAGTGAGTATTAAAGTTCAGTAGTGGAAAGTTCAATATTACTGTTTTGTACATGAAATTGAATAAATATTTGAAGAGCTCGGCCAGTGTTGTTCATAGCCGATAGCTTAATTTTGTTTGTAAGTAATGGAATGCTCAAACAGTTGTGTAACAACATTGGCATAGCAGTTAATTCCTGTATTGCAGTGGTTCCCAAACTTTTTGTGACCAAGTACCCCTTTTCAAATTTCCCAATGAGCCATGGACCCCCACCAAATTTACATAAATTTGCATGACACCCCTCCCAAATTTTCCTAAGACACACCCCTAAATTTGCATACTACAACAAATATGAATGTAAGCATTTGTGAAAAAATGCTTGCAACAAAATGATTGTAATTCCAAGTACAAGATAAAATCGTATATAATTACAATTTCAGCAATTACAATTAAATTACAATTAGAAAAAAACAAGTACATTTATAGACTTGATAAGTATTTCTCCCCAGTCACCCTTCTCCATGTTAATCTCCCCCCCCCTCCCCTTCATACCCACCCACCACCCAGCTCCCTCCCACACTCCAGCCTCACTGGAGTTTTGAGCCCAGACTAAAACTATGGGCGATTCAGAGTGAAACCCCCCTGGCTGCCCCCTCCTCTGCTCTGCCGCTGTCATATGGTCCTGGGGAGCAGGGGGGCGGGCGGGTGATGCTGATGTCCCGCAGCCCAGTCCAGCAGCCGCAGCAGGTCGGGCTCCAGGAGGATGTGGCTCCATTGCTGCTGGCTCCTCCAGTTAAGTAGGGCGGGAGGGAAGTGGTATCTCCCCTGCCAGGCTGCACGCTGCAACACCAGGCTTGTTGGGCTGGGCTTGCAGACAGACACCCCTCTCAGGAGCGAGGCAAGCCACACTGCAAAGTTTGCGCCTGCTGCCCGCTTGCAGCCTGCACCTGCTCGTTTTTTAAACCCACTGCTTTTAAAGGATTGCTGAGGGCAGAAGTGCCTTAAACTTCTTCCACTTGTGTCAGTGGCTGAGCTCGGAGTCTGTGCCATGCCGACACTGAGTGCAGTCACCGTGCTGCATGCCTCAGCAACACAGAATTATTGCTTGCTGTCCCTTCTGTAACATCATCATGTTAAATTGGTGACATTCTTTGAGCATAGGCGTCAAACAAAATGGATATGCGTTTTCTTTAATTAGTGAAAGAAATAGCAACGCTGTATCACAGTTAGAATTCTGATGTTGGCAAATAAGCTTTCTGTTTAGTGTTTCAATATCGGCAGATGTTAAAATTCCAAGATGTAATCGTTGTAAGAGACCAGCATACAGTTGGTCAGCATTTTGTCTCATATTGATTGTTAAGTCATCATATGAGAAGTACCTCCATAAGTTAGTTTGCCCTATACTTCTAAATGTCATTCTAGTTTGTGCAGTTGTTAAAGTACAGAAAAATGGACTGCCTTTAACTGGACTCAGTTGCAGTAGATCTCCAAGCACCAAAATGTTTTTATTGCTAAAGAGCGATGTGTCATCTGCTCTCATTATCTCTTGTAGTTGAAGATGAATTGAAGCTAACATAATATTGAAGACCATACTAATTTCATCAATTACCAACAGCAGCATTGGTTGAAAGATGGGTCTTAGTAAGGAAGACATGTCATTTGTAAGTTGTCATTTGTACGTGGGTGATATTCTATGTTTTTACCATGTTCTACTGGTAGTATTAGTAGTCGATGTACTGTTACACCATGTACATTGTAAGCACCTAAACCTGCGTCATCCCAAACATGACATCTGTGATTATGCTAATTGAAAATTATAGGTCTGCAATGCTTTGATCAGGAATGCTTTGCCTGTTACTGCACAGTCACTAATAAACATTGGGAGTTGATCACCATTATCTATGGTGTGGTTTGTATGTGTAGTTATATGTTTGTATGTGCTTTGCAAGAGTTGTGTAACTTTATTATAGATTTTACATTGTTCTGAGTTTAGGAGGCTAATATTGACAGATAAATCCTGATGTTCTTGAAATTGTAGTTGTACTGTGGCCAAAATATCATCCACATTCTTGTGTGTTATAGTAGATTCTATAGGTTGGCCTATTAGAGGGTCATTTTCTATAACTCTTTGGGAAGCACTTGAATTCTGTGGAAGTTGTTCTTTTAAGATGGACAGTGTGCTTACCTCATTTTCTAACCTTTGATGGTACTTTTCAAATTCTGAATTTGAAATACCCTTTTCTTCTTGTTGAAAGTTTTCCTCATAAGATGTGCAGTTTCCTAGCAGTTCAGATTCAAGTCTCCATGGTTTAAATAGAAAAAGTAAAGAGAAGAAGTAATGTTCTCTTTTTTTCAGGATTTCAAAGTGCTAGCTGGGGGTGGTTAATCAGCCATGGTTTGGTTCTTTTGACTAAACATTCAAATTACCATCCAGAAATACCGTCAATGGCAAAGTACCCATAAGAGATTCCTCTACATTGCTCATAAAGTCGTACCATTGAGTAACTTCATACAGGCATAGTCTTTGCAGATGTATGGACCTTTTCAGATAATATACATCAATGAGATTGGGGTTTAAAATTGACGTGTTCTCTGGATCATTTTTAGCCAATTCCTCCAACTCTTTCTTCTCCTTTAGTACACGCTTTCTGTGCTGCTTTAAGTATACAGAAAAATATCGGATTCCTTCAGATTTGCCATATAATGTAGTTCCATGTAATCTATCACATACTTCATATGCTCCACATTCTCTGGGGGTCAGTGTTTTCAGTCCAAATGTCCAAAGTTTGGAAGACAGACTTCTATTGGATTCCATTTCATCCCATAGATTTTGTAAGGAAGATTTTTCATGCTTAGTTATGTAAACTGTAATGTAGCTGGAAAGAGGCATGCAATTATCAGCCACAAATTGAACGTCAATATTTGCTTGCCACATGAGAAGCAATGCAGCATTATAATCATTGATGAATTTTTCTTTGACTGTACATTATGAATTATATACTCTCTGTGTTGACTTCTTATGAACTCTATGTCTGATGGCAGAGAAAACATCATTGATTTCCAGAATATCACTAATTCTCCTGGGCAACCCAAAACAGCACCATATATAAAACTGATTGTTTTGCTTGACAGTATGATGACAGGTTTTGTTGCAATGATGAGTCTGGAAGTCATCAACAAATTCTTGCAACGAAGGATTGGATTGTCTGTCTGGAAGTTTAGCAGTCACATATTTTTGGATGAACTGACGAACTTCCTCCTGAGTGTTTTCTCCCAAACATGGCACATTTTCAACCTAAAGGACCATATGAATGTGTGCTGCCCCCCCCCCCCGGCTTTGATATTCTACCATGTCAAGTACTATAACAATATACTATAACATAATAAAAAAGAGATTTCTGTTTGAGTAGAGCAAAACTACATTTTTGGTACTCACAGTGGATGTCACTAGGTGGTAATGATACATGGTTGCTGGTCCCAGGGGTACTGTGGGAGCTGCTGCAAGGTATTTGAATAACTGGTTTCTTCTTTCCTATGTAAAATATGACAGTGTGCTAACCTAACAAAAGTATGCAATGAATATGATAAAATTGTAAAGTGCCCCCGATTTCTGGCTTATCTAATACCACTTTTCATCGCTTTGTAAGTCTTGAGATAAATACACTGGAATATGTTCACAATGAAACCCCAAACAGGATTCTGTCACCTACTTGATTAAAAGGGAGTTGGATAATTGAGATGGTCTGAAAATGTGTTAACTGCTGAAATTCCAAATGAGAACTTGGTAAATTAGTCTCACACACTTGGCAACTTTTCCTAATGATCTGAATCACCCAGAAGAGTTCAATTAGCCCTGAGGCCGTGAGCGTGGATTTTATTAAAAGAAAGAACACTACTTGCAGAGTTGATTCTATAAAATGTTCAGCATAGCCAGCGTTGTTGACATCCTGGTTCTTCTACCAATAAGCTGATTTTCCATTGCCTGCGAGCTTGTGAAGAATCTTGGTGTCCACACCCTCAAAAAATTGAAACAATGTTTGTACTATACATTACATTTCTTCTTTTACCTAATCATGTCTTCTTTTACCTATAAATACCAATGTTTTCTTTTATGCGGGTGTGGAGGGCCAGATTTTTCAAGACATATCAGGTTCAAAGGGTTAAGTGATTAATAACCAAACTGCTATTCTTTAACAACCATACTGTCTTTCCAATGTCTGCCTTGGTGTCTTCAGCTGATGGACAGTTGTGTTGTTGCTGTGCCAAATGTTTTTGTGTGAAGTCTTTGAGTGATCACTTTAACCTTCACATTAACTGCTTCTGGACAAAGATCCTCGGGCCGGCCCGAACTCACCAGCTGCTCCCAGCTCCCCAAAAGTCTTCAGCGGCTCCAGTGGCCCCCAGATCCAGGAAGGTCTCAGGAAGCGTGGGGATAAGAGCAGCTCACCACGTGCGCACCTTTATGCAGGAGGCAATTAACACCTCACCTCAGTTTCAGCCAATCACCAGGAGAGATGGCTGGAACTGTAGGAGAAGCCTGAAACCTGGGAGAAGCCTGAAATGGCAAAAAATGACTCGATTCGCACCATGCAGTCAACTCGGGTCCCTGATCATAGCAACACATGGGCACACCTAAGATGGGGATTACGAGGTGAGCTCACCCCTAAATTCTCAACTCAAAGGGGAGTGAATCAAAGTTGTATCCTGGCCCCATTACTATTTAACCTCCTTTAGAACAATGTTATTGGCGAAATGTTGAGACAGGATCTTCACCCACCAAATTTATTGTCATCTTTGATACCTATTCTAATGTACGCTGACAATACTGTAATTATATTCAGAACCCCGGTTGGCCTGCAGAGGGCCTTGCATAAGTTTTCTGGTCTTTGTTCGCTTAACAATTTTAAAATTAATTATGATAAGATCAAGATATTAATCTGGGGTAAGATAATGAATAACCATTCATGGTGGATGGGGCAGACCAGACTAGAGATAGTCAGCAACTTTAAATATCTTGGTGTGGCTTTTTCTGCCACCCCATTGTGGAAGTTTCACCTTAGGACCGTTAAATGTAAAGCCTTGCAGTTAGCAAGGGCTATTCAGAAATGTCATCATTTGGTTGGGTCGAGATTGGTACAAGCCACGTTGAGAGCATAGTCAGCGAAAATTAATGCCCAGTTTATGTATGGCTGAGGTTTTGCCTCAGGGGATGATCAAAGTGTCACAAAATAAGTTTTTACACGCCGTGCTTGGAATAGCGCCATCATTTCCTGCACCTTTCCTTAGATTGGAAACCTGTATGGACTCAGTTCTAGAATAACCATTAGGATTCTAACTTTCTGGTTTAAGATTTTGACCTATTCCTCACTGAGGTTCCTAAAAATGTGTCTTATAAGAAGACAGTTTGTTATCCCAAGCCTGTAAATCACCATGGTTCTTGTTTGCGACTAATACGATTAAACTCATGGGTTTGGATATTATCTGACTGAAAGGGGCCCTGCTGCCGCCTTGTGCGCAGCGGGGACGAATTTGTGCCCGCCCCATCAGGGGAATCAGGCACTTGTAGCGGGGGAGGGAAGCTGCCTTAGGAGTTCTTCCTGGGCGGGTAGGCTCTTGCAGGCTCCAACATGTTCTGTTGCAGCCTGCAAAGAGCAAGACAGGAGTGGTGCGAAAATGCGCCTGAGTGATTGGCACAGCTGAACCACGTGGTGCGGGAGGCGCGCGAACTGCGGCATTCGGTCGCAAGCAGCGCCAGAAGCAGGACGTGTTTCGGCAGAGCGAAGCGGGGAGGCCTCGGGGCTGCGAGCGGCGGCATTCTGGAGCCTGTAGCAGGGAGTAGCGGGGTTTTTTTTAAGGCGGGGGGCAATTCAGTGAAGAACGGGGGTGCGTTCAAGGACTAAAGGGAGCAGACGGCGTGGGGAGAGGAGTACCCCGCCCCCCCCTCATTCTGTATAGGGTCCGGAGGGAGTAGGGCGGCCAGTGGCCTGCGTGTTTGGGGCTTGGGAACCCCCTCACCCTCATTAGCTTTAGGCAATTCAGCCTGGTGTTTGGGGTGGGCGAGCCCCCCACCCACCCTTCTTTGTATATTACAGGCAGTTCTGCCTGGAGTTAGCAGGCGAGTTAGCCTGGGGACACCCCCACCACCACCTTTCTCTCTCCTTCGGTGCAGCATGTGGGGGTGGTCGGGCGGAAGACCCCTTCCCCCCCTTTTTTGTTGAGGAAGAATGGGGAGGACTAAGAAAGGACAGGTGGCTGGTAGGCCACAGGGAAAGAGGGGGCAGCAAAAGGGGAAAGTATCACAGCCCCCTCCCCTGGCAGCAGATGGACAGGAGAGGGATATTGGGGCTCCTCTAGGGCCTGCTTTTCCACCTCCGGTGGCAGGGCCTAGCAGGGGAGGGGTCCAGTCCAGGCATGTGCAACCAGTTGGGCCTGGGCTTGGGATGGGGGCAGCCCCCCCTGCAAGGGAAGCAGAGTTAGCGCCCATGGGTGGTGCAGGTGGGGTGCTGGGTGCTCAAGGTGGGCAGCAGCAGCCCCCTGCAGCGTGGCTCCAGCAAGGGCATGGGCAGGCCTTTTTACAGGCCATGGAAGCAAGAATGACTGGCTGGGATAATATGATGACCCGGTTGGAGGCGTCGGGCATTTTGGATCCAGGTAGGGTGGGGGTTATGGCTGGGGGAAGGCAGAGCCATAGCTCACATGATCTGTCTGCACAGTTTCAGGACAGGGCTAGACAAGAGTGCGGAGGGCCAGCGGTCGAGGCTCTGGCAGAAAAGGTGAACAGGATGGAGCAGCAGATGACAAGAATTACCCAGCTGTTGGAGGAAGGCGCTGGACCTCGTGCCGAAGCGGCCCTGTCTGCGAGGAGGCGGGATCATCAGGAGATCGTGGCCGCTGCTGCTGCAGCAGGCAGTGGTGTTGGTGAGTTGCTCATGTCCCCTGTGAGTGCCCAGGGAGCAGAGCCGGCTATGGAAGGTGGGGGCATGAGAGAGCATCAAGGAGTGATGCCAATTGAAGGCGATAGCGCCAGGGGGACAGGCAGGGGAATGGTTGTACCCCCCGAGACAGCAACAGCTGGGCAACCAGGGATGGGTTGCGCTGGTGCGATAGGCAGTGGACTGGCTGAAACCCCCGGGACGATGATGGCTGGGCAGCCAGGGGTGAGTTTGTTAAGGGGAGGTTCGGGTCAACTGCCTATTCAGCAGGACCCAAACCATCTGGTGTAGGTGGACAATGTTTGGCATTCACAGGGGTCGGTAGGGCAGGCTTTGGATACTGGGGTACAGGTTGGACAAGGGGGGTTGGCAGTGGTGCAGGCTGCACCACTGGCTAGTGCGGCTAGTCAAGGGGTAGCAGCAGCTGGTGTGGC
Organism: Sphenodon punctatus; assembly: GCA_003113815.1. Classification (NCBI taxonomy): domain Eukaryota; kingdom Metazoa; phylum Chordata; class Lepidosauria; order Sphenodontia; family Sphenodontidae; genus Sphenodon; species Sphenodon punctatus. Next base: position 389,077 of record QEPC01006666.1, on the reverse strand, counting down.
TGCACAGGAGATTGCCCTGTTGCAGGGGGGATATGCCCGGGTGTCGGCGCCTTTGGGGGTGCACCTCCTGCAATCAGTGAGGGAAAAAATCTGGACAGGAGATTATATTGATCTCTTTGGGATCCTCTTTTGCGATCCAATTCCAGTTCCCAGTGCGCAGCCCGAGTCAAAGGAGTTAGAGAGGGCAAAGACGCGCAGGATCGATAGAAACTGGGCCAATTGGGAATCCGCTTTCATCGTCTACGCGGGCGTGGTAATGCAGGCATTCCCTGAAAGGGCGGTCGCACTGTGGAAATACTTCAACATAGTGCGGCGGGCATACCTCACAAAGGACGGGTTCGGTTGGCTGCGGTATGATGAATCATTTCATCAGAATGCAGCGATTGCACCCGGGGTGCGCTGGGATGTAAAGGACCACGATTTATGGTTGGAGTGTGTCCAGGGGAAGGAAGTGGTTCGTGCTGACAGTGGCCATATCATCATCAAAGGTGATGGTCAGCCAGTGGATAGTTTTCATGGTGAGCAATCAAAGAAAGGGCAGCAATTGCTCGCGTGTTGGAATTTCAACGAGGGGAAGTGTTTTCGTTCTTTTTGTAGGTTCCGGCACGCGTGTTTGCAGTGTGGAGGGTCCCACCCCTCTACCAATTGTCAGCGCCGGTGCGGATCGAACCAAAGAGGGAAGAGGGGTTTCCAACCCGGGTCGGGGAAAGGAAACGGGGGGGCACAGGCTGGCCCAGGGAAGGGCGCCAACACCAGTTAGGTGGTGGGTGTTGGAGCGTTTGTTGCGGGAGTATCCCAACCGAGAGTTAGCTTGTTATATAGTTGAGGGGTTTAAATATGGCTTTGAAATTCCGTTTGAGGGCAGGCGTGACCATGCGATGGCAAAGAACCTGAGATCGGTGACGGGCATGGAAAGTGTCGTCGAGATGAAAATAAGAAAGGAATTGGCTGAGGGCCGTATCACGGGCCCATTTGATTCACTGCCGGCAGATAACTTGAGGGTGTCACCGTTAGGAATAGTTCCTAAGTAGACCCCCAGGGAGTATAGGTTGATACATCACCTTTCGCACCCCAGGGGGTCATCGGTGAATGACTTCATTCCAGCGGAGCTGTGCACGGTCCACTATGCTTCCTTTGATCAAGCGGTGGAGTTGGTCCGGGAGTGCGGAAGAGGAGCTCTGATGGCGAAGAGTGATGTGAAATCCGCCTTCCGGCTTTTGCCTGTCCACCCCAAGGATTTTGAATTATTGGGGTTCGCATTCCAGGGCCAATTTTACTATGATAAGGCGATGCCCATGGGATGCTCTATCTCATGTGCCGTTTTTGAGAAATTCAGCTCCGCGTTGGAATGGATCGTAAAACGATGGGTGGGGTCTCGGCTAATTTCTCATTATCTCGATGATTATTTGTTTATTGGGAGAGCCGGGTAAGCAGAGTGTGCTGAATTGTTGAGGATCTTCCGACAGGTGGCCGAGTTAGTTGGGGTGCCCTTGGCGGAAGAGAAGACTGAGGGTCCAGCCCCGGTCTTGACATATTTAGGGATTGAATTGGACTCGTTGGTTCAATGTTCACGGTTGCCTGAAGACAAGTTGAGGGCACTTCGTAGTGATATCGCAGCCCGCATGGGGGCTAGCAAGGTGACGCTGCGTGCGTTGCAATCCCTGTTGGGTAAGTTAAATTTCGCCTGTCGGGTGGTGGCGCCTGGCAGGGCGTTCTTGTCCCGTCTTTATGCCAAAATGGCCCGCGTGTCCTTGCCGCATCACCATATCAGGGTCACCAAGGAGATGAGGGAGGATTTAGGAGTGTGGGTGGAATTCCTCCAATGCCACAATGGTGTCAGCATGTGGAGGGAGGTGCTTCGTTTGGGAGCTGAGTTGCAGGTGCATTCTGATGTGGCGGGGTCGGCTGGGCTGGGAATTTATTTCCACGGGAGGTGGTGTTCAGAACAGTGGCCAACCCACTGGGGCACCGCAGGGATGTTAAAGGACCTAACGTTTTTGGAGCTATTTCCGATAGTGGTGGCGGTCTATTTATGGGTTGAGCATTTTAGCAATAGGAAAGTGCTATTTTGGTGTGACAATTTAGCTGTTGTGCACATCGTGAACAGTTTGTCATCAAAGTCAGAGAGGGTTATGCGCCTAGTGAGGTTTTTCGTTTTGTGGTGCTTGAAGCACAACATAGTTTTTTGTGCAAAACATGTGCCAGGGGTGGAGAACGAGATTGCTGATGCCCTTTCTCGTTTCCAGATACAACGTTTTCGGGAACTCGCTCCACAGGCCAGGGAGAAACAGGAATACGTTCCCCAGGAGCTCTGGAACCTTGGATTTTAGAGGTTATAGAAGCGGTAAAGGGGGCGGTCTCTCCGGCCACATGGCTACAGTACGAACGGGCGTTGAGGGAGTTTAGTGTTTTTGCTAGGAGCAAAGGTTGGTCGATAGTTTTTCCGGTTCCTCTGCCGCAGGTGGTGCAGTTTGGACTGGCGCTTCGGAAGAAAGGTTTGGCGCCAGGCACGATTGCGGGGAAGTGGTCGGCCCTATCTTTCCTGTCTAAGATGGTAGGGACTTCAGATTTGCCGGGCTCCCCAGTTCTCCGGGCTATGCTCAAGTCCTGGAAGCGGCAAGGCAGTGACAGGGTGGACACAAGGGCGCCTATGTCCCCCAAGTTGTTAGCTGATATGGTAGGTAAGCTTGGGGAGATTTGTGTGGACGAGTTCGAGGTTAAATTGTTTCAAGTGGCCTTTGTCATTGCCTTTTTTGCTGCATTGAGGGTGAGTGAATTAGTGGTGAGCTCGCGTATGGATCAGTTGGGCAGGGCCCTGCAGTTGGGTGACGTGTGTATGGGAACAGATAGGGTGGAACTCTGTATTCGGGTTTCGAAGACCGATCAGAAGAGGAAGGGTGCCAGGGTGGTGCTCTTCAGATCGGTTGAGCCACGGATCTGCCCGGTCCGGTGTTTAGAATCATTTTTGACAGTGAGACCCGCGATTGTGGGGCCATTGTTAGTGCACCGATCAGGTTTGCCGCTTTCATGCTTCCAGTTCGTGGCAATCATGAGGCGATGCCTGGCTGGACTGGGGGTCGGTGGAAGGTTCTGTTCCCATTCCTTCAGGATTGGGGCTGCATCCTCTGTGGCAGCTGCAGGAGTGGCAGTAGAGGACATTAAGGCAGTGGGCCGATGGAGGTCAGCAGCGTTCAAGTCATATGTCCGCCCCTTACAAGGGAAATAGGTTAGAACAGTTCTAGTAGTAGTGACAGTGGTTACTTTCTTTATGTTTCAGGGTGGCAACGTGGCCAGGACAGAAGTGTCATTTGGATGGTAGGCCACAGTTTTGTTGTTTGGGCTAAAAGGAGGGCCGGGACCATAGGGTGGGGGACCCAGTTGGGGTTGGCCCCTCAAGCGGAGGTGGTATGGAGGGGCAAGAGGGGCATGTTGCGGCCCCAGTTGCTGCCAATGTTCCTGGACTGGACAGGGCGGTCCCCACCTCAGATTATTTTGTTCCACTAGGGGATCGGGTTTGGATTTATCCATAATGGTGCGGCAGGATTGGCTGCGAATTAGGGAAATGTTCCCTAGGACACTGTTGGTGTTCACGGTGCTGTTGCAAAGAATTAAGTGGCCGGGTGCGAACAGTGCGAGAGCGGTGGACCGATCACGCTAGCGGGTTAACAACGAGATCAGAAAAGTAATAGAGCAGACTGGGGGGTTATGGTTGGTGCACAGTGACATAACATGGACCAGGCCCGAGTTGTATTGGCCTGATGGGGTGCACCTTTCAGATCAGGGTATGGATTTATATTTGGGTAAAATCCGGGAGGTACTGCTAAGAAGCCTGGCTTAAGTGGGTAATTGTTTGGGTGAGTGCGGGGGGTGTTCGAGCAATAAATATTGCCGACCTTGGTGGCGGTGTTCAGTACCATGAAGAAAAACCTTGGAATAGGACCAGAAATTGGCCTTGGTGGCTATGGGAACATCTGGTATGTGTAGGGTGGTAGGCCACCAGGAAATTGGACCCAGGAAGCAGGTGAGGAAGGGGGCTCCCCGCTGCTATCCCGGTAGAGGGAGATTGGCGTAAGGTGCCACATGGAAGGATCTGAGTGGTCCCAATGTGGCTCCAGTTGTCAAGTCTTTCCTGGGTATGGCTAAGGTGGTCTAATGGTGGAATGGATTGGACTGGTAACTCCAATCCAGGTAACAACACATGGTACTGAACACGGGGAGTGAGGGTCATTATGGCCAGGTGTCTAACAGTCAGGGTGTACCTCACTCCCCTTAGGACTCACCCAAAATAGTGGTCTCATTGATTGGCTCATGGGCAATTCTGAAAAATTCTAATTGGCGATGAGAAATTAAAAGGGGTAAGGGATCCACCGTTCTCATTGTTAGGGTGATTGGGTTCTAATTGGTTTCGTTCTTTAACAGGTTTATCGTTGGCTGGTTATTTAATAAACAGTTGCGGCCAGTTCACCCAAAGCTATGTTGTCTGTGTGTTTATTGAGTTGTGCCTTATTTCCTGTGCGGGGACAAATGAAAGATTTTTTTTTTGCAAGATGATAAATGTCAACTGTTTTACAGAATTCATGATGTTACTCTGCAAACTGACTTGGCCTCAGTCTGTTTTTCTTGTATTGCCCCTCTTTATATACATTGGAAAGGTGGGGGAGGTTTGGAAAGATACCTGTCTCTGGATCTTAAATTGAAATTGCGGGTAGCTCTTACCAGATTAACATTGGAGCAAATGTCGTCAGCCATGACTGATGGTCATAGAGCAGGAATTCCAAGGGAGGAGAGGGTTTGTTCTTATTGTATAAAGGCTGTGGAGGAAACTGTACATTATGTGCTTGAATGCCCATTATATCATGATATTAGGCAATTGTTTCTGTTTCCACTGCCGTCTTTTCTCAGGGCTTTTTCCCAGGTCAAAAAATTAATATGGATTAGGCAACAGAAGAACAAGACCTTTTTATTAAGGTTAGTTGTGTTTTCCAGTAAGGCAGAAGAGATTAGGCATGGTTTTATTTGGACAAGATGTCATAATTGTATATTTTAAGTTTGTTTGAGTTAATTTATGTGTATTTATGTTTGGATCTGGGTGAAATCCAGTATCCAAAAACTTTGAACAGTCTCACTGCCCATCACAGAACCCACACATGAGAGCGGCCCTATCCCTGCAAGGAGTGTGGGAAACGCAGCAACGTTTTAGCCAGCAAATTACTCTTACTGCCCATCAGAGAACCCACACAGGAGAGCTGCCCCATTCCTGTGAAGAGTCTGGGAAATGCTTTAGCCATTCAGCAAAATAGAGAGTCCATACAGGAGAGAAGCCCCATTGCTGCCGTGAGACGAAAATGCTTTTGCTGTTTAACAACAAAGATGCCCAAGTTGTTTCCCTGAAGGGCGTGTGGCTGAGCCCAGTTTCCTCGTCTCCAGTTTCACCTGCAGCAACCAGACCTGGTACAGACTGCCTGCAAACCCCTCCAGGGCCATTTGCATTTTTGCTCTCTCTCTTATGTTTTAAAAGTTGTTTGACACTGTGTATTTTGTGGAGGGGCAGGTTCCTGTGGTCATCAGACCATTCTCTCGACTTCCCCCTCCCGTCATGTATCAGTCAAGGACAGAGGGAGCCCTTTGTTCTATAGCCAAGTTACAATAAAATTCTTTTCAAGAACCAAGTGCCCTATTCCATGGATAAACTGGAAGTGGCTGCTTCATTCTTTCTCTGCCTGATCTGAAGGCAGAGTGTTGCTAGACAACACTCTAGCAACACTAGTGTTGCTAGATAGCACTACTATGCCTCCCGCATTGAGTCCTGTTCTCGGGACCCTCGCCGCCTGTTCTCTACCTTTGACTCCCTCCTCAAGCCTCCCTGTCCTCCCCCTCCTTCTTCCCTTTCTGCTCAGGATCTTGCCTCCTTCTTCACCTCCAAGATAGACAAGATCCGCCTCGACATCGCTTCCCACTCCTCTCTTCCCACTCCCACCCCTCTCCCTCCTCCCCCTCCTTCTCTCATGTCCTCCTTCTCCCCTGCCTCCCTTAAGGAAATCTCCTCTCTGCTCTCCTCCTCCAACCCTTCCACTTGCCCCCTTGATCCCATTCCTTCCCGCCTCCTCACCTCCATTACTCCCACTGTCGCCCCTTCCTTCCTGCACATCATCAACCTCTCCCTCTCTACTGGCTCTTTCCCTTCTGCCTTCAAACATGCCACAGTCTCTCCTATTCTCAAAAAGTCCACTCTTGACCCCTCTGACCCTTCTAGCTATCGTCCTGTCTCACTCCTTCCTTTTGCTTCCAAGCTGCTTGAACGTGTTGTCTACTCCCGCTGCCTTGACTTCCTATCCTCCAACTCCTCCCTTGACCCCCTCCAATCTGGCTTCCGCCCCCTTCATTCTACTGAAACTGCTCTCGCTAAGATCACCAACGATCTTCTGGTGGCTAAATCTAAACGTCTCTATTCCATTCTTGTCCTCCTTGATCTCTCTGCTGCCTTCGATACTGTTGACCACTCACTCTTGCTGGATTCCCTTCACTCCCTTGGCTTTTGTGGCTCTGTCCATAACTGGTTCTCCTCCTACCTCTCTGACCGCTCCTTTAATGTGTCTCTCTCCAACTCCACCTCCTCCTCCTTCCCCCTCTCAGTTGGTGTTCCTCAAGGCTCTGTTCTTGGCCCTCTCCTCTTCTCGATCTATACCTCATCCTTAGGCAAACTCATTGCCTCCCATGGCTTCCAATACCACCTCTATGCTGATGACACTCAACTCTATCTCTCTACTCCCTCTCTCTCTCCCTCTGTTCAAGCTCGTCTCATCAACTGTCTCTCTGACATCTCTACCTGGATGTCTCAACGTCAACTCAAACTCAACATGGCTAAAACTGAACTCCTTATCTTCCCCCCTCATCCTTCCTCTCCTTCCTCACTGTCAATAACTATTGATGGAGTCACCATCCTGCCTGTCCCCCAAGCCCGTAGCCTAGGCTTCATCTTTGACTCAGCCCTTTCTTTTAAACCCTACATTGACTCTGTTGCTAAATCCTGTCGCTTCTCCCTCCATAACATTGCTAAGATTCGCCCTTTTCTCTCTGTCTCGTCTGCCAAAACTCTTGTTCATGCTCTGGTCATCTCTCGCCTCAATTACTGTAACCTCCTTCTCACTGGCCTTCCCCGGTCTCACCTTTCTCCCCTCATCTCTGTCCAAAACTCTGCTGCCAGGGTCATCTACCTCGCCAGTCGCTTCGACCATGTGCAGCCCCTCCTCTCTTCGCTTCACTGGCTTCCCCTTCCTGAACGAATCCTGCACAAGCTCCTAGTCTTCACCTATAAAGCTCTTCACAACCTTGCTCCCCCCTACCTCTCTGCACTTATCGCCCTCCATACTCCAGCCCGTGCACTTCGCTCCTCCTCTGTCCCTTCTCTCACCCTTCCACGCCTTCCCTGCTCCCCTAAGCGCCTTCGTCCCTTCTCACTTGCTGCCCCCCATGCCTGGAACTCCCTCCCTGTCCACATCCGCCTTGCCCCCTCCCTTCATACCTTCAAATCTCTCCTTAAAACTCACCTCTTTCGCTCTGCTCTGTCTGACTCTTTATCCTGCTGAGCCACTATTCCTATACCTACGATCGGTTTACCCTTATCCTTGCAACATGGACCTGCCTGCTGTCATTCTCATCGTAACCAAGCCAAGTACGTGCACTTGAGACCTCGCATCTTCATGAATGTTAGACCCCTTGTCTCTCCCTCTGTTCCCCTTCCTAAGTCTCTCCCCCAGCTCCTGTCTCTCAGATTGTAAGCCCTAGGGGCAGGGACCCTGTCTATTTTATTACTTTGTAAAGTGCCAGGTACACTGCTGGTGCTATATAAATGTTTGTTAATAATAATAATAATAATAAGTGGAGCCCAGTTTTTCCAGGGTGAGGCTAATGCTAGAGAAGCTGGAAGGGAGCCGGAGAGAAGAGAGGGACTGGAGAATCCTAGCTTTGGTCTCTGGAGAGCACAAAGATCCCCTTCCCTGGGGCCTTAGTGATCCCAGGCATCAGGGGAAGGGCGCTGGTGTCACACAGTCTGCGAGCTCCGGATCCGGGCTAGCTTTGTGTCCTGCCTGCAGCAGTGGTGGCTGGTGGGTTTGGATGTTGGAGGGGCACTGGGGCAGTAAGGCCGGGCCAGCGGGCCTAGGGGCGGAGCCAGGGGGACGGTGGGCAGAGCCAGGGGGATGGTAGGTGGAGCCAGGGGGACGGTGGGCCACTGGCATGGCAGAATCCAGCAGCAAGGAGTTCCAAGGGTTAACATCGGATGGAAGAAAATAGTCTACATCACATGCTCATACATGCACCTGAGACCTTGCATCTTCATGAATGTTAGACCCCTTGTCTCTTCCTCTGTTCCCCTTCCTATGTCAGACATAGGAAGGGGAACAGAGGAAGAGACAATGGTTCCCTAGCTCCTGTCTCTCATATTGTAAGCCCTAGGGGCAGGGACCGTGTCTATTTTATTACTTTGTAAAGTGCCAGGTACACTGCTGAAGCTATATAAATCTTAATAATAATAATAATAATAATAATAATATAATATCAAGCTTAAAATAAATAATGCATAAGCCCAAAACAAAGGCACAGACCACACTCTGAATAACAACAAAAAATAACTTTATTTATATAGGCCCCCCACTCCCTCCCTCCCAGTAAGACACAGAACCCTTCTGAGAAACTAAAGTGCAGTAACCATGCAAGAGAGGTGCCAATAAAACCAGAGATTGAAACCCCCCCAAGTCACTGTTCTTTTTACACCAGATCAAGGTTTGGAAGACAAAACCACAACACAGTTTGCGTTCGCACAGAGAGCTTTAAAAAACAGGCCCAACACACAGGCACCCTGTGTAAAAGCACCCCACCCACTCTGAGTCAAGTAGTACATGATGTACTACTAGACTCAGAGTGGGTGGGGTGCTTTTACACATGATACTGAGGAGGAGGAGGAGGAGGCTTGGCAATGGCATGCATAACCAATTAACCATGTAAGAGACATGCCAATAAAACCAGAGATTGAAACCCCCCAAATCACTGTTCTTTTTACACCAGATCAAGGTAACAAAAGAAGACAAAACCACAGATTGGTACATGCCTTTCTAAGAATCGGGTCAGCTAGCTGATTCAAATAGTGGGCCCCTTCTCTAGGTGGCACCCAGTATTTATAGTATGGAGAAACTCTTGAATTATGTGCTGCAGCTCTAAGATTCTGCCTATCAATATCCATTATTGGGTATTTTCAGACGTTACGAGATCACAGTGAACCACGGTGAATACGCACCTGTGGTCAATGTGTCTCGAACGTCTGTTTGGCGGCCGCCAGATGTTTGCCATGGTCAATACCTGCATGGGGTCAATTTGAACCACGCTTCCCGGGCTAGCGGGGGGAATGTTCTGGGAAGCATGGTCAGAGATCCCCAGAGGGGACCAAAAAAAAGTAACGTCTGGCCAGGCGCCACGGCCCGGGATCCCCGGCGGGACCCCGGGCTGTGGCGAATCCGGCCCGCCGCGGCCACCACATTGGCCCCGCCGCCCGCCCGTCTCCCCAGAGGGCGGGCGGCGGGAGCGTGGACGGGGCGGGGCCGTGCGGCCGCACGTTGCGCCGCGCGGCCCCGCCCCTCCCGGATTCCCCGCCGGGATCTCCCCGGCACGTCTGTTGCGGCGTGACGGGGTGACCCAGGCGGGGAATTCGGGAGGGGAATGAATAGGGTGATTTCTGAAATCACCCATTCTCTGTCTCAACATCTTAATAACCTCTCTACTTGTATACTGTTGGGGAAAAAAAATTCAGATAATCCCAAAATTTGCAGACATAGATTAACCGAGGACCACCACTGATCACTTCCTCCCACTTTATCAGCTAGTTTTTCTTGCATTACTAACTGCAATAGGGAAGCTGAAGAAGGCATATCTCTCACCTTAGCCCAAAAGGACAGAACTCTTAATTGTACCTTGGCTCGGTACAAGCAGCTACCCACTTCTAGATTAAGCAAAGCTGTCTTGGTAGCATGAGGGAGTGCCAATATTCTTCGCCATAGTCCATTCACCACAGTCTCTAGCCCTGTCAATACCTTCCCACGTAGTCCCCAAATCGGTACACCGTAGAGCATACTAGCCTCAACCTTTGCCTCCACCAGTCTTTTGACTGTCATGATGTTTTGCTGTCCCTGTTGCATAAAAAAAGTACAATAGCTACAGTCTCTGTCTTAGCTTTCTGCTTAGCTGCCATCAAATGGGTCTTCCAGGAGCCATTAAAGGTGAAAATCATGCCCAGATATTTGAATGAATGCACCTGCTCCAACCTATGTGATCCCCAAACCCATTTATATCTGACAAATCTTCTGGCAAACACCATAATCTTGGTTTTACTATAGTTAATAGTTAATCCCATTTCTTTACATTTTTTCTTGAAATCCTTCAAAAATCTCGCCATTCCCAATTTACTGAGACAACAAGGGGGTATCATCCGCATATAATAACATAAATAGTTTGCAGGATCCCACCTTTGGAGGGTGGTACTTCCCCGCATCCTTACATGTGGTTACCAAGGAATTTATATAGATGTTAAATAGGGATGGTGCCAACAGGCACCCCTGACGTAGGCCGCGCTTTGTCACAACAGGGTCAGTTAACGCACCCTTTGGATGCACTCTCACTCTGTGTAGTATTTGTGTATAGTGCCTTAATCAAACCAAGTAAACGTTTGTCCAATTGCAGCCTATCAAATACTTCCCACAATTTCCCCCTGCATATAGAGTCAAATGCCATTGATAGAGCCATGAATGCTACATATAACTTCCTCTTGCGCCTCTTATATTTATCTATCAGATGATCCAAAATAAAAGCTTGGCCGGTAGTGGACCTTTTAGGTCTAAAGCCCACCTGCTCGTCTTCCAAAATACCCTCTTCTTCTATCCATTTCTGAAGATGCGCAACCGATAGGATCGCCGAAATCCCGCTCCTCCCGGCATCGGGGAAAAAAGCACGCAAAACGGCGGTAATTTAAAAAATAATTCAAACTAAACCAAGACTCAGGCAGGGGAGACTCTGGGGCATGGGCCCAGCTAAAATAACTGCGGAGAAGGGGCCAATTACGCGGTTCTGCCAACACCGGCAACCTGCAGAGCCTGTACAAGCAGGGGACATGGTGAGCAGTAAAATGGCGGCCGCGACTCAACCAAGCACCCCGGGGGTCCCAGAGAGGGAGCAGGCCACAATGGACAGTATCCTGGCTGAGATTAAGGCATCCAGGGCGCTAGCCCTGCAAGATAAGCAGGAAATCCTTGAAAAAATAAACAAAGTCAAATGCTCTGTGGAGGAGGGGAATAAGAAATTGGAAAATCTAAGCAGGCGCTTGGAGGGTGCTAAAGAGCGCATCTCTACTCTAGAGGACCAGTCCCTCAATACTGAACGTGACCTAGTTAAAATAAAGGAATCCCTGTCCCACCTGAAGGATAAATGCGAGGATCTTGAAAACAGGTCCAGGCGCTGCAATCTACGCATCATCGGGGTAAAGGAAGGGGCTGAGGCAGGGGGAGTGCAGGAACTTTTAAACCAAATATTTGCAGAAAACTTCCCTGACCTGAAACATCTCCATAACGTGGAGATAGAGAGGGCACACAGAACGCTGCACCCCAAACCGAAAGAAAGTGACCCCCCCCCCCAGAGCCATCATAGCAAAATTTCTAAAATTCAAAAACAAAGAAGCTCTCCTAGCTGCTGCGAGGAAAAAAACCCAAGGCATGGAATACCAGGGCAGCAAGCTAAGGCTACAACCAGACTACGCACCCGACACAATGAGGAGGCGCAGAGCCTGGTCCAAATACTTCACCGAGCTGACAGACAGAGGACTCAAGCCTCAACTCTGGCACCCGGCCAAACTGACCATTCTAATCAATGGCCGAAGAAAGATCTTTGAAGATACCTCGGACCTGGAGATTTTTATTCAAGCGCACAAACCCAAACAGCAGAATGCAGACTAACATCAACGGGTCTAGCAGATAAGTGTGACATCTAACGCAGCCAGGTCCACCTACTTACCTCTTATATATAGGTTTACTAACCTCTAAAACATCTTGGTTATAAATATAATGCTTAGTTATAAATTGCTTATATCATTATACTCTATTGCGCAATTAAATGTTAAATGCCAAATGTAACAGNCATCTTGGTTATAAATATAATGCTTAGTTATAAATTGCTTATATCATTATACTCTATTGCGCAATTAAATGTTAAATGCCAAATGTAACAGGATGTGGTGGAACCTTGGTATCCACCTAGTCCAATACAGAATAAGGTAAAGAAAAAGACACGAAGGCAAAACTAAAAAAGGGAAAAGCCGGGAGGGGTGGGAGAGGTGAAAGATTACTAAAGCATAAGAGGAGTGCACACATACGCATATGCATATGTGTGTGTAGGTGTATACACCTATCTAAATAAATTAAAGCAGAAAGTGAGATGTCCCCAAAAAAACTTTTCAGAGTCACTGAGAACGTATAGTTCCAATGGGCACGAGTTGCCAATTCGCATGTTCAAATTGTTGTGTATGTTAGTATGTTGTAAGTTAATGTTGTTAAGGTTCGCCAAGTTTGTTTTACCAAAGCACATGTCAAACACTACCCCAACATCAAGCTCTAGCCACCCTCCCAGAGAAAGGCTGGTCACTCAGCCTAACCCAGACAGAAAAACAAAAAACCCAGCTACAGGGAAACTCCATCTAACCCTATGACAGTGACACAAGATAAGAAGCTCAACCTGAAATTCCTGACTCTGAACGTTAAGGGTCTAAACCACCCCGTCAAAAGGAGGAAGGTGACAGACCTAATAATAGATCAGGAAGTAGGAATCTTCTTCCTACAGGAGTCCCACTTAGTTCACAAGGATCTGCACCTGTTTGCCAATTGCAGGCTGGGAGATATATATGCCTCTTGTGGGCAGAAAAAGAAGACAGGAGTCATAATAGGCTTCTCAAATTCAGTAAGCATTAAAATGTCTCTTACCAAAAAAGATAGGGAAGGTAGATTCCTGCTGATAAAGGGCACATTGAATGCCCAACAGGTAACCATAGTCAACATCTATGCCCCAAATGAAAACACTCACCAGTTTTTCCAAAAATACGTTCCTATCATTAGTCAAAATACAGAGGGCCTACTCATAGTGCAAGGGGATTTTAACTCACCTCTGTCAGTATTAGACCACTCCACTCATTCACAACTTAAAAAGACCCATAAAAATGTAGCCGCAGTGATCTCACAACACGATTTGATAGATGCCTGGCGGTGCTTAAACCCCACTACCAGGAGCTATACTTACCACTCCACGGTGCACAATACATACTCAAAATTAGATCACTTGCTGCTAGAAAAGGACTCCCTATACAGATGTTTAAAAAGCGAGGTAATCCCAGCAACATTCACAGATCACCATGCACTAATGTCCATCTTTGTCTGGAGGGCTCCCGAACAGACACTCGAGCGCACATGGCAACTTGACAGAGGCCTCCTAAAATGCGAGGAGATAAAAGAGCAAATAGCTGCAGGCCTGAAAGAGTATTTTGAGTTAAATATGGGATCTGTGCTATTCCCCACAAACACTCTGGGAAGCAGCAAAGCCAGTAGTCAGAGGCAAATTCATAGCCATTAAGGTGGGGATAAATAAGAATAGGCGAGAGAGAAACGCAGAGCTCCATAAGCAATTACTTCTTCTGGAAAGCGAAAATAGCACATTCCCATTAAAAAAAAACCAACTCGAAATCCAAAAATTAAAAAGTGAGATTGAAACAATTGAGACAGAAAAAAATCACGCAGCAATTAAGGATTAAAAGCTTTTATTTCCAAAACTGCAACAAATCAGGCAAGGTCCTAGCCCAGATGACAAAAAGTAGGCAGAAAAAGTCTTCTATCCTGGTAATAAATCTCCCAGGAGGGAAAAAAAACATCTGACCAAATCGAAATCCAGAACGTGTTTGTTGACTTCTATCAGAAATTATATACCTCATCCAATACGAACCCTGCAGAGATAAAAGAATTCATCGATAAATATAATATCCCCAAGTTTAACAGGGACCAAATTAAATTTCTAAATGCCCCCATTACAAACGCAGAAACCAAACTAACAATAAAAGAGCTAATCAGAAATAAAGCATGTGGACCCGATGGACTCCCAGCAGAGTTCTATCAAGCATTTACTGGCATCCTGACCCCACACTTAACCAATAACTTTAATAACATTATGGAGGTGCAAACAATGCCCCCAACCTTCTACGAGGCAGTAATAACCCTCATCCCCAAACAGGGCAGGAACCAAGAGGAATGTGGTAACTACTAGGGGCGGGAAAACCGGTAAATCCGGTATCCGATAATGCCGGTACCGGGCGTACCGGCATTATCGGATTCGACCCGGTAATCCGGTCCGGGTACCGGATTCCGGGTACCGGATTTTTTTACATTGCAGCCATTTAAAAATGGCTGCAATGTAAAAACTTAAAG
>QEPC01006666.1:335669-373644 GCA_003113815.1 Sphenodon punctatus | reverse complement strand
TGGTTTCAATGGGGACACAGCGCCCCATTGAAACCAATGCAATAAATCCAGTACCGGTATACCGGATTTAAACCGGGAATCCGGTTTTCGGGAAACCGGTAACCGGTAAATCCGGTAGCCAGTATTGGGCCCGGGGTCCCACCCCTAGCAATTATTGATAAAGTAATACACACAGACCAGACAGGCTTTATCCCTAACAGGCTGGGGATAGATAACATTAGGCATACAGTCAACCTCATCATAGCAGCACGTAGGACTAATACCCCGACGCTGATATTGTCGGCTGACGCCGAGAAGGCCTTTGACAGATCTGAGCCGGAATGTCTGTATCAGGTAATGGAATGCATGGGCATAAAGGGGAATTTCCTAAAGGCAATCAGAGCCCTCAATCTAAAACCAAGTTCTCACCTACTAATTAACGGTAACCTTTCTAAACCATTCTATCAATCTAGAGGCACAAGACGGGGATGCCCCTATCCCCCTTACTTTTTAATATTTCATTGGAACTTCTAGTGTGCGCTATAAGACAGGAACAAGGCATAACAGGCATACAAATAGGCAAAATACAACACAAAGTTTCCCTGTTCGCAGACGACATGCTCATATACCTCACCCAGCCACAAAGCACGGTTCCCAAAATCCTCCATCTCATAGACCAGTTTAGCCGAATATCGGGGTACAAAATTAATTATCAAAACTCTCAGGCCCTAATACTAGCGAAGAACAAAGAGGAAAGGCAAAATATTGCAAGACAAACCCCTTTTACAATTGCACAATCCCAATTTAAATATTTAGGAGTGAATGGGTATTTTCAGACGTTACGAGATCACACACAACCACAGTGAACCACGCTCAATCCCGCGGCGGGGCCAATGTTCGGCGGCCGCCAGATGTTCACCATGGCCAGTACCCACATGGGGTCAATTTCAACCATGCTTCCGGGGCTCCCCACCGGACAATCTCCAGAAGCGTGGTCAATGAGATTCCCACCGGGAAGCAACAAAAAATAACGTCTGGACAGCAATCACCGGCCGGAACCAAAGGAAACGATCCCCAGCCGGGGACAAAGCATGCAGCGTCGCTGTCAGGCAACCAGCAACAATGCAGCCACAGGAGGGAGATTTAAAGGGAACCCTGCAGCAGGGAAGCGTGGCGGGATGGAGCGAGGAGGGAGGTGGAAGAGAGCGGTGGGAGAGAAAGCGAGGGTGGCGGAGGAGGAGGCAGTGGCAGCGGTGGAGGGAGCACAGGAGGGGGAGGCAGGGGTCGTGCTGAGGATGGAGGAGGCAGAGGGACAACACCCACTACAGCCGGGACAGGATGCCCCAGGGACAGCAGCCGGACTGGGGGAGGAGGCACCCCGGAAACGAGTAAGGGGAAACAAGGGGAGGGGAACAGGGGGCACAGGGGCACCAAGGGGGGGCACAGGGCCAGCCCGGGCTCCCGGCAGGAAGGAGGGGGAAGGGGGCGCCCCGTGAGAGGGGCTGAACCCACACCCAACCGTACCCCCCCATCCCCTGCGTCCCGCAGACATGGAAAAGGGCCTGGGTGGACGAGCCCCCGGAGGACACCAGCCCAGCCCGGGTGGAGGAGGAGGCGGTGGAAGAGGTGGAGGAGGAGGAGGAGGACCCACAGGGGAGACAAGGGAGGAAGTCCTACAGAGGGGGCCAGTGGGGGCTGCAGGAGACCCGGCACTTCATACGGATCTGGGGGACCCTGGAGTACCAGCTGGAGCTCGCGCTCAACCAGCGCAATGAGCATGTCTACCAGGACATAGTGGGGGACATGGAGGCGGTGGGGCACCATCACACCATGGCACAGTGCCGCTCCAAGGCCAAGGAGCTGAAGAGGGGGTACAGGGCCATCCGGGACAACAACAGGCGGTCCAGACATGGAGCCCAGACCGCCCCCTTCTACGATGCCCTGGACCGCATACTCCACATGAAGGGGTCGATAGTCACCCCACGGCTCATGGGGAGCGCAGTGGTCCAGGGCAGAGAAAGGGCCGAGGTACCCCCACCCCTCACCGCCCCTCTGGTAGACACAAGCTCCAGGGCCCCGGACCCCCACGAGGAATGCCCCGGGACCTCCGGCACCTTCAGGCCCCTCCCTGGAGAGCAGCCCGGAGAGCATCCACCCCCAAGGAGGACAAGCGGAGTCCAAGGCAGCACCCTCATCACCCTCAGCCAGTGGTCCCAGGGGGAGCACTCCCACACCGAGGGGCCGGCCTCGGAAGGATCAGAAACCGACATTGAGGGTAAGCAGGCGACCTGGAGGGGAGAGGGACCAGGCCCACAGGGGGCAGGGGCTGAGGAGGGGATGGACAGCACAACCCCATCCCCATCCCCCCAAAGGCAAGGCAGGAAGGGGGCCAGGCCCGCAGTCGCCCAACCTTACACCAACAACCCCCCCTTTTTGCCCACAGGGCCTGGGTTCTTCTCTCAGAGTTTCAGTTGCATGTCTGTATCCAGCTGAGCATCAATGAAATACTCCATCGTCAGCTGATCCTGAGTCTCTGGATTAGTATGGGGATACGCCAGGGAAACCAGCCTTCTCAAGTCCTCTGCCAGCTCAGATGGGGTCTCTGCTTTTCCCCTTCATCTAGCCTGCAGCTGAACTCTGGCTAAGTCTGAATGGTGGTTAGCCCCAAACCGTATGTCCAAGGCCTGTACCAAAGCCTCATAGCTTTGCCTCTTACTCTGGGGCAAATTCTGTAGCACTTGAAGGGCTGGTCCCCCCCCCCCCCCAAAGTTAGCTGCCAGGAAGCTCCCTTTCTCTGCCTCTCCCCAGCCATTCATCTGGCATACAATGTCAAACTGGGCTAGATATGCCTCCCAGGAAGTTTTTCCATCAAATACCATGGACTTCTGTGTGGCTCTAGCAGAGGCAACCTGATTCCTCCCCTCTGCATCTCCGTGAGGGTAGATGGGCGTAGAAAAGCCTTGGAAAGGGTCTGGCTTTACCTGAGGGCTCATACCTCTCTCCTGCAGCTCACTGCAAGGTGGGCTGTAAGTCCAGAAACTTCTTTTCCAATTCCTTCAGCGCTCTCTCCAATTCAAACCTGCTGACCACTTCAAGACTGGCTATGTCTTGCTGTGTCTTTGTGACCAAAGCAGTCAGGCCAGAGTGGACATTTTGCAACTGGCTTTCAAAATCAGCCTGCACCTTTTGCAGCTGTGGATCCAGTAAGGTTCTTACCTCCTGTTAACTAGACTGGATCTTCTCTTTTAGTGTAGCCTGGCCACTCTGAATCTTTTCTTCCAAGGCTGTCTGGCCTGACAGGATTTTTTTCTTTCAAGGCATCCTGGCCGCACTGGATCTTTGAGTGCAGCTTAGTAACTTGTTCCATGTTGTTGTTATCCCACTTCTGACACCAGTTGTAACATGGATGGAGGGTTAGAAATCATGAGCAAGAGGCTGTTCAAAGGGGCAACAAACTTCAACTTTATTCTTTATCTATGGGTCTTATATTGCTGCTAGCATCCAGTCCACAGACAGTCTCATCTCCAACTGCCCACACTCCTTGGCCCCACTCCCGAGCCCCTTTTGTGCCTAAACTCCAACATTTGATCTAGCCAATCAGATCCAGGACCATGAAGGAGGGCAACCCTCCACTCCACCAGGGGGCCATCCATTTCCTGTGACTGATCAGCAGCTCATTGAGGGGCTTCCTTTAGCCTACAGGCCTTAAGGGCCAGGTTTGCAACAATGGCATTCAGCACGTAAAGAAGGGATTCCCCACCCAGCTCCCCTTCTGATCGTCTCTCCCCATAGATAGTCTGCTATCACTCTATTGAGTTATCGATCCATCAGACTCTAGGCTTTGTGCTGCCCCCTCCCTCTAGCCCACCGCTTCCCAAGCTATTCCTGTGGAACCCCCTGTTGAGATTTTACTTCAAAGAGCAACAAAGATAAGATAGGCACAGTGTATCGAATATCAATCAGGTCATGACCCCGCCACAGATTATGCCACCCCACCTGGAAACCTGACCAACAGTTTGGGTAGCTCTGCCCCCTTGCCAGCCTGAATCCTTCCCTTGTGAATCAGGAGCACTGGCCTGTCCCTTTGGGGGGCGTTTCTGGGGCCCAGCTTTGTGTGTTGTAAGAGCCGGTGTAGCATCGTGTTGAACTGTCGGCCAGAGAGAGTGAGTCCCCCACAATCTTTGTTTATCAGCTTTTTGTGTTTCCTCCATTCTCTCTCTCTCTGCCCCAGCCATGGGGAGCTATACTCAAACCCTAGCTGGCTCCCGCTATGGAACCCATTGAGGAGTCCATACCCCAGAACAGGTGTCTTTATCCCCCAATAACTCTGGCCTTTGCTCTTTTCCAGACCTGTATTGAGGAGGAGACCCAGGGGAGTCAGCCTGGCCCCTTGGCACCCCCAGCTGCCCTGCCTGTCTGTACCACCGTGATGAGCAAGGAACCGCATCTGTGGCTGTACCAGATCCAGAAGGGGATGCAGGTGGAGGAGTGGGACCTGCAGAGTCAGATGCTGGAGGCGGCTCATTCACTTGGAGTGGACGTCGTGGAGTGGTACTGGCGCTGGGTCCAAAGCCCATCAGTTCACAGCTTTCCATCCTGGGAGAAATTTGGAGAGGCCCTGGCCCAGGAATTTGCCCCACCCAGCATGGGCAACATCACCTCTCCCTGACAGCGATGGGTCCCTGCAGTCGTCTCTTTCCTTCCCCAGCCACCCCTCTCCTCTGCCCCAGGACAAACTGCCACTGATCTGCTCTGTCTCATTCCAGCTCCTAAACATCCAGGAGGAGGTGTCTGACCAGTTGTGGTCTCTGCAGCAGGGCAGCGCCTGGAAGGTGGCCCTGGCCACCTTCTCCTTCCTTTGTGCCTGCTATGGGGAGAAAATCACCACGCTGCTCCTCAGACATCCCGTGCTGCAGCAGCAGCCACTGAGAACAGAAAGAACAGTCTGTGTTTCTCCCTGGGGGATGCATTCACTCCAGGCTTTCAGGGAATCCTGCATGCACCATCCTTCCCTAGGTTTACGGGGTCTGCTTCCTCCAGTTCAGTCAAACCCCTGAGAGTCCACACAGCCCTGACCAAGCTAGGTCTCTCTTCCTTTGTAGTGTTGCCCTTGAGCTGTGAAGGCCAGGTCCTGCTGGGTAAGATTCATGACCAGCCCTGGAATGCAGACCTGACCAGTGACAGAGACAACTGTAAGCCACTGGCAGTAAGTCATATAACTGAAACCATCCCTCTGGGGCTGCAGCAATAGGTCCTTTTCCTGCTGGGCCTTAATCCTGCCTTTTGGGGCTGACTGTTTTATGCTCACTCACCCTCCATACCCTTGGCAGTATTTTTACCGCTAGCAAGGGATGGGCACAGCTCCCCTTTGGGATTCAGGAGGTCTACACTTTCGCTTGCCAGAGAAGTTCTTGAGGAACCAATGCCTGGAGAAAAGCAGGCTGTCTCTGGAGGAGCTTCATGCCAGCCAGATGGACGGTGAGGTACCCCTCCAGAAATCAAACTCACTGATCCCTCCCTTGAGATTCCCATGAGTAAACCTGCCCTCGGCCTCGTGCTGCTCCCCCACCCCATCCTTGCATGTGTGAAGCTCTAGGTAGCAACTCCTCCCCCCAAGTGTGTTTCTGGAGGTCAGGGAATCTCTATCAGCAAGGCCTGGAGAGTGTCCGACAAGCAATGTTAGTGTCTCTTCCTGTTTCCATGCAGCAAGAGGCCTGTATGAGGTCCTGGAAGCCCCATGAGGCACTGGCTTAGCTCCCCATACTCCTTGTGGTCCTGATAAGCCATGTCCACCACACTGCCGTCCTCCTTCACCAAGGTGCCAGCATCAATAGAGCTAGGAGCCAGAGTCTAACCGAGTCCTGGTTCCACTATGGCACGGGTGTCACTGACCTGCCAGAGCTCCTAGTTCTGAAGCAGTCTGCGTGGGAGCACCTGGAGCCAGAACACTCCAAGAACAGATAAGGACCGTGCAGCTTGATTACTGCTCACTTCACTTCTATTAACCCCTGCATGGACACCCTTGGCAAGCAGCTCATCCCTCCTCCTTGATGGGCTGGTGTCAGCACCCAACACAGCAGGGTCTGGGTGCTGCCCAGGACATTGCTATAACCGGGACAGCCAGTGCAGATGCACCAGGGCCCATGACCCTGGGGATGGGGGACGTGTTCCACTGCAGCTGCATCACCAAGTTTTAGGAGGAGGTATGTGAGGCTTGTGGGGCCTGGGGGGCTATCCCCGAGCACTCCAGCAGCTCATGGACCCCAACTCATTACCCCACCATGCCTCACTTCCCTGCCCAGGTGAATTTTGCCCCCCTGTCTGCTCCCTGCTCTTCCAGTATCCCCTGCCCCAGTAGCCCTCCCACTTCCCTTCTGATCCCATGCCCAGCTGCCCCCTACTGCCCTTGCTTTCCCCTGGCAGCTCCCTGCCCCCACTCCCTCCTTCTTGACTGTTGGACTGGCATCCCCCAACAACTCCCAGCTTCCCACTGCCCCTCTCCTCCACTGGTCTCATCCCCCTGGAGGCACCCAGCAGCTTCTGCCTTCTCCCTTTTTCCTGCTTCCCCCTGCCCTGTTGACCCCAGCCACCTCCAGCCTCTCCAAAAATTCTCACTCCCCTGCCTTGGTGACCTTGTCCTGCCCCTGTGCCCTGGTGACCCCGTGGCCCTGGGTCTCCCACTCCACTTTGCACCAGAGCCTGCTCCAGGTTCCCCCCTCCCCCACTCTCTCCTGATACTCCATCTTCTGCACCAGGTCCACACACCTGTATCTATGACCCTGGTGCTCCACCTGAATTAGACTAGCAGAAACAGCAGGACTTTGGCTGTCTTGGGTCCAAGGATCTGAGTTCCTTCCCAGATAGTAGAGCAGCGTGTGCGGGGTCCCAAAACCGATCCCTGACTCCTTTGTCCTCCACCCTTTCCCATTTCTGACTCTGACTTGACATTGTAGTCAAACCCCATCACCACTAGGTGTCACTGTATCACAGGCCTTACTGCAGGAAACATAAGGCAAGCAGGGGACACCACCCCCTCTGCACGTCATGATAACACCTACTTTCCAGGGCAAAGGGTGCCCTTTGAGCCTGGCACAGGCTGTTTCCTTGGGGATCAGGCACAGACAGGGGTACACAATCCCCCTCCAGCAGGTTACAATGATCCTTTATTCGCAATCCCTGGCAGGTCCCTGCGCACAGTCTGGCTTTTCCACAGAGTCAGGATTGGAGACATTGGCTTCATCTGCAGCAGACCAGAGCAGCTACAGCTACATCTCCCTGGTCAGCAGCTCGGGACCAGAGATGGCCTCATCATCTGGCTGAAGGTTCACACTCCACAATACAGATCTGGTGTGCAGCAGCTACAAAAAGGGGAGTAATCCCCCTGCCTTCTGTTCCGTTAGCTAAATGCAGAGGAGAGGTCTTATTAGATGGGCTAGATCCAGGTCTGTGTTCTGGCAAACCCACATGAGAAGCTTCATGCTACTGTTACCTTGGTTACCTCATACAGAAAGGCCAATAGCATAAGTGGGTTTTTAAAAGGGTTGGATAATTTCTTGGGGGAGAAGTCCATAAGTGGTTACTAGCCAATCTGTTTACAAGGTGTAGCCTCAGACTCTCGGGCATAAAGAATGGATCATTCCCACTATGGGCTGTTTTGTGCACTTACTTAAAGCAACTGAAGGTGCCCACTGTCCGAGACAGGATGTTGGGCTGGTTGGACCATTCGTCTGACCCAATAGGGCCCTTACATTTCTCTATTATTATTATTATTATTAACAAACATTTATATAGCGCCAGCAGTGTACCTGGCACTTTACAAAGTAATAAAATAGACAAGGTCCCTGCCCCTAGGGCTTACAATCTGAGAGACGGGAGCTGGGGGAGAGACTTAGGAAGGGGAACAGAGGGAGAGACAAGGGGTCTAACATTCATGAAGATGTGAGGTCTCAAGTGCACGTACTTGGCTTGGTTACGATGAGAATGACAGCAGGCAGGTCCATGTTGCAAGGATAAGGGTAAACCGATCGTATAGGAATAGGTATAGGTATAGGAATAGTGGCTCAGCAGGATAAAGAGTCAGACAGAGCAGAGCGAAAGAGGTGAGTTTTAAGGAGAGAGTTTTAGTTGGGCTTGAGGCATTGACCAGAGTTCTGCATTGTTGCCAGAAGTGTAGTTAGGTTGAAATGGACTCGTGAGTAGATGCAATGGGGCCGCCGCACCACCTCCCAGCAACAGGGGATGCAGCTTCACAAAGGAGCATGAGTATTATTAATACCTTAAAGTCTTAAACCTAGACTAATTAGTTTTTCTCACTGAGTGCATCTGGATTCTGTTAAACATGCTTATGGGGCAATGCTGAGAGCAAAGAGTTACTTCCAGGCCAAGGTGCTGTGCATCTGGAAGGGAGGCCAGTTCTGCTGGAGCAGAGCAGCTGTGCCTCAGGGATTTACTGTGGGGAGAACTTGGGAATCTGGTTTTATTCCAATGCAGTTACCCATTAGAGACGCTGAGGAGGCTACTCCAGGCTGCCAGCATGGAGGAGGCTCTGTGGACTGGCAGCCTGCTCTCCAACCTCAAAGCCATCCTACCAGAGCCGCCATAGTTGCTATGAAAGGAGCAGACATGATGTGTCTCAAGTGGCTCCCTACAGAGCCCTAAATCATGAATCAATTCTGGACCTTCCCCATGTTCTTCTATCACTGTGTTACAAGGTGCTCATTCTTCTATCCTTGGGTTACAGGGTGCTAATTGACAGCAAGAGCCCTCGGCTGCCAGACATCACCAGGCACCTGGTCTCCCTTGTCACCAGCACAGACCAGGCCAGTAATCTGGCCAGCATAGCTCTGTATGTTGAGATGAGTGTCATGCACTGTTGGCGCATCCCAAGGAGAAACAGGGAATATGCATGAACACCATGGCCTTTGCATCCCCGGCCCTTTAGGGATCCTAATGGGAAAGGCAGAGGAGGCTCTTGTCCCCAAGAGGGACATTGGAGTCCCTGGCCCCATCCTTTGTAGGGCAACCCACACCCCCTCATCTAGCAAAGCAAGCTCTAGCTTCCGTGAAACCCCTACTCCCTTTAGGATCACAGTCTCTGAGCCAGAGGTCAGGTTGGACACAGCTTGGAGACAGCCCTGAGTGGAGCCAATCCTGCCCTCCTGCGTCAGTTTGGAGATGGGACATCCAGGTTTTGGGGTCAGTTGGCAGGGGCTGTGGAAGACAGTGGTGTCTCTGCTCCCCACAGACTGTTCTCTAATATCTGTGTATTTGGTTTTCAGCTCCTGAAGGAACCCAGCCTGCACCAGTATTTCCCTAATGCCCCCTACACCGGCTGGAGGAGACCATGAAGCAGCACAGCCCCATTCTCTGCAGGGTTGTTATGGATGGGCTCTGCTGCCTAGCTACAGATGCGGAGATGGTGAGGGAGGGGGAAATAGTGTGGGCTTTGCCCCAAGCAGTGATGAGAGTCAGTGAGAGGGTAACATGGACACACACAAGCACTTTATATCCACCCTCACACATACCTCCTAACACACACGTGCTTTCTCCCACACACACACAGCCCCTTCATGCTGCAGTGACACTAGCAGAGCTAGGAGGTACTGGTGCCAGAGAGAGGTCCATTTCCCCATAAGGAAACCCCAGTAGAGCCAAGTTTGATAGCAGCTCAGTGAGCAGCACCTGGCTCCTCTCCAGAGCATGCCCTGAAGCCTCTGGGCACAGTGTCTCCATGGGTCAGTTGAAGCAAACAAGCCCTGTAGTGCTGGGAAAGGGGATTGTATGGCAGTGACAATCCATCAGGAGCACAGCAATAACATTTTAATGTAACAGGACACTAACACTCCTCTCCTTGCAGCTGAAGGACCCCAGACCAATCTGACAGAATTCAGTTCAGCCAGCCCATGGGTGCTGCTGGCAGCCATAGAGGTCCTAGAACAAGTCCTCCTTAAGACCACAAACAAGAACAGTAACATCTATCAGAATGTGGAAACAAGATGCCGGCCGCTGCTTGACCATGTGAGTGGGAGGTGGCCTGGGTTTGGGGGAGGCACTTGGGGACTCTGAGTGTCTGTGCACCAGCTTATTGCAGACACCTATTCCCTTCCCTCTGCTACTGAAAGGGGAGTACTGGGCTGGGAACTGCTCTGGGACTCAAAAGCAGGTTTGGGTCTCTGCTCAGCCTAAGACACCCTCTCTGACTTTGGACAAAACTTTCATGGCTTGTCTGTGCTGTGGCTTGGTCCAGGAACATATTTAACTTCATCCACACCCAGCATTTCTGCCGCTCCCTAGAGTTGGCTTGGTGCCCACATTATGTCGCGCCAGGCCCCATGGCTTGTGGGCAAAAAGGAAATCACAGGGACCAGTCAGGGCAGTGTCTGATACGAGACCCAGAAATCAAGGGTCCCCTGTGCTGAACACTGACAGGGCTGAACCAGGGGAGGGTGAGGCCTGGGCTGGCTACAAACCCAACCCGGTTGATCCAGGCTTTGACCCCAGCAGGAGGGACAGAGTGGGATTCAGCCCCCAAAGAGAGATAATGCCTCCTAAATAGGGATTGTTGGGAGGTATGCCTCTGCTGTTGGCACCAGCCCTTTCAGGCTCAGCAACCACATCCCTGCATAGTTCTAGTTGCTTCCCCAGTGGAGTCCTGGAGAGAAAATGTCTGCTGAGGGGGAAGGCTCCTGTCCAACGGAAACCAACAGCTGAGCTCAATGCAGCTTGGTAAGAAGGCCTGTTCTGAGAGTCAGAGCAGGGCCAGGGGGAGCTCCCTTGGGGCCAAGCAAAAGAAATCTGCTAGTGGCCCCTGGAGGAGGGGGAAGGGCTGAGGTGCTTGTGCCCTGAGACCAGGGACCACCAATGGGGAAAATACAGTTAATGCTGGTCTCTGCCTGAGACAAGGGGAGAACATGGGTATGAATCCTGATGCCAGGAGGGAGGGGAGTGACCTAGAGACACAAAGGAGGAGGGAGTTACTGAGGCACAGAGCAAATGCTGCTCCTGGGGGCTGACAAGCACCCATGTAGGATCCTCCAGACACTGCTCAGCTCCCACACGGGGGTTGGGGCTACAGAGTCACTAGGCCTCCTTGCCCACCCCCAGGCGGAGACAGGGAAGCTCTTACCCTAACCCTGCATTCTCCGCCAGGTGCACAAACACAAATGGGACATCAGAACGCTGCTGCACCAGAGCTTGCCGTACTTGGGAGGACAGCTAGACCCGGGAAAAACCTGCAGCTCAGCTTCTAGGTGAGAGAGACTGTGCTGGGTCTGAGTGCATCAGGAAAGGGGGCCTCAGACCCAGCCCTGGTGCTGATTGGTGAGGCCTGGCAGGCAGGAGGACTGGCCCATCCCTTCCTGTGTCTCTGGCACCCTTCCCCCTACGCACGCCAGTTCTCAGTCCTGTTCTATGCAGCCTCTCCCCATGCTGTCCTCCCCCCCCCCACTCTGCAGCTGTAATCTTGCCTGAGCAGGGGGCCTGATCCTGTCACCACCCCATTCGTGACAATTTCCTGTTGGCTTCAATGGGAGCAGGATGTGGCCCTGGGGCTGCAAGTCCCTCAGAGCCATTGGACAACAGGGGATATGGGGGAGGGGAGCGTCCCTGAGCAAGGGTCCACTCATAGAGCTCTGACACTTGCCAGGGATCAGTGAATGGTGGCTCAGTTGCATTAAAGGGCAGCAAAGAGAGTCCAGTTATGGGGGAGGCAGTGAATAAAAGGCAGGGGGACCTGAGTGAGGGGGAGTCTCTCTCTGTCTCTTATACACAATCTTCACATTGACTCAGAACCTGGAGGTCCCAATCCAGAATGATGCATGATCTCCATGTGATTCAGTGGGGCTGTGAGGGAGGACCCTGAACCTCCCAGTACCCTTGAGGGGGTACAAGTGGTGTGTGTTTGGCTGGGGGTTTTGCATGAACCAAGAAGGATTTCCGAGACCACAGAGAGTGAGATCCAATAAAACTGGCTAGGGATGGGGGAGGTGTCACATAGACCCCTGCCCCTTAAGCTGCTCCCCTTCAGGCATGTGTAGAGCGACGCCCTTCCTGCTCCTGTCTCTAGTGTGCATCGTGAGCCAGGATCTCAGCCTGATCCACCAGACAGACTAGGCGACCTTGTTCCAAGGTAGGGCCTGGCCCCAGGGAGATACTCCAGCCATCCTCGTGTTTCTATAACAGACAGCTGGGGCAGAAGCTGCTGCCTCAGTTCCAATGGGATTGAAATGCCCCCCTCTCCCAGGTGTCCTGTAGGATTGGGGTGGGGGAGACTACATTTTTCTGCCTATGAGTTCAGTGATGCTCAGTTCCACTTTGCCATGACCAGGGCAGTTATACGCACACAGGAGTTTGGGGGCAGGTAGTGAGGGGGAGCAGACAGTGATGGAGGTCTTGGCTGTGGGGCAGTGAGGAGGCAGGGTCTCTGGGCAGGGAGGCTCTAGGATTTTACTGGGATCTTGCCCCCCTGCACTTCGAAGCAGCCTGTTCCCTCCTTCCCAGCCCTCAAGCACCAGGAGAAGGACTCCTCATGGAGCACAATGTGAAGTGGGTTGCCAGCCATTTGAAGGAGCTGCTCAGGCCTTCAGCACCACCAGCCACCTTACGAGGCAGGCTGCGTCGGCTCCTCCAATGCTGCAGGAGAGCTCCCCAACCACAGTCCGGTCTTAGGACGCTTCTTCCCCCCGCCTTCCTCTGAACGCCGTGTCTGATGCTCAGAAGAGCATCAGACACGGCGTTGAGTCTTTGTGCGCATGCGCGCCCTTCTGCGCATGTGCACTTTGGCCAAGAACCCGAAAGTGCGACATAAAGCCGGCACTTCAGGGATCAGAGTCGGAGGGGGCAGGATCACCTGCCCGGTCTGACGCGGGGGAAGATCCGAATAAAAAGTTTAAACGAGCGCCAAGAAATGCGGCTAATCAAAGGATCAGCTGCGTTTCTTGTCTCGTTTAAAAGTGCCCTTAGCAAGGGGATGAGAGAGCATGGGGCTGGAGGCAGCAAAGGAGCAGCAGGGTCCTCAACATGAATGGCTCCCTCCCTGTGAGATTCTGTCTGCATAGAGTGCAAGGTGGGTGATGGGGACACTGAGGAATCACCCTTGTCAGCAGAAGATCTCTTGGGTTATGAGCTTTAGCACGACTGGCAACTCCCCAGTCTCACAAAGTGAGAGGTTTATTGAAACTAGAATCAGGGCAGCCTCAGTTCCATTCCCTCAAGGGTTCCCATTGAAGAGGTTCCCCCATCCTTCCCCCTTCCCTTTCTGCTTGGTATTTCCATAGAAACCCAGAAGCAGTATTTTTCTCCAAAGGTAGACTCTTTCCTAGCACTCTCCTCCCATCACAGTGGAGCAGAAACAGACTCTCTCAAGAAAAAACTTCCTCAAACTATGGCCAAACAAGTCATTTTCTAACCTGACCTGGCCCTGAATGCCTCAGCCCCCTCCCACATTATTAGCTATAGAGGTTAATAGATTCACAGTGAGTTTGTAGTTCTTCTATCACTGTGACTGAATGGCTGCAGGAAGCCCCACTAATGGTGTGATGCCACTATCAATGTTTTCTTACCGTATAGCAATATTTTAGGACACAGAGCACAGTAACTATAAGCGACGCTACCGCTGAAACTGCTGAAGGTAGTTATTGGTGGTTTGTTCTGATTGTGTCAATCTCCTTGCTGTGGGAGCTACCAGTCAATCAGTGTCCTGTCAAACCTGGAATGGTCAGCTCCCTGTGGGATAGAACTCATGAGTCATTGCTCCTAGCCCGCAAAACTGACACCTGCAGGAGAGGCCAGGGAGACCGAAAGCGAGCGTGAGGGTGAGCGCAAAGCTCAGCAGGCCCAAGGAGGCAGAGCCTGGCGGAGGCCCAGAGAGGAGCCCAGTGGCGGTGATGGAAGCAGTGGCGGTGGAGTAGACGTTTGTTCATGGTCTTGGCCCAGTGAGGAAGAGTCCGGGAATGGCATCGACATCTGGCCCCATAGCACTACAGGTTTCAGGAGAGGGGAAGTAGCACGGTGCATGGACGGAGTTGTGGTTCTCAGCTTCCCCCCTTTTGCCCCTGGTGGGTTGCTACTTTGGGTTTGGAGTGGCGGCGTCTGTGTGAGTTTGCCACTGCTAATCAGACTGAATAAAGGGCTAGTAGCTAGATTAGCCCACCTTCCTGTGGATTTTAGTACCCTTTGCCCCTTTTATTTTATTTTGTTTTGCTGATTGTTTGGGGATTTGTGTAGTGCGTGTTGTGGTTTTTTTTAGGGGGGTTGGTTGTTAATGCTTTATGGCTCCTAAAACAAAAAGAAAAAGTCCACCGCCTATATCTTTAACTTGCACAGCAGCATAAACTTGATTATTTCTTAAAGAAAACCCAAATAGTTGAGGAAGGAGCAAATAGCTCCTTACCACCCATTTCTTTGTAAAATTATTTCACGTGTCTAGACTCCAATGTAAAAGGGACTCCATACTGTAAATTATTAGGAGAGAGGGAGCATGATTGTTCAAATGTGGTTACAGGGGGGAATAAGGGGAAGGGTATGCAGGAATCATCTGAAATTTCAACTGTATCTCAGTCTATGCTGGCAGACTATGTTCTTTTAATTGGTAGGATGATGCAGCCAATTTCTTATAAATTGGAGAGATTGGCTTCCAAAGTGAATCTTATGCATGCAACTTTGGGTATGTCTAAGGTGGGGCTTCATATTACAGGAGGCCATGTGATAGATCTGAGCCATAAATCCCCACTAGGGTCTGATTTTTGTAAAAGTGGTCAGGTAGGAATGGCGTACTCTGAGCAAATTAGGCATTGTAGTGACAACGATTTAATACTATCTGGTGAACTACTGGCATTGAGAATATCCCCACTACCAATAGTTTCTCCTTCTGCCCCCTGTCAGTGCTCCGCACGGGTAGCTCTGCGTATGGCCGACAGGAGACAGAAGAAGAAAAACCCTCCTGCGCATGCGTGGAGCTGCCCTCAGTCACCAGTCTTATCTTCTGCCTTCAGCCGATAGGACGTGTTCTTGGCTTCTTTGATTCAAACCTAGAGAAGAAGAGGAGCGTTAGAAAACAAGCTTAAAAAAAAACCCCAAAAACGAGAGAAATCAGCAGTGCGCGCCTGAAGGAGACCAGGGCTGCAGCACAAGCGGGCGCGGGGGTAAAATTGAAACGCCACCTCCCCCCCCCCGCCTCTCCCTAGTGTTGCCGCACAAAGTTCCCGGGAACCAGGGAGCAAAACAAAAGGTGGAGACATCCTTCGGTTGCCACGCAAAGTGCCTGGGAACCGGAGAACTTCAGGGTTCTGAGCTCGCCTGCTCCACTGGGACCTGTGCCCCCCTCCTAATCCACGGGCGCCGCGCAACGTGCCTGGCAGCCCGCAGCGGCAACTGTGAGTAGAGCCCTGAAGGGCCGCGCGTCTATCCCGCTGGCCCAGGCAAAGAGAGAGGCGCCTCACAACCCTATAAGCCAGTCACCTCCTCTCCGGCTCTCCTACTCACTGCCCCGGCAGCCTACATCTGGACCCGCTGGTACAAAGAGACAAGCAGCGGCCCCCACAGTCCCCACTTCTCTTTCTCCCACCCCTGCCACATACGTACGTCCCTTAAGGGACAATGGAAGCACTAACTGAAGGGGCAACAGGGCAGTCAGCCCCAGTTCAGTCAGCCCCAGCACAGGGGGAATCCCCTGCAGATATAGCTTCCCTCGCCTCAGCCATTGCTCGAATCCAACAATCCCTGGACCGGCTATGGGATCTGAAGGGCAAGGGAGACAGCAGGCCTGCCCCTCCCCCTACCACACAGCCTAAGGCGGGAAAAGTCTCAAGTAAGGCAAAGAAAACTAAACAGCCACCAGGGGGCTCCATGGCTAGGCTACTTAGATCTCCTCACTCCTCGGCTGAGGAGAGTGTGGGAGAATCACAAGCAAAAAGAGCAAGAGAGGCCTCTCATGCAGGCCTGGATTCAGAGTCTGATCACGACTCAGGGCAGGAGTGGGAAGATATTGAGGACTCACCTCCTCAGGAGGTGCAGGATCCCAGAGACAAAAAAAGAAAGTTCCCCCTGGCATGCAGGACTGAATTCATGTCTCAAGTCACTTAGACTCTCAAAATAATAGAGAAACTCCTAAAAGAGGCCTCCTCTGACTCTCAGGAAGACAAGGAGCGGGAGTACCTCCCATCCTATCACGGCAAGGAAATGGGAGTGCCCTTAGATAAAGCTTTCAAAAAGCTGATATTGGGTGAATGGAAACAACCTGAAAGGAACCAAAGAATGAACAAGACCCAAACTTCCCTTTATTCGCTATCTCGCAAGAAAGACCCCTTGTTAAAAAACCCCAAGATAGACGCAGCAGCAGTCTCCTTGGCAAAGCAAACAGTATTCCCCACAGAAGGAGATTGCTTCCCAAAGGATGCCACTGACAGGGGGATAGAGTCATCCCTCAGGAGGGGTTTAGACTATTCAGCCACCTCTATGAGAGTGAGTGTGGTATCATCATATGTCGCTAGAGCCTTACTAGCCTGGACCCAAGAGGCCCAGAATGCTCACATCTCTGATAGCAGTGCACAGATCCTGGCAGCCAGAATCAATTTAGCTACCGCCTTCCTGGCAGACTCCATCACCGATTCCATGCTATGGGCGGCCAGATCGGTAGCATCCTCGGTGGCGGCCCGACGTAAGCTGTGGCTTCAGTTGTGGCAAGGGGATGCAGCAGCAAAGAACCTGCTCGCAGCAGCCCCCTATAAAGGATTTAAACTGTTTGGTATCTGCCTAGACACCGTCTTGGCAGATGCGAACGATAAAACAAAACAAAAAACCCTACAACACATGGGGAATAAAAAGAATCTTTTTCACACCCCTATGTATAAACCTAGGGGAGCCTCTGGCACCAGCTATAGCATATTCAGAAGACAGGTCCAACCCAGATTTGACCAGTCTAACCGATTTAAGCCCAGAAGGGGGGGCAGGGCTCAGGGCTTCAAACAACAGAGACAGAAAGTCTTCCCTCAAGCCCAAAGAAAAACAGACGCATGACTATCCACAACCAACAGAGGTGGGAGGCAGGCTGCAACCTTTCTTAACAACTTGGGAGCAGTCAGTCTCTGGTGCCTGGGTGTTAGACTGCATCAAGAACGGGTATCACATAGAGCTAAAAAGTTCCCCTACTCACGGTTTCATCATGTCCCCAAGATCGGCAAACCATCACAAACATGCTGCCATGCTGGGGGAGATCCAAAGGCTCCTGACAATCAGAGCCATAGAGCCAGTACCCATAGAACAAAGGAAACTGGGACTATACTCAATTTTATTCCTTGTCCTCAAGAAGTCAGGTGGCTGGAGGGCGGTATTAGATCTCAAGAGGCTAAGCAAGTCGGTCCAATACCACCGCTTCAAGATGGAGACTATTACATCCATCTGTCAGGCCATCAGAAACCAGGATTGGGCTGGCTTCGCTAGACCTCAGGGATGCATATCTACACATTCCGATATGCTCCTCACACCGGATGTACCTTCGCTTCTGTTATCAGGGACAACACTACCAGTTTCAAGCTCTCCCGTTCGGGTTGTCGTCTGCTCTGAGGACGTTCACAAAGATCCTGGTTCCTTTAGTATCCAACCTCCGAAAGGACGGGGTTCACCTGTATCCCTACTTAGACGATACTCATACGAGCGAACTCCCAAGAGAAACTCCAACAGGATGTGCACAAGACCATTGCATACCTCGAGAACCACGGATTCCTGGTGAACAGGGAAAAGAGCCACCTAATTCCAACCAACAAGCTGGAGCACTTAGGGGTACTCATAGATACCACCTCAGGCAACGTATACATTCCGGCAGCCAGGCAGCAGCGCATCAGACTCATGCTCCAGAGCCTAAAATACAAACAGCGAGCAAGGCTAAAGTACCTAGCGCAGTTGTTGGGTCTATTGGTATCTTGCACAAAGCAAGTACAGTGGGTGCGATTTCACCTTCGCCCCTTGCAGCAGCTGCTCAGGCCTATGCAATTAGAACTTACCAGAGGTCTCAATCCATGGGTCAACATTCCACGAGGATTCAGGAGATCAATGTCCTGGTGGTCAGACCCAGGAACGTTCAAGACGGGAGTGCCTTTTGCCGAACCAAACCGGGTGACCATCACCACGGATGCCAGTCTGACGGGATGGGGAGCCCAGATGGGATCCACATCAGTACAGGGGTTATGGTCCCAGTCTGACACCAGCCAGAACATCAATGTGTTGGAGCTCAGGGCAATTCGGCTGGCACTCCAGCAACTGAGCCATTTCATAGGACCTGCCCACGTTCTCATCTACACAGGCAACATTTCGGCAAAAGCATACGTCAACCATCAAGGGGGGTCCAAGGCCATGGCACTTCAACTCGGAATGGTGAAGCTTTTCAGTTGGGCACAGAACAACCTACAGTCATTGAAGGCCCTACACATCAGGGGGACCGACAACATCCAAGCAGACTGGCTGAGCCGGCAGACCCTCCAACCGCACGAGTGGCAACTACACCCAGACATATTTCAGTCCTTGACACAGCGCTTCGGACAGCCAGTGATGGACTTGTTTGCGAGCAAGAGAAATGCTCAACTGCCCGAATACATGGCAATGACAGCAGACGGAAGAGCGCAGGCAGTGGATGCCCTCAATCAGACTTGGCCGGCAGGCCTCCTCTATGCATTTCCCCCGTTTCCCCTCATAGCGAGGTCAATAGCCAAGTTGATCAGGGAAAGGGCCCGGGTCATCTTCGTGGCACCATGGTGGCCAAGGAGGCCCTGGTTCTCAGATCTAGTACATCTGAGCCAGGCCAGCCCAATACAACTCCCACTGAGGCAGGATCTATTGTTACAGGGCCCCCTTTGGTGCGACAACCTTTGCAACCTAAATCTGACAGCGTGGCTCTTGAGCGCGCAGCTTTAAGGGCCCAGGGTTATTCAGAGGCAGTCCTAGCCACGTTGCAGCAGGCTAGATGCCCAGCCACCAGACAAGCTTATAAAGCTACCTGGAGGACCTTTACCAGATGGGCAGGGGAAAGAGAACTAGATCCCTCTAAGGCAGGGGTGAATGTAATCCTCCAATTCCTACAGGAAGGGTTGGAGAAAGGACTAAGACCAAGCACGCTAACTCGCCAGTCGGCGGCTATTGCTTCGGTCTTACAAGCAACCTCTAACAAGAGAATTTTTCCCCATAAGCACATAAGACAATTTTTACGAGCGGCTCGTAACATCTGCCCACCAGTAATTCATAGATGCCCCTCATGGAGCCTTAGTCTGGTCCTAGATGCTCTGACTAGAGCACCGTTCGAACCTCTCTGCCACATGTCATTATATATGCTGACCCTTAAGGTGGTGTTCTTAGTGGCAGTGACATCAGCCCGCAGGGTTTCGAAATTGGGAGCCTTGTCTATGGATGACAATTATTGCTCTTTTGGGGACCAGACGGTTACTCTGAGAATTGATGAGGTTTTCATTCCAAAAGTAAACTCAACCTTCCATAGGGCACAGGAACTAATCCTACCATCCTTCTGCCCCAATCCGGTGTATGCCAAGGAAAAAATATGGCATACCCTAGATGTCAGGAGGGCCTTGAAAATCTACATTAGGAGGACCCAGTCCTTGAGGTCGACTTCGGCCCTCTTTGTTAATATCAGACCTAGCTATGGGGTTAGGAAGGCATCAAAAGTCTTAATATCAAAATGGCTTAAACAAGCCATCATGGAAGCCTATAAGGCAAAGAATAAAGTACCACCCTTGCAAATCTGGGCGCACTCTGTTAGAGGTGCTGCTACATCGTATGCTTTTAAGGCAAGGGCGTCGTATGACGAAATTTGCAGGGCGGCAACTTGGTCCTCCCTGCATACTTTCGTTAAACATTATAAGTTAGATTTCTACAAGTCCGCGGATGCGGCTTTGGGCAGGAGGGTCTTACAGACAGTTCTGGACGTGCCCAGGGCTGTTTGTTCCCACCCATAATTGGAGCTCGGGTACATCCCGTGCGGAGCACTGACAGGGGGTAGAAGGAGAAACAAAAATTGGTCACCTACCTCGGTTAATTTGTTTCTCTTCGTTCCACCTGTCAGTGCTCCAGCCCTCCCTTCCAAACAGCATTAACTTAAGCAGAGTGAGTCTGTAGGGATTATCGGTTATAATTTAGTTCATTAACTAGTTATGTAGTTATTAAATCTAACAGTTCAGTTAGCCCACTATTTCCAAGGGGAAAGGGCATAGACTAATGATTATGCATAAGCGTTACAGGATTCACGAGTCGGCTCTCGGTTTGGTTATCGACTGGTGACTGAGGGCAGCTCCACGCATGCGCAGG
This sequence comes from Sphenodon punctatus, assembly GCA_003113815.1. Taxonomy (NCBI): domain Eukaryota; kingdom Metazoa; phylum Chordata; class Lepidosauria; order Sphenodontia; family Sphenodontidae; genus Sphenodon; species Sphenodon punctatus. The sequence continues at coordinate 353,361 of QEPC01006666.1, read as the reverse complement.
AGGGTTTTTCTTTTTCTGCCTCCTGTCGGCCATACGCAGAGCTACCCGTGCAGAGCACTGACAGGTGGAACGAAGAGAAACAAATTCACCGAGGTAGGTGACCAATTTTTGTTTCCTTCCTCGGAACTCAGTGAGAAAAGTGGCAGATAATATGAGCTTTCTTCTTGGAATTAATTTCAGGAGAGAGGATATTAAAATGATTGAACAGCTGTGGCAATGAGATGTCTCTTAAGATTAAATTAAGCCAGACTGATATCTCTGGTAATGAGAAGGAAGAATACTTTGGAAGATTGGGGTGTATTCCCAACACGAGTGTTTACTACATCTTGGATACTACCTCTGTGTAAAAGTTTACCTAATTTGCCCCAAGAGATAATGAAGTTTGTAGCCTGCCCAGGAAGGAATATGGAGGGATGAGGTAATGATGAAGAGCAGTTTGGGGGTAAAGCTTTTCCCTTACGTAGGGAATCGACAATGCTATCTCAATGTCTGGTAGAAAGGTTGAGCATAAAAGAGGTTCTTGAGTTAATAGATTTTAATTACTCAAATAGCATTTTAAGTAAAAATATGAACTTAAAGTCAAGAGGGGTTGGGACTTTTACTAAGGAGGTGGATGTTCTACCCAGTGTAGAGGGGGTGAGGGTTGAACTCAATGTAGACAATGAAGAAAAGGGTTTGTTATTTTCATTTGACAATTTGCCAATTGAAGAACAAAATAGTATCCTTGCTCAGTTTAGTGTGCTCCAAGAGAAACTGCTCGAGATTAGGGAAATGAGACAGGCTGTGCTACTCGTTCTGGAGGTGAGGCAAATTCACCAGGATGAAGGGAGTTTAGGATGATTTATAGTTGTTGAAGGAGCACCAGTTCAAAAGGATGTATATTTAATTCCCACAATTGGGTCAATTCCTGGATTAGATGAGAAGAATTGGCTGACTTTTAGGCCCCCGAGGAGTTGGGGGGGATCAAACCATTGTTCAGAATTGTCCCTCATGTGATCAGAGGGTGGGGAGTTGTGAGCTGATGAAAGCTGCATTAGTGATGTCTCCCTCGGATGAGCAAATGGAAGTTAGTTCAATTAACCTAGACCAGGCAGCCGACCTCGCATGTGTCACAAAGACCTGGCTGGACAATGAATCAGGTCCTATATTGGCTGATCTTGTTCCAGCTGGGTACTCTGTGCAGCATCTGTTGGAAATACATTCCTTTGGTTGCATCCCCCCTAAGCACCTCATCCTGTTTGTTTGCTAGAAACAGCAGGAGTAGACAGACAGATCAGGGAACCCTTCCCCCATCCTATCTGTCCTACTCCTGCCAGGACCTGATTGGTCAATCTCCTCCCCCAGGAGGTTTCTCATCTCTTTGTGTCTCAGAGAGCTTCCTTCCTCCCTCCTGAACACACCTAGTCTTAGGACTTAGTATAGATGTAGGCCTTTCCTATCCTACATGTATTTCCTAATAAAGCTACTTAAGCTTAAGTATGCTTCCTGCCTGCTTATTGATGATTAGCTACTCACACTCCTCTGTAAACTCTGCATTGGGCAAATGGATGCAATGATCTCACAGTCCTTGCATTTCCAACAGCATCAGCCGTGACTGGAGGGACTGGGGAGAGGGGTGGTGGTATAGCCATTATTTTTAAGAATACCTGGTCTGTGAGGAGATTCCCTGTGCGATCTGTCATGGGTATAGAGGGTCTTCATCTGCGGTTGGATTTGGCTGGAGACAGAGTGGGGATACTGGTGATACACCGTGCACCCACCTGTACAGCAGCCTCCCTGCACGCACTGACCAAGCTGGTGTTGGAGGTGATCTGCAGTCCCCCAGGACGATAGTTCTGGGGGACTTCAACATCCATGCCGACGCCAGTCTTGGAGGGGCAGAGCGTGAGTTCATGGCCGCCATGGTAACCATGGACCTGTCTCAGAGAGTAGTGGGCACCACACATGTTGGAGGACATACCCTGGACATGATGTTTTGCACAGACCTTGAGACGGGGGATCCGTTGGTGGGGAAGGTATCAGCAGTGCCCTTGTCATGGACAGATCCTTATCTCCTCCGGGCAGATATCCTGGCACATGTCAGCCCCCGGGAGGGTGTGGAACCAGTTAGGTTAGTTTGCCCCCGAAGGTTTATGGAACCTGAAAGGTTCCAGATAGCTCTAGGGGATGTTTCCTCTGATCTCGATGTCCGCTCACTTGATGACCTTGTGTCCAGGTGGAATATTGTGCTAATGGAGGCCATCGACTGTGTGGTTCCCAGGCGTCCGCTCCTGAATTGCCGACAATGCAGCTCCCCGTGGTATACCGGGGAGCTGCAGCAGGTGAAGCGGGAAGGGCGGCGGTTCAAGCAACGGTGGCATCTTTCGCGTACTGAAGTTGACCGGCTGCGGCATAGAGTCTGGTTACGCACCTATGCCATTGCGGTGCGGACAGTAAAGAAGGTTTTCTTTGCTGCCCTCATTGCGTCCACTAAGTCCCGCCCAGCTGAACTGTTCCGGGTGGTGAGGGGGCTGGTCAGTCCGGCCTCCCTCTGCCTGGACGTAGAACCATCAAATGCTCACTGTGATTTGTTTGCGGACTTTTTTGCAGATAAAATCGCTCAAATTCACCACAGTTTTGATGCGACTTTTTCAGCAGGGGTCAGAGGCAGTAGAAGCCCCTACTTGTCCTATTTTATGGGAAGAGTTTGGGGCGGTGTCACCCTCAGATGTGGGGGATGCTCTTGGGACTGTTCGAGCCACCTATTGTGAACTAGATCCATGCCCGTCCTGACTGGTTAAGGGTAGCTGGGAGACACTGGGGCCATTGCTGGCGGTGATAGTCAGTGCCTCCCTTGGGGAGGGCATGGTGCCAGGCTGTCTCAAGGAGGTGGTGGTGCGGCCCCTGCTCAAGAAACCATCTTTGGACGTTGACGCCCTTGTCAGTTATCGGCCAGTCTCTAACCTTCCCTTTTTATGGAAGGTTATTGAACGGGTGGTGGCTCAGCAGCTTCAGGGGCATTTGGACCGGGTTAACTTTCTCGATCCTTCGCAGTCAGGCTTTCGTCTGGGTTATGGCACGGAGACTGCGCTTGTGGGCTTGGCCGATGACCTCTCCCATGAATTGGGCCGGGGTCGTTCAACCCTGCTGATCCTATTAGATCTCTCGGCTGCATTTGATACCGTTGATCATGAGTTGTTGGTGACTCAGCTGCGGGACCGGCCAGGAATTGGTGGGACTGTTCTTGAATGGTTCCACTCTTTCCTGGCCGAGAGAACTCAGCGTGTGGTGCTGGGGGAGTTTTCATCTTCCCCTTGGGGCCTGATGTGTGGAGTACCACAGGGTTCCATCTTATCCCCTCTCTTGTTCAATGTGTACATGCAGCCTTTGGGAGAGGTTGTTAGGGAGTATGGTGTGAGATGTCTTCAATATGCTGATGACACCCAGCTATATCTCTCATTTTCCTCCGACTCAGGCCCAGCAGTCTCGGTGCTTACCCGGTGTTTGTCCACTATGGAGGACTGGATGAGGACGAACCGCCTGAGGCGTAATTAATCCTGACAAGATGGAGGTGATGGTTGTGGGGAGGGCCGAGAGAGTGGTGGCCCCCATCACTGATGGGGCCCACCCTCCTCTGGTTTCTCAAATCCGGAGTCTGGGGGTGCTCCGGGACCCACAGCTCCGCCTGGATGCCCAGGTGGTGGCTGTGGCAAAGGGAGCATTTCGCCAGTTACACCTAGGGCGTCGGCTTAGGCCGTATGTCTCGGACTCGGATCTGACCACAGTCATCCATGCTTTTATTACCCCGAGACTGGATTACCACAACACACTGTACGTGGGGCTGCCCTTGGTGTTGGTTTGGAAGTTGCAGCTAGTGCAGAATGCGGCGGCCCATCTCTTGATGGGGACGGGCTGACGCGAGCATATCACACCGGTGCTTCGCTTTTTGTGCTGGCTGCCGGTAGGCTTCTGGGCCCAATTCAAGGTGTTGGTGTTGACCTTTAAAGCCCAAAATGGCTTGGGCCCTGCCTATCTGCAGGACTGCCTCACCCTGCGGTTGGCTGGGGGTGCCCTCCTTGAGGTCCCCAGGGTATCCACTATGAGGAGGGAGTTCTCCGTGGCTGCACCGCGGCTGTGGAACTCCCTCCTGTCAGAGATCCGCTTGGCTGCTGGCCTCCCCTCTTTCCACAGACAATGTAAGACCTGGCTGTTTCGCAAGGCCATTCCCGAGGGAGTTGGGGTGGGAGGGTTGGGGTGGGGTAGGGTAGGGTAGGATGTGGGTTTATATTGTTTTTTTAATTGAATCATTATTGTTTATTTTAATGTTTTTAAATGTTTTTAATATGCTGTGAGCCACCCCGAGATGCCTAAGGCAGGAGGGGACGGCATATAAATTTTAATATAAACAAAATAAATAAATTGACATAGTACCTCAACCTTGGTTGAGGAATATTGATTTAAATACTTTGACAAAAGATGCTAGGACAGGAGATGTTCAGGCATCTGGGATAAACACTTGCCACTGGACTTCTATTGAAGGGGTTACTGCAGGTCTAGTGGGGAGCATTCAGGTGGTGCCTACTCCTATCCCCTTAAATGAATTATCCATTAGGGTTCACCAAGATTAAATAGATCGAATACTCATGTTAGAATGGTGCCGTTTGCTATGATTTGATAGGGATTGAGGCACTTAACGTGGAAATTCAATGACTCAGAACCAGCAAACGAGGTATCTATTTTTCCTCACTTATCTCTTGGAATGGTGGTTGGCCTACTAAATAAAATAGGGGACCCTGATTATATGTCATTCATAGCCAAACATGATATTTTAATCCTGCTGGAAACTTGGTGTACAGAGTCTTTCTTTTTGAAAGGCTATTTATGCTTTAGTTTATTAGGTGTTGCATCCAAAGTTGGAGGTCACCCTTGTGCTGGTCTTCTGACCTTAGTGGCTAATGACCGGAAACGGTTGGTAAAGCAATTACCATCCTGCGTAGATATTTGTTAAGCTATCACAGTCTCAACCGGATATGGGTCTTCTTGAATTCTTCTTAATATTTATATCCTGCCTTCCTCTTTTAGAGCTCAAATGTCAGATAAAAGGGATTTATTTTCTTCTTATTTAGAGCCACTTAAAAAAATTCCCTTTTAAGATAAATTCTTAATAGTTGGAGATTTTAATGCAAGGATTGGGGGCCTTTCCTGGGATGAAGAGGATTATAAAGTTCTCAGTGAGATTTATGGAATCCCTCCCCCAGAATTTATTGACAAAGGAGTTAACTATTCTGGTATTAAACTTTGTTACTCCTGACAGTGAATGGTTCCTTCCCGGGTATTAGTACCAACTCAGTAACGTATAATTCGAGCTGGAGGACTAGTACAATTGATTGCTTCCTGATAGAGCCATACTCCTGGCCAGATATTGTGGATTTTGAAATTCTTTGTTGACCAGAAAGTGATCATTTCCCCTTATACTTTCAGTTGAATATGGAAAATGTAGCGGAAAATGAGGATTCTGTCATTAATGTTGATTCATCAGAGCAAGTGCCTTTTTGAGATTACATGGTGCCTATAGTTAATAATAAGAGATAGAAACGGGATGATAGGTTGGCTTTTAATGTTAGCCATAAATTATCTGAGGATGAGCTAGTGAGATTATGGAATTTGGTAATTCATTAAAATTGGAGGAGATTCTGGAATACTCTCAGTGTATAATAAATTGCTTAATCCATGTTCTTTCTTAGCAGCAAGATTAAACCTAACTTGACGCCAGGATGCACTTAGTACACCCTGGTTTGATCATGAATGTAGACAAAGAAAAAAATGATTAAATAGCAAGATCAAGAGCCTGAAGTACTCTTCCATGACATCCCAGACTATTTTTCGTGGTTTAAGGAAAGAATGTAAACAATTGCTGTTCAGAAAGAAAAAGGTTTACTATGAGCAACAGTGGGAGAAACTCAGGTATGCTAAAAAAAAGCAACACAAATATAAACTCAACATTATAGTGATGATTTATTAGAAAACATGAAGTTATTCAAAGAAATGTTATTGTTGAAAATAATTTTACTTTTGCTAGAGAACCAAAATTTACATTAACTGTAAATGAGAAGAAATTTGACTACAGCTGAGGCTGCGTTCCCACCTGCGGCGGCAATGGCAACAGCAGGAGGGTGAGGGCAGCAGCACGACGGAGCCAGCTGACAGGAAAAGAGCCGCTGCCAACGGGAATCTGCCATGGCTTCTCTCGCGCATGTCAGGGCAGGATTTTGCGCCCTGACATGCACGCGAGAAGCTGTGGCAGATCCCTGTTCGCACCGGCTCTTTTCCCGTCGGCCGGTTCCTCCGCACTGCCGCGTCTTCCCTCGCCCCTCCTGCTGCTGCCACTGCCGCCACAGGTGAGAACACAATCTGATTGTCATTGATCAAGATCAAGTTCACTTAATTGTCAACTATCGAACAGATGCGTTTCTCATCTTCAGAGGAACCTGTCATTTTTTGCAGATGGTAATAAATTAAGGTGGTTTTTTTGTTATTTAAGCACAATAAGATGATCGGGAAGAAATTCTGGCTTCTTTTGGAGAGTGAAACACTTGAAAGTTTCAGGAGAGGGTCTCTACTGTTTTTATTCTTTCTCCATGCTTTGCAACATTTGCCAAACTACACTGAGATGCCGGAAACTGAAAGGGCCACAGTGAGAAAGTATGTTCTAGGAGAAGTTCACCCAGAGGAGTATTGTGACTTTCAGGCAAGAAAGATGTTGGGAGAAGTTTGTTCTGATTCTGTGCATTTGTGGCTTCAGACTTTTGCTGCTGTGGTTGGTTAGGAATCATAGTTTCATTTGAGATCATGTTTGGAAGATAGGTGGTGCACAGGTCTTGCTGGCTGAAGGGATTTACCAATCTTTTTTTGTTTGTTTGTTTCCGTTGTTTTAAACGTTTTGCAATTCCATCACCTGCCAGGAACGTACCAGTAGCTCTCCATCCCCAAACTACTGAATGAAGGTGCTGCTGACTGACTTCGCACTTCCTCAGGTATGCTATCTATACTAAGGATAGCATACCTGAGTAAGACATTTTGGAGTTTATAGTTAGCTGTTCCCATTGCAACTAAAGTTAATCTTGAATCTAACATCTCTCCTGAAGTTTGGGTTGATTATTTTTCAACCAGATATTCAGCTAATGTACTAATTATGCTGTACTGATTACATTTTCATCAAAAAGAGGAGAGGTCTGGGGCCAACTAGGCCTCTGCCGGGAGGGAGTTCCACAGCCTCAGGGCGGCCACCGAGAACGCACTCTCCATCATCGCCCCCCAGGATACCTGGGGGGGTCTTGAGAAAGGTGCCCCCGGTCAACTGCAGGGGTCGATCCAGAGCCTGGGAAGTGAGGCGGTCCTGCAGATAGATAGGGCCCAGGCCATTTAGGCCTTTATAGGTAAGTACCAACACCTTAAATCAGGCCCAGAAGACTATATGCAGTCAGTGCAGAGAATGGAGCACCGGTGTAATCTGCTTCCGGAGACCCGACCCTGTAAGGAGGTCTGACCCTGTAAGGAGATGAACTGCTGCATTCTGCACCAGCTGCAGCCTCCGAACCTTCACCATGGGTAGCCCCACATAGAGCGTGTTACAATAGTCCAATCCAGAGGTGATGAAAGCATGGATGATAGCAGCCAGGTCAGAGTCTGAGACATATGGCCGAAGCCGCCGCACCAGATGTAATTGGTGAAATGCACTCCTCACCACAGCCCCTACTTGGACATTCAGGTGGAGCACTCCCAGATTACGAACCTGGGGAACCAGCGGAGCACGAACCCCATCTATGATGGGGAACGCCAACCCCGCCGCCTTCCCCACTAACAGCACCTCCGTCTTGTCAGGAATCAGCTTCAGTTGGTTGGCCCTCATCCAGTCCCCCCCAGCTGCCAAACACAAAGTAAGCACCAAGACTGCCGGGTCTGGGTCAGATGAAAAAGAGAGGTAAAGTTGGGTGTCATCAGCATATTGATGACACTGCACCCCAAACCTCCTTATGACCTCGCCAAGTGGCTGCATATACATGTTGAACAAGAGTGGGGACAAGATAGAACCTTGCGGGACTCCACACGAGAGGTCTAGGGGCAATGAAAAATAATCACCAAGCACCACTCACTAAGTTCCTCTGGCAAGAAACGAGTGGAACCATTTGAGAACGATCCCGCCCACTCCGGCTTGGTCCTGCAAGTGAGTCACCAACATCTCATGGTCAACGGTATCAAACGCAGCCAACAGATCTAACAGAATCAGTAGGGTCGAGCAACTCTGATCCAATTCACGGCGAAGGTCGTTGACCAAATCCACAAGCACAGTCTCCGTGCCATAACCGGTCCTGGACGGAAGCCGAACTGTGAGGGATCTAGAAAACCAATACAGTTCAGATGTTCCTGTAGCTGCTGAGCCACAACCTATTCAAGAGGTGGCTCTAACTGCCCCAAGAACATCCCCCGCATTGGCAGGCAATCTCCACTGAAACTGATCCCATAAAATCGGACAAGATGGGGCTTCCATAACCTCAGGTTCTCCTAATGTAATAATGAATGAATTGTTTATTGTTTGGCCACAGGCCGTAACAAAAATAATACAAAATTAACAAAATAACGTATCTTATATCACAGTTAAAATAGGGCATAGCTGCAACTAAGCCCCAGTTACAATTTAAGAAAGAAAGTATATATAATAATAAAGCAATAAGAACAATATGCCTTGCCCTTCCCGGGGCTTATATTGGCGATACTTAACCCCTGCAGCCCTCAAACCCTAGAGTAACAATAGGCTGGGAACATCCCCCCGACCAGTAGCGTTAGGACATTAAATAATGTTCTGACTGATATTAAAACTCAACTTACAGCATCCCTGTGCAGTTCATAGAACTCCCCATATTAGCTCAAGAAAGAGGGTTATTTCTTTTCTAACTTGATCCTCGCAGCTCGTACCTTTGCTACTACTAAGGCAAACCCTGCCACCTGCCTCGTTCTCTCCTGATCCTTATCGCCTAGGAGCCATATCAATTTTTGTATTGTGGGTCTCTGCTCACCCATATTAATCCTAGCCCAAAGATTTTCTCTAGCCTTCATATAAAATGGGCATTCAAAGATGTAGTGTATTAAATCTTCTATCGCTTGTTGACAAGGACAGATCCTTTCTGTCATTGGAGTACCCTCATATCTTCCCTCTACTACTGAAGATTGAAATGTTTGCATCCTCAGCCCCATAAATGCTCATCTTAACTCAGGGTTAATAAGAGTTTTGATACCTAATGTAATAAGTGTGGCGTCAAAGTCATGATGAATATGAGCAATTTTATCTGCGAAGTAATGCACAAACATGTCACAGCAGGCACTGGAAAATTCCAGTTCCATGCGGAGGGAGGCTGGACCGACCAGCCCCCTCACCACCAAGAAATGCTATGTCAGATGCGACTTTGCAGATGCGATGAGGCCATCAAATAACTTATAGGGGAAATTAGGAGTGGATCCACCTCTCCCAAAGTTACTCATGGCATATCAGGAGGACACTTGGGCGCAAGTGAGCTATGGCCTAAGGGGAGAAATGTAAGCACAATTTAATACTCAGAAGGGAGTGCGACAGGGCTGTGTTTTTAGCTCTTCTTTTGTTCAGTTTATATGTGAATGATCTTATTAGAGACAGGCGTGCTATGAATTTCCATCATCCAAAATTATTATCTACATCTATGGCTGTACTAATGTATGCATATGATGCTGCTATAATTTCTAGGACACTTCTTGGCCTTCAGAGTGCCAATTCAAAGTTTCCACAATTATGTGACATAAATAAGCTGCATATAAAATATTCTAAGACTAAAATAATTTGCTGGGAAATCGCCCAAAGTCTTATTCTTGGCATATTGTAAATTATAGGCTTGAGGTGATAAAAGAATATAGGTACTTGGGTATACTATTATCTTCCTCTTTGCTCTGGAATGATCATATTCAGTTTGCTAAACTTAGAGCTGCGTGATCTGCCTTGGCGATAAAACATTTTCATGACGTGTTTTCAAGGAGATCTACTGCGGCTGTTCTGCAAGCTCTTCAGGCTAAAATTGCGTCTCAAATGCTACATGGTGCTGAAATCTGAGGATTTGCTTTAGATGCTGATATTGATATTCCTCAGAACAATTTGTACAGGATTTGTTGGGACTTGCTCCTTCCATGCCAGCTGCATTTTTGAGATTAGAGACTGGATTACCAACAGGTTAGTAGGATATTGGTTTAAAATGTTGACTTTTTCACCATCAAGGCTGCCCAAAATGTGTTATATTGAGGATAGTAGTTGTGTTTGTTTGCACCATCCCCCTGGCTATCTTTTGTTGTTCATGTTTTTCAGATTGCTGGTTTAGGATTTTATGTTGCTGATAATTTATGGATTTTTTCACCTTCTGACAAGAAGCCAGTATTTCAAAGAATCAAAGACATTTCCTGACAAAATGATTTTGCAGCAGTCTGCTTTAGTCGGATAGCATCGTCATGTGTTTTATGGAAAACTGATTGGGACATGGAAAGATATATTACTATCTTACTTGAAACAGAAACCGTTGACAGCTTTATGCAGAGTGCGGACAGAACAGATGCTGACAGCTGTGTTGGAGGGATGAAGGTGTCGAGTGCCCAAGGAGAGATGAGGCTCTGCCCATGCCAATTTAGAGTGGTGGAAGATATTATACACTACGCAATGGACTGTCCCCCGTTTAATGAAATTAGAAACATTCACCTCTTGCCAGATTTTTTTTTTAAAGAGAGATATTTATTTAAACGAAAAATTAATTGACTCTTTTTTCAAAAGGATGCTGATACTATAAATAGAGTCGCAGCTTTAGCTTTTAAAGCTGAAGTAATTAGATGCAATACCCTTTGTTGTAGTTATACCTTCTTGACTGTGTATGTGAATGTTTTTAAAGATCCCTTCTGTTTTAGTTAGTTATTTTTTTGGTTCCTGATTGGGGCCTTGGCAAAAGCCTGTGCCTATAAATAAATGAAATTAATGAATGTCCGCTCCCCTGGCAGGATCAAAATGGCTACTAAATGCCAGACTACTGGATTTCATAGCAGAGGTTAAGAGTCAACAGAAGGGCAGTACATCCTGCATAGTGGTGATGACAGGCTGGCTGGAAGGGGATGTTTAGAGGCCTGTATTTCCCCACGACTAGTTTGGGGGAATGTTACCCTGTGGCAGGGCTGGTGGCTAATTCCCTGTTGCTGTGTGCACTCTTCTAGGGAGGATTGAAGACCCTGTCACAGAGACAATGTCTGTGTGGAATGGGTGCATAGGTGCATCATCAGCACCTGCTAATTGCCTCAGGGAGCCACATTCCACCTTCTGCACCAGGACCCATTCCAACCTAGCTATGTCTGAAACACTGCCTCCTTGCCTATGTCCCATCATGGCCTCTAAAGTCAGCTGGGAGCAGGGGGGCTGGTGCATCAAGTATTGCTTAGCAACCAAACCCTCCTCCTAGACATGTATCTCGGCCGATTGGTTCTCTTTCCAAAACGAGGAGACCTACGTGATCCAGCCAACTGGAGACCAATCTGTATCGCTAATGCCGACTACCGCATCACTAGGACACACAGAGAGGAGTTCTCAGTGGCTGCTCCAAAGTGGAAATTCCTGCACCTTAATTACTCACTTAAACCAAAGGGTTTTTACACATGAATTTTCTCATCTTTATGAAATGGGAATGTGGAGCGTGTGTGGTGTGGTGTAGTGGGAGATACTGATGTGGTGGGGCTGCAATGATGCAGAAATGTGCTGCATTATTATTATCAATATTTTAATTTGTATTCTTGGTACAGTGTTATTCTTATTACAACATTGCTATTATTATTGCTCTTATTACATTGTTAATATTCTTATCCAAATGTTGTTGGTCTTGTTCTTATTGTTATTAATAGTTGTTATTCTTATTACATTGTTGTTATTAATATTATTGTTCTTATCCAAACATTGTTATTGTTATGGTGGGGTAGTCTTGTTCTTATTAAAATATAAATTTGTTTTCCAGTGAGAAAGGGAGGGACGTTGGCACAGCAGGTAATCCCGCAGGGCAGGGAAGAGCAAGCAGAAAGCAGGGAACAGGCATAGTGGGGGAAGGGTGGATGGGGGAGAACGGAGCAAAACCCCCATGCTGACTGCCATACTCCAGTGTGACTGCATTAAGCTTCATTGTATTTCTGATTTGTGAAAGTGTCTGAAGTAATTAATCTTCGCCATAACTCTGGGGAGTGGAACTGGAAGTGTAGTGCTTCTCGGTGTTCATGAGAACATCCTTAGGAAACCAGGAAGAGGATTATAGGAAAGTACTATGTGGAACAATTTGTATATCACCCCACACAGCCTCTCACTCACACTTCCCCACTTTGAGGCTGGCTGGGATATCACTGGGTGATTTCAGACGTTACGTGGTCAAAGGCCACCACAGTCAATCCCCTGTGGTGGCAGCGACCACGTAACGTCTGTTGGGGGAAACAGATGTTTCCCCCCAGATGTTACCATGGTGGGGAATCACATTCGCCGCGTGAGTGGCCGAAGCGGCAGGGCCGGAGGTCGTCGCGCAGCGAATGTGATTCCCCGCTGTGGTGACCCCTGCCATCACGTCTGGACGGCGGCCATGGGTCGGAATCCCCACAGGGATTCCGGCCCGTGGCCAAAGCGGGCGAGCGCTGCGGCGGCATTGGCTGCAGCGCCTGCCCGTCTCCCCAGAGGGCAGGCAGCGGGGAGCATGGAGGGGGCGGGACCGTGCGGCCACACGTTGCGCCGCGCGGCCCCGCCCCCTCCCCGATTCCCCGCCGGGATCCCCCGGCACGTCTGTTATGGCGTGACGGGGTCATCCCGGTGGGGAATTCAAATTTCATTTTGTGACAGGGCGAATCCTCCCCGTCACGTCTGAAATCACCCACTGATAGCAGGCCAGGATTGTTTGATCTCCAGCTGTTTTATTTATCTGCCTTTTTATCTAAGATCCAAAGGGCCCCTCAATATCTTTCATAGACAACAGCATCTGCACAGCGATCACCCAGTACCAGCACTCTAGTAAAGAGCTTTGTACAAAGATATCTAGTAGACAGTGTGTTAGACAAAGGGTATCTGGGAGCCAGGGCTCCTGGAACAGAGATGGAATTTATAACCCCTTTGATTTGCTCCTTCCCTTGCTTGATCGCAACTTACTGACATCAACTCAAGGGGCTCTATGGTATCCGCAATAAACACATCTCCAGAACCACCACAAGAGCCCAGATGCCCAGCTCTGCACTGGGAGGCAACAGAGAGCAAGGAGTTGATTCTCTTCCCAGAAATCCATAAAATCAGATTTTCAACATTTAAATTGCATTTGCTTTATTCTATTTCAGTTATACTTTTTATTTCTTCCAATCTCCCTGTGGGACTGACTTAGACTTCCTCTCTACTCCCTGGAGTTGGCTGGGCCAGACAGGGCCCAGGAGAAAGAGATTGGGTTGGGTGTGGTCACTGCTGGTCCTGTCCCCAGAGATGGGTAGATGGAATCTTGGGAGCCAAATAACCCCAGTGTATATGGTAATGAGCTGGGCAGCGGGGTGGGTTGCAGCTGAGGGCAGGACAGAGACGTTTCTCTCCTGTGTGGATTTTCTGATGTGTAATGGGGTCTGAGCTGATATTGAGGTTTTTCCCCAAAGCCAGGCACTGGTTGGGTTCCTGACCCATGTGATTCCACAGGGAGTAATAAGGACTGAGCCTTCCAGTTAAATCAGTACCAACATACATGAAGGGATACATCGTACCATACGTGCTTCCTTTGCTTCTTTATTAGGGAAGAAACATGGTTTTACAGCCATATGGTTAAGGCCATAAATAATAGCCTTTCTACAGATTGGGTAGTTCCTCACTTACTGCAGTACCCATCTGCAGACGCTACAAGCATGACATCTACTCAAACTTATTTTGAGTAAGCCTCGTGTTAATCACTTGGCCAGTGAGTGGTACACCATTAATTAAAATTCTTTTAAGTTTTCTTTTGTACTAAGTCCTTATTACTCTGTAACCAATATTTCTATTTCCATCTGTATTCCTTCTCTTGTTTCTTTATCATTTATATTCGATTGTACTGCATTTTCATTTATCCATTCATTGTATCCTTTTTTTTAAACTTACATAAAACTTTGAAATGCATTTACTCATGAAAAAGACTGGTTTACTTTGGGGACAAGGTTCTGGTAAGAGCATTGTTTCTGGATTTGGTCTTGCATTCATTACAGGGTCCTTCAAGGAGATAGATCCATGATCTGGACCCTCCACTTCCTGAGTGCACCCCTTGAGCACACCCATCCCCAACTTCTATGCAGCCCTTGGAGTTTGTACTAATTTTCAAAGTGGCCCACAGGAGGGAAACAGTTCCTCACACCTGGACTATTGTAAAGGGCCTTATCTATTTTATTCCCCACTGTTTATAATGTTCACTTCTTGCTGCACTCTGTGTGCCTTTCTATGGCACCACCTATTAACTCATTTTAGGGCCAACTTCTACCAGGAGACCAAATAAAAAGGGGTATAACCCCATTACAAGTTGTAATAATCATCCATACTTTACTCTGCAGCAGCTCCATGAGACAATGGGAGGAGAGGAATGCACCAATAGAATCCTGATCTGCCAGGAGCTTCCTAACTTAAACAATCCCTCTTGTCTCTGAGGCACCATTACTCCCATTTCAAGAGTGTGGGCAATACGACTTCCAGCACACCAGAACTCTCACAAACACACAGCTGGAGAACCATTTTGGTCCTTCCCCCAAACTCATCTACGTATGGAGAGCAACAGTCCAAGAGTCCTTTCTTTCCCATAGTCCAAACTTTCTGTGAAGGAGCCCGATACTATAGTATTGGCACAAGATATAATCTGTCACAAAATCTATTCTGGACATATCCAGATGCTAGGCAAAGTCTAGGAATGGGACACTGTACCCACTTCAGGCAAAGTGCTTTCCTCCTGTGTTCAACAGACTGAAAATCAGAGGTGGGGAACCCCAGGCCTGGGGGCCAAATGCAGCTGCTGGACCCAGTTCCTACCCCTAAGCACCCAAAGACTGAACTAAGGGTAAAGGAACATATATGAAGGCATGCACACAAGGACAGGGCACAGAGCCATGATATGGACCATCTTCTTCCTGAGGGCACCTCTTCCCCCAACTTCTAAGCAGCTCTCAGAACTTGTACTAATTTTCAAAATGGCCCATGACAGAGGGGAAGGTTCCTGATTTACCCAGCCAGTTAATTCTGTATTTGATCATAAAGCCATGGGGACAAGTCCTATAAAAATGCTTTACATGCGTAACCTCCCACATTTGTCTCCTTTATTCCAGATATGGAATCTCTCAAATCTGGGCACAAAGCATATCCCCCAAGGTCTCTGACTATAGTTTATGCTGGACTGAATGAGATGACAAGTCAAAAATCATGGTCACTCTCTTATATTCCATGCTGGAAACCCTGGCACTTGTGAGAAAATTGCAAGATCAGGCAATATGTAGGAGAGGCATGGGGGCTACTGTGCTCCCTGATCTTGGGGTATTTGGATCCCAGCCCTGTAAGACCTTTAGAAGTGGGATTCCCAGACACCATCTCCCATTCTAAAGCACAGCAGTGTCATCATGACAGACGGCGAGCAGTTGGTCAGGGCTTAGGATGGGGAGTATTGCTGGGTGGGGATGGGAAATGGCTACCAATATGAATAGTTTGCACAGCAGGTCCATGGTGGTGGGAGTATGTGGAGGCTGCCTGAGTGGGTGCGATGGCCACCCAGGGAGCCACCCATTAGAATCCCTCCCTGCTCATGCCATGTGTGTGGGTGCTCTGAAAACGGTCCACTCAGTGGACATGGACTCCCCCCCCCCAAGCCATGCTCATCTAAAAACACCCTCAGTGACCTGGCTAATATGATTACAGAAAGAGACACGGTGCACATAGCATTGCTATTAGTAGTGTTTAGCCAGTAAACTCATCAGGGTTTGATCTCAGAGATCTTGGGGTTGTTTTTGTGGGGTTGTTTTTGTTTTTTGTTTTGTTTTTTTAATGGCGTTAGCAGTGGGTTTTTTAAAAACAACGGAATAATGGAAAACTTTACTTTGATTCATTCCAGTATGAATCAAAGTTGGATCCCCAGATCTATTCTCCAGTATCCCAAATATAACAAATGATCATTAAAGGCATACTAACAGAAGGGGATGGGGAAGAGAATAAATCCATAAAACAAAAACTTTAAATGCTTTATACCAAGGCCTAACGTGCTCTTGGTGGCCTTACAACATGGTACACCTTAGGATATTTAAAACTTTACACAGGAACATGCCAATCAGGGGTCACAAGTCACTAGAGAAACTTGCATTTAGCCCAGCCAACACAGCACTGCAGAGGGCGAAGGTGATATGCTGCGTTGTCTATTCCTCCTGGAGACTGCTGAAACACAGGCACAATGATGGAACTCTTAACAAGAGAACTGGAACTCACAGGATAAAAAAATGAAGCACTTTCCTAGCAGAGTGACCTCTGCCAGGCCAGCAAAAAGCAACATATCAAAGAGGTTTCAGCACTATTGAAAGGCCTGCTGGCAGTACGAAATTGCTGTTCAGTGCCTTTGCAGAGCAAAGAGAGCACTGTACACCAGTGAATAGTAGGTGGAGCATTAGCATCAATGAAGTAGTAACAGTTAATGAATGAACTTCAGGCATATTTTTTAGGAAATCTTCAGCCTCTTGGGGTTTCTGGAAGAAGTGAGTGACCTCATCTACATTTAGGCAAAAAACATGGCAGGAATTTTATAAAGTATTTAATTTCCTTTTCTTTTGCCATTTCTCTGGCTCTGCCATTGTGTGATCTACTACTTCAGGCACAAAATCTTGGAATATCATGATTTTGCACTGATATTCCCCCCTCCCCCCCCCCCCAGTAGAGTTATTTACCCTTGCTTTCTGTATGATTTGCTCTTTGACTCAGTATTTTAAAAAGCAAAAAATGAAAGCTCTGGGTTTGGCTCCTGGGGCTGGTTTAGGTGCCAGTGTTTGATGGGCCCTTTCAATATCTAAGGGCAGCTATTCACGCAGGTTGAGGATTGTGGGGTTAGGCGTTTGGGGCTAAATTTGAGTGGCCTCTGCTTCTCAGAACCTTCAGGGACCCCCACAATTCTGAGGTTGTTGCTCCTTGACCTGTCTTCTAGGTCTGTAAGCCTTTCCTTAAGCAGTTTAATTTGCTTGGCAGATTCAGCTTGCATATGTTGGGCTGTGTCCTCCACAGCAGAAATTCACTCAGTATCAGTCACCCAAGTGTGAGGGAGGCAAGTGTGGAGTTCGCTGCTGCTACTTCTGTTTTCATAGCAGTTCTTTGATATCTTCTGTAACTTCCTTCAGCAGGGCCAGCATTTCTCCACCTTCTTTCTCAGGGTGTTTTTACACGAGGGCTTACTTGCGAGGGTTTGGCTTATCCTGCGCATCTAATCAGTCCATAGGAACAGTCTTGCGAGGGTTTCTGTGAAAACACGCCTTTTTTTTCACTCCCCATTTCCTAGGTCTTATGGAGGCGCATTCACTGTCTGACGCATTAACATGCGCCTTTGCCTTATAAACAGCTGATGCGCCTCCCCATTAGCCGGCGCCAGTTCTTTGTTTACCAGCGAGACGTGGCTAGAGCGTTCTT
>QEPC01006666.1:294375-309562 GCA_003113815.1 Sphenodon punctatus | reverse complement strand
CATCAGGGATGGGGACGTCTACATGATAATCCATCTGCTGCCCGCTGGTCCCTGCAGATGATTCATCCTGCGTGTCACTTCTTTTGCAATATTTCAAAAGAGCTCCTTGTTGCTTTAACAGAAATGCCTCCTTTTCTTTTGTATCCTGCACCTGAAAGGCGCTTTCTTCCATCAGACATGGCTGCTGCACACATACAGTTGGAAATGTTTGTAAACAAAATTTTAAACTGACTGCCTGGAGAGTCAACGAATTTGATTGCCAGTTATGGTGGGGATTACAACCACCTACATGAGGCAGATCCTGAGACCATTTCTAATTGTGAAATTTGAAGGGGACTTAATTAATATTTTGCATGCTTATGGCATCTCTTGCTTCATTATATTTACATTCATATAGGAATTGTTCCCACAAACTCTCTTTTGGGAGGTATGTAGCTCCCAGCTTACTTTAACCTCCCCTGTGTTCCCAAAAGCAGGGGGCTTAAAGTGTTGATAAAGGGAGGGTATTTATTTCTCCAAAGATGTGAGGAGGGGAGTAATTACCTCCACAACTACAATTTATTTACAAATAAATGTAAATAATTAATAAATAAGCTCCTGTCCCATAAACCTGTACTCTCTGAATGTTTTCCATGCAGCATCACTTCCTCACGGACAGGTTTAATTTGAGTTCCTTCTGCTTGCTGTTCCCTGCAAGATTCCAAGCAGGGAGATTAGGAAAAGGGGAGAGCTATTTGAAGTAGCTGAGGAAGGTAGTTAGTCCAGACTAACTACCCTTGTTCACGAGAGCAAGTTAGGGTTACCATATCTCCCCTTTAAACCTGGACACTTATGAAAAATATATGGTGCAGGGGGGCTACATTGGTTCCAGTGCAGGGCTGTATTGGTTCTAGTACAGCCCTGCAACATGTATTTTTAATGTGTCATCTTTTAAAAGAGAGGTTCAGTAACCCTAGAGCAAATTATTAATTAACCACTGACAGTCCCCTCAGACTTACCTATTGTCTTCATTTTACCTGTATGGAAAGTATGACATGCCCAAAGCAAGGCCTCTGTGGGCACATTCAAGTGAAAAACACAGATTATGCTGGGGTATATAAACCCTGGGTATGCTTACACCAGGGTAGTAAAGTTATTGAATGTGGCTGCTCCTACCTAGGGTTTAATTAACCCTGGTTCCATCCATGTTATCAAATAGGAACAGTCACATGAAACATTAGCATGTGGTAACTTTAGCCCCAGTGGCAAATTACCACACACAACCCAGATCCTGTGTGGTAATTAACCCCCAGGTAAAGTTACCGCACACTAATGCTTTAAGCAGTTGTTCCTATGTGATAACATGAAAAACAAAATTGAATTTGCCTCATGGGACACTCATGTTTTTGAAAAATTTACTCTCTAACTTTTTAACTCAGAAAACTGACCTGCACCTGGTATGTGTTAGGAAAACCTGGGGTAATCNCTGTATTCCACTGTTCTTGCCTTTCATGTTTGCTCCATTATCATAGCCCTGTCCTCTCATATCTGCTAAGTCAATTTCCATTTCTTCCAGCTTTTGAAGAAGCATAGTTGTCATCCCAGCTCCCAGGGTATCATCTATGTCAATAAATTCAAGGAAATGTTCTCGGACATTCACCACTGCAGGAACATTTTCACTTGGTTCTGTGGCTGTCATAAAATGCACCATTAATGTCATTTGTTCAGTATGGCTGATGTTGGTGTACAGTCCAAAATTACAGAGTAATATTTGGCAGAATTGAGGTGTGACACAATATTTTGGTTGACTTCAGTTGCCAGTAACTGTATGATCTCGTTTTGAATTCTTGGACCCAGGTAGTGAGTGTGAATTGTTTGGCTGGTTACTCTTCTTAGATGCTCTTTGAGAACGGAATCAAACTCTCCCATCAACACAATTTTCAGGAAGTTGCCATTGTTTGGAGTGAACAGCGGGTCCGAAGTCCCACGCAGTGCTAGGTTTTGAGTAGCAAGCACTCGCACAATGGCAATAAGCCTTTTCAGAACACTTTGCCAGTAATGGGTCTCAGATGCAATCTGCTCTTGATGTTGACTATCAATGGTTGCCTTTAGCTGTAGTCTCTTCCAAAGCTCTTTCCGGGTACAGAATGCTCTCTGGTGATATGGTGCCTTCTCATGCCTTGCCAACTTGCTAGCTAGATTTTTCCAGTCTCTTGTTCCAGTTGCAGAACATAATGCACCTGCGGGTGCAGATGAAGCATCAGACAGAAAGAGTTTGCAGCAAAAACAGTACACAGCATTCTGGGTGTTAGAGTACATGAGCCATTGTCTCTCCACTTTCTCCCCATTGGGTAGTTCACGAAAGTAATGGTTAGAATGGAACCTTCTATTTGAAGTGTCTTTTGGGAAGCTGAATTTTTTCACTTGCCGTAGGCCATGTAGTACAAGGTATTCTCTCTGGTCACTGCTCAGATTCATTCACAGCCCGTGATCATCTAGACTTGGTGGACTAAACTCAGTAGGAGGTGCGACCTGCTGCTCTACTTCCAAGACATTCACAACTGGTTGGCTATCTTCGTCATGGATGGGCATGTCTATATGGCTGGTCCCCGCAAATGATTTAACCTGTGTATCACTTCTTGCTTGGCACTCTTCATCAGGGATGGGGACGTCTACATGATAATCCATCTGCTGCCCGCTGGTCCCTGCAGATGATTCATCCTGCGTGTCACTTCTTTTGCAATATTTCAAAAGAGCTCCTTGTTGCTTTAACAGAAATGCCTCCTTTTCTTTTGTATCCTGCACCTGAAAGGCGCTTTCTTCCATCAGACATGGCTGCTGCACACATACAGTTGGAAATGTTTGTAAACAAAATTTTAAACTGACTGCCTGGAGAGTCAACGAATTTGATTGCCAGTTATGGTGGGGATTACAACCACCTACATGAGGCAGATCCTGAGGCCATTTCTAATTGTGAAATTTGAAGGGGACTTGATTAATATTTTGCATGCTTATGGCATCTCTTGCTTCATTATATTTACATTCATATAGGACTTGTTCCCACAAACTCTCTTTTGGGAGGTATGTAGCTCCCAGCTTACTTTAACCTCCCCTGTGTTCCCACAAGCAGGGGGCTTAAAGTGTTGATAAAGGGAGGGTATTTATTTCTCCAAAGATGTGAGGAGGGGAGTAATTACCTCCACAACTACAATTTATTTACAAATAAATGTAAATAATTAATAAATAAGCTCCTGTCCCATAAACCTGTACTCTCTGAATGTTTTCCATGCAGCATCACTTCCTCACGGACAGGTTTAATTTGAGTTCCTTCTGCTTGCTGTTCCCTGCAAGATTCCAAGCAGGGAGATTAGGAAAAGGGGAGAGCTATTTGAAGTAGCTGAGGAAGGTAGTTAGTCCAGACTAACTACCCTTGTTCACGAGAGCAAGTTAGGGTTACCATATCTCCCCTTTAAACCTGGACACTTATGAAAAATATATGGTGCAGGGGGGCTACATTGGTTCCAGTGCAGGGCTGTATTGGTTCTAGTACAGCCCTGCAACATGTATTTTTAATGTGTCATCTTTTAAAAGAGAGGTTCAGTAACCCTAGAGCAAATTATTAATTAACCACTGACAGTCCCCTCAGACTTACCTATTGTCTTCATTTTACCTGTATGGAAAGTATGACATGCCCAAAGCAAGGCCTCTGTGGGCACATTCATGTGAAAAACACAGCTTATGCTGGGGTATATAAACCCTGGGTATGCTTACACCAGGGTAGTAAAGTTATTGAATGTGGCTGCTCCTACCTAGGGTTTAATTAACCCTGGTTCCATCCATGTTATCAAATAGGAACAGTCACATGAAACATTAGCATGTGGTAACTTTAGCCCCAGTGGCAAATTACCACACACAACCCAGATCCTGTGTGGTAATTAACCCCAAGGTAAAGTTACCGCACACTAATGCTTTAAGCAGTTGTTCCTATGTGATAACATGAAAAACAAAATTGAATTTGCCTCATGGGACACTCATGTTTTTGAAAAATTTACTCTCTAACTTTTTAACTCAGAAAACTGACCTGCACCTGGTATGTGTTAGGAAAACCTGGGGTAATCCTAGTTGAACGGGACAATCACAGAGTATAAATTCAGGTCAGCTGCATTAGTGTAAGAATTGCCATTAAAAATTTATATATTTTTTACCACCAGCCGCAAAAAAATACAGGAAACATAAAAAGAATAAAACTAAAGGTCACTCTTCCATTGTGTACACGTTTCATATCCTTTGTGGCACTGGCATTCAGACCAGACTGCCCCACCCAGGGAAGATTGTGCAACTCTGCCCCAGAATTGTCAGCAAACATTACTCAGAGAACTAGTCCTGTAAAGGTCAACTGGACCACTCAGTAAATGCTCAGTGTGAGTAAGGTTTGTGCAGTGTAGCCCAGGGTGATTAGACTACTTTACACATTTTGGACTACCGGACACAGACACACAATTGGAGCAGAAACCAATAGAAGGTTTGCACAAATTCAGACTGTTGTTTGAGAAGGCATCTTCCAACTGAGGGGCTGAATAATACAGTGTTACTTTTAATGGAAACACTTCATTACACATGGCACAAGACAGCCCAGAAATCTTATTTCTTGTTATTATTTAAAATTCAGGTAACACCAAAAGTGTACATTCAGATTACCAGCCCCATTCATTTAAAAATCATGAATCAGTCATCTCACCTCAAAATTCAAGTGAATGGCCAAAACTCATGGCATTCAAACAAAATTAATAAAATTAGGCCATTTTTTGTTTCTCTTCAGGTGAAATCACAGTCTCATTTTAAAACTTTCCTCTCCAACCACGACAGGCAGAGATGTTATTTTAAAAAATTCAAAATAAAGAAAATCATAGCTTTCATTACAATACAAAGTCTCACAAAGTGATTGCCTAAAATGGAGTATCCAAGTCTCAGACAAAACTCCAGAAACAGTAAACCGGAAATGGTAAACAGTAAATTGGTACCATGGAAATCAGTAAAATTTTAAGTCAGTTGGTAATCCAATAACAGTACAATGTAAAATGCCTACGAGGGGGTCGGCAGCTGAGCTCTCCTCCCCATAGCGGACCCACACACTAGTGACTCACACTCTCTCTCTCTCTCTGAGCTGACAGGCACCTCAGCAGCAGCTCAGCCTCAGAGAGAGACTTCTCCAAGTTCCCCAGACAGTCCTCCTTCAGTTCTTCAAAAAGAATCCCGCCAGTGCCTGCGCCGCTAGCCGCCGCCGCTGCAGTGCTTGAAGGGACTGAGAAGTAAGAACGCTGATGCAGGTGCAGTACGCCGCCTGTCTTCCATAATTCCTGCACGGCCGCGGTGGGCAGGGACAAGTGAAGCATTAAGCTGCAATGCAAGCACGTGGGAAGTTTTTAAAAAAAAATAAGTTCCCTGCCTCCCGCTGCTTCCCCCAATCTGCTGCTCTAGGCAGCCCCCTAGGTCTGCCTAGTGGCAGGGACAGCCCTGGATAAGAAGATACAATAGGTCTGCTCCAGAAAGGTATAGGCTGTTTTTACACAGATGCCACCCACCCACCAACACCCATGAATACCCATTGGATGGGTGGGAGAGCATCCGTGTGAATGGCACTGGGTGGGTGGGTACGCTACCACGACCCATCAACACCCATCTCCATCCACGGAGCATCCGGGAAGGAGCTGGCATGCTCCATGGATGGAGGTGGGTGTTCAACACCCACCTGTCCATGTAAATGGAAAATCACACCCACCCACGGAAAAGGTCCTCCGGAAACAGTGAGACACAGCTAGAGAGGTCCCGTAGGAGCCCGCAAGCAGACACACCCACCAGGAGAGACGCCGAATGCCTGGGCAGGAGCCCTTAAAGGAGAAGCATCCACGGCACCACTTTCGCCAGGGGCAGAAAGGGCAAAAACAACACATACCCTGCCCGAACTCCTGGAGCAGGGGGAGACCAGCCAGGAAGTGAGAGCGGACAGCCCCATCCTACAGGTGGAGGAGGCATCCCTGGAAACCAAAATGGGCATCATCACCCTCCACATGTGCCCCCAAAACCCACAGGGTCAGAACCCACAGGGACAGGGGGTGCATATGGAGCAGATGGACACCAGGGACGCCCCCCCCGGAGGAGGAGGAATATGACCCAGGTAACAGAACGACCCCAGGGAATGTGGTGGGAGGGGCCCGAACCATGACAGTCAGGGCCTCAGCTGGGAAGTAATGCCAAACTGACAGATTGCTATTGCTCACACAGCTCAAAGGGACCTGGAGGTGCAGGAGGAGGAGTGGTGGCCCAGGAGGAGGATATGGAGGAACCAGAGGCCACCCCGGAGCCCAGCGACTAGGATACCAATGGTAGGCTCATGCAGACAAGGGCACAGTGGCAGTGTGACACAAAAGGGACAGGATTACAGCAATGCACCAGGCCCCATCCCCTTCCAAGGGCAAGCAAGGGACAGTCAAGGGGACAACAAGGACAGGGGCCGGGAACATCACTAGCCAGTGGGTGGACATATTACCGGGGACAGGGGGAACACGGCCTCGAAGGAGGGACGGAGATGAGGATGTGACAGGGATGGGAGACACACACACATACAGGGATAATGGGGATCAGGATGGGGCCCCCTACACAAGCCAATGCAGACATGGAAGCACAGGGGGAGAACGCCAACAGAGCCAAGGCCAAAGAAGGAGCGATCAGGGGGCGGGGGGTAGAACACAGCGCAGGCCCAGGAGCCAGAACAGTTAAACAGTAGCTGATCCCTGGCTCCAAGCCAAACATACGTTCCCTTGCCATTCACAGAAGAGCAGCCTGGTCCATCCAGGAGTGCCGCCGTTGGGAGTGCATAGAGGAACCGGGAGATGTGGGCTCGCAACCTGCGGAGGAGAAGGACTTTGGGAGGGAACTGCTGGTGGAAACCAGGCAGCTGGCAGATTTGCACAGGGAGAAGCAGGCCCTCAACAGGAAGGTTCAGCTCAGGGAGGGGGAAAGGGGCTGGGGAAAAATTGATGAAATGCTCACCTGGTCCCGCACAGAGCACTTGTGGGACAGGTGCCAAACTGCTGTCCTCCGCGAGCAGCAACTCAACAGGCAGGAGAGGGCCCATGTCTCGCTAGAGGGAAGCACCACAAGGACCCAGCAACTAATAATGGATGCCCTGGAGGCCTTGTTGTGTCTCCCCCAGCATGACATGGGTCCACCTGCCACGGTAGGAGAGCTGGAAGCACATCAACACCACGGTGCTCTCCCCCTTTCCCAGCTCATCTGCCACCCCTGGTTTCCCCAGCAGCAACCCTATCGCGCCCGAGACCATATGGGCCCCCTTCCTCCCATAGCCCCCCACCAACACCAAGTGTGGCCCTCCGTCCATCCTGCCTCACTCCCGGTTCCCCTCCAGCACCTTCCACGATCCCCCCTTCCAGGCCCCCAGCCGCCCCAGAACATCCCGGCACTCCCAGCCACCCAAGCAGGCTGCCCCACATGCTCAGGTAAACACGGGGAACAGGTGGTGGCCAACTGACACGAAGAGAGGCAGGGGATACACAGAACACGGTACCCACCCGGGCACAAGAAAGGGCAGTAAGGTAGCACAGAAAGTGGTGATGGATACAGGCAGGTCCCATATGGGAGCACCTGAATGGGGGCATAGGGAATGAATATGCGCTACCGCTAATGCTAAGTGTCTCATCCACAGGAGCTACCACCAGACCCAGCAGTGGAGCGGTCTGTGGAGGAAGGAGAGCCCGAGCCAGGCAACCGACGGTCATAGCGGGCAGCAGCTGCCAAGGCCTGCAGAGAGCCATCCCCCGGTGGTGTCATAAAGAGGGGTCGAGGAGGACCCCAGAAACAATGAACCCCACCCCCTGTAAATAGTCCCCCAATAAACATGTGAAACATAACTTACCTGTCTGTCATGGAGTCTGTACAGGGGGATCAAAGGGATGAGAGGGAAGCAGCAGCAAACCATACTGGTGGTTAATGACAGGGAACTGGTGACAAACAGCTGCAGGGCAGCCAGTCCTGGCAGCTCACACACATGCCCTATAAGACTTATGGATCCCGGAGGGCACCATCCAGTGGAAAGAATAAGGGGCCAGGATGCCCAAGTCAAAGGTCCTGTGCATCACCCACTGGGCAAGGGGTGACAGAGAGCTGCAGGCAACAGCTTGCTGTGGCACTGGCCACTGATGCCCACTGGCTGTTGGGACTTGGGCTGCACCCAGGGAGGAGGGTAACCCTGCTACTACAGCCAAGGAGGAGTGGAAGCACACCAGAGGGGGTCATCACCAGCTACCAGGAAGAAACAGAACACACAGGTAAGGGTACAAAGGTCGCCAGAACTCGGTAGCAGGTTCCATTAGAGAGGGCTGTGGTACATCAGGGCCAGCCACAAGATGGGATGACGGAGAGGGATGGGATGGCACCCTGTAGAGCCCCAGATGCCACCATGAGGGTATAGAGTGGTGTAAGGTTACCGGGATGACAGGTGACAGTGTCAGATGTCATGCCATCACCATTCCATCTACCCCAACAGGTGATGAAAATGATGATGGAATACCAGAGGACCCAGGGAGAAGACAACCCTGCTAACTAACACATTTCTATCCCCTCTAGGAAAGGTAAATGGGGCTATACAGGGTGCTATACCACACCTACAAAGTGCAGATGGAATGGTGTGAGGAAGCACGGGCACACCACCAGAACAATCTGAGCACCAGTACCAGGGAAACCACACCTGTTGTTCAACGGGATGTCCAGTGCACAAGGTAGTAGGGTGAAGCAACGGGCAACCCTGCCATGACGGGGGGGGATCGAGGACCCACCCCGGCACCACACACGCTTACAGACCATGGGGGATACCCATTACAACTAGCAAGCAGAGGTATGTACTGGGGCAGAATGCACAATGTATTGATTCAAGGATAACAGTGATACCAGACAGTTGGAAGGGGGCCTTCCATAGGCAAAGGTCAGTTCCTGGCCAGTTGGGTAACTATGCGCCTGCATAGGGAGTCTTGGTTCTCCTCTGATATCTGCCTGAAGGCCCCACCCTGAATATGCTGGTACAGGAGCACAGGGCTCATTCTCTGGACAGGAGGGGGATTGTCCAAGGCAGCCCCATGAGTCTCACGAATGTTATGGAGTACACAGGCCGCCAGGGCGAGGATGGGGGTGTGCTGGAGATCAAACTGGCTTCGGTTCAGCAAGAGCTGTCCCCTCATCTTGAGCAGGCCGAATGTCCTCTCCACCATGCACCTCACAGAGGCCAGTCGCTGGTTGAAGAGCACCCAGTTGGGAGTGCTGGCAATGGGATAGGACCTCATCAGCCATGGGGTCAGAGGGTAGGCGGGATCCCATATAACAACTGGGGACATGGAAACACCCTCAATAATCCTGAACAGATTCGGGGCTATCTCCCTGTCGAACATCCTGGCATAGAAGGGGGAGGAGCACAGGATTCGAGCATCGTGGCTTCTCTCCGAGTGGCCTGTGTACACATCAGTGAACAGACAACAGTGGTCCACGACTGCTTGCAGGTTCACAGAGAATGCTTACTGCCTGTTTAGGTAATCAGTCTTGCCTTGGGGAGGGCGGAAGATCGGGATGTGCGTGCTGTCGATAGCACCAATGCAATGTGGGAAGCCCATTGCCTCAAAGCCTTGTCTCACCACTTCTGGATCCTGTAGCTGGATGACCTGCTCCAGGATCAGCTCGACAATAAGGTCACATACATTGTGGAGTGCCCTGTTCACGGTCGTGGCCTCCACACTGAACTGCTCTGCAATGTCCAGCAGGAATCAGGGTTTACCAGGTGCCACACTGCCATCGCCACCTGCATCCCTGTGGGTAATGGGTACCGCATGTTGGTAACATTCCTCTGGAGGTGGGGGGGCAAGGATCTCTCTAAGACGGCACAGCAGGGAGCGGGTCATTCAGAAGTGGTCGGTCCATTCCTCATTGGTCCAGGTCGCCAGTATGTTCTCCCACCAGTCGGTGGTCCATGACAGCATCCAACCCAGCTGTCGCATGGGTAGGGTCACCCGATGGCCATATATGTTCAGGAGCAACCTGGAGAGGATGAGGCGGATGTGCTGTGATGCTGCCGTCCCCTCCATCGCTTGGCGCCTGGCCTTGAACCTCTGCGCCCATCGCACCGTTGCAATGCAGCACAGGTCGGCTGCCCTCCTACAGCGTGGCCCATGGCTGGTGGGTGCCATGGGCACAGGAGGTTGACCCATTGCTGATACACCTGCGCCAGGAGACCAAAACATGCAGTCAGGATGGCGATTAGGACAGCTCACACTTGCGGGATGCTTGCAACGGGCATCGTGCTCCCACCACCGTGACCACTGCCCATAAACCGAGCATCACATCCAGTGACCACCCACCACCAGCCCCCAACGCGTCAACACTCCCTGTGCACAGGTACCCTGAGCCAGCTAGCCCTGTGATCGCATCCCTCACACACACCCTATCATCCACAGACAACATACATCACAATCAACACCGCTCCCCCACATGCCCCACAGTGCCACACCCTCACTCACCTCTATCATCCTCTGCGCACACTCCAGGCCACTCACTCCACTCACCAATGCTCTGCACTACCACAACACACTAGCCACATGTACACCCCGAACGCACCCCCGATATCTGTCACACAGTTCTATCACCCACTCTACATGCCCCCAAATCACTCTCTCCACTTCCTCTATCGCTCTCTGAACTCTCAATTCCACAACCACTACCACCAACACACCACGCCCTTGGAGGCAACCTGGCTCCAATATGTAAATAGGTGATTGGTCACAGGGCCTCAGTGGTTGGTGCAGCTAACTGGGTGTGGCATGCACACCTGTCCAGGGTCTCTTTGATGCTACCCCTGTGCACTGTCCTGCACCAGTTAGCATTGCCAATGCTGCTACTTACATTAGCCTTCAGGTACAGCCCCATTGATGCCTAGACCGTGCACCCCTCCCTCCCCCCCCCAGCGGTGTCCAAGCCCCTACTCCATATGGTGCGCATGGGGTATGCAGCTGTGGCCCCCCATTTTCCAGGACAGCTGTTGAAAGGTCTGCAGCCATCTTGCACACATGTGACAGTATACAACGGCCCCTTGATTGGTTCCCATCCCATCCTCCCCCGAGCCCTAGCCACCCTTCCGCCATCTTATTGAGCAGGAATGTGCCCGCCCTGCGTGTGGTTTCAAGGGTCCAAGCCCACTAAGCCAGGCTGCTATCATCTTGCCAAGGTTACCTTCTGAGTGCCAAATGTACCGGTTCCATCCGAGCTGATACTCTGCCGCTCACCATCCACTTCGGTTGCGCTCCAGCTTGCTGCTTTTGTGCAGGCCATGTCCAGCCGTGGAATGGGCCATGTCTTCGATCATTGGGCCAGTGAGATGCGGCGGTGTGTGCCACCATGCTGCTGGGAACCCTGTGGTAAAGTAACAATGTCCAGCTGTTGGTGAGTGACCTCCTTTCTGTGGGTGATGGCTTCAATCTCCTGTCCCATTACATGTGGCTGTTGGGCCACTCCTTTGAGGGTCTTGAGTGCCAAAGGCGGGCCAGGGAACTCAGATTCATGCCCCTACTCCGACCTGACCGTGGACCCCCACCTGCCGTTGTGCTGCCATGGGAACCCTGGGAGGTTGCTGCTGCTCGCCAGGTGACCGGTCATCACAACTTCGGTTTGGCCCTCCAGGCTGGTGGTCCATATGTTGCAAAGCTGCTATGCCAGTGTCCTCCTGCGTGCTCGTGGCGTCACACATCCTCAATCGGATTGCCAGAACTACCTGGGAGAGCTAGGCCCTGATTTTGGTGGCCCCTTCCTGACCGGGGTGCCCACTGAGCTGGAGATGGCTGCCCTGAGAGCTGTGTTGAGCCGTTCGGATGTAGGAGGAGCTGCTTCCCTGGGATACCCCCTCCTGCCCCGCTTCATGGTGGTTGCCCATATGAGTGCCCGTGGATACCGCTGAGGCCTCTTCACCTGGGAGGGCCTTGTCCAGGGGCCCTTGTTCCCTGAGCGTCCAGTGCCCACACCCTGATCCCGCCGTTGCTGCAACCTCCATCGTGGATCACCTCTCCCTGTGATGGAATGGCGCTACAGCTTCCCCTTGGCTATGATGCTGGCTTCTTTCTCAGTGCATGACCCATCTGCCTCTCCATCTGTCTACTGTGGAGCGGTCTGTGTGTCTGAATGGGGGGATTTGCCCTCCTATAGCTCAGCAGGTTCAGAGTCTGGGGGTGGTATCGGACGCAGATCTCCACCTGGATCAACAGGTGGAGGTGGTGGCAAAGGCTGCCTTCCGCCAGTTATATCTGGTGCGGAGGCTGCGCCCGTACGTCTCTGGCCTGGACCTGGCCTCCCTTGTCCTTGCCTTCTTCACCTCGAGGCTGGACTACTGCAATGCGCTCTACGTGGGGCTGCCCTTGTTCCTGGTTCAGAGGCTGCAGCTAGTGCAGAATGCGGTGGCCCAGCTCCTGTCGGGGACGGGTCGCCGGGATCACATAACACCTGTGCTCCGGACTCTGCACTGGTTGCCAATAGCGTGCCGAGCCAGGTTCAAGGTATTGGTATTGATCTATAAGGCCCTTCACGGTCTTGGCCCCTCGTACCTCAGGGACCACCTCGTCCTCTGCGCCCCAGAGCGGCTCCTTCGGTCTGCCGGGGGTGCCTTCTTGGAGGTCCCCCGTGTGGAGAGGGCATTCTCAGTGGCCAGGCCATGCCTTTGGAACTCCCTCCTGGAGAAAGCTCGCCTGGCCCCAAGCCTTTTAACATTCCGGTGAGTTTGTAAAACCTGGCTGTTCGCCCAGGCCTTTGGGGAGGGGGGTGGGTTAGGGGGTTTTACTCTCCCCCTACCCTTATTTATGGTTTTATTGTGCCTAACCCTGTTTTAACATTATTATGATTATTTTAAATTTTTGTATGATTGTATTTTTAGGTTTTAAAATTGTTAGCCACCCCACGCTGTTTTCAGGAGGGATGGGAAAAAAAGTGATTTAATTAATTAATTAATTAATTAATAAACTACTGACGCTTTCCTGCCTGGTCTTCCTGCGAACCCCTCAGACCCCGTTAATTAGTATTATGGCTCCATCCATGCTCCCTGAGGTGCTACCACTGTGTCCCTGGCATCTGCTTTCCCTGGTCGGTGTTGCATCTTACAGGTCCCTGTGCCAATAAACATTAGCCTTGTTTAGCTGCCAATGTTCCCGTGCTTTGTCTGTGGGTCTGTTGCACCAGCTGCTCCAGGTGCGGGGTGCTGGTATCATGGGTGTGGTTGTGGGGGTCAGGTCTAGGGGGGCTCGGAGCGATGTTAGGGTGGGGTGATTGCTCCAATAGGGGCACCTTGCCATCAGCATGCTAGGTGTGCTGCTGTTTTAGCCATCTGTACCTGAGGGGGAGGGGGGTGTTAAATCCCAGCTCAGGCAATGTGCGGTGCCCGTGCACCTTGCGGGCTCTTGCAGCTCATGGTTCTTATTAGCTGGGTGTTACTGTGCTGCTGGGTCCTGCCTTTCACCTCCTGCAACTGGCCTGGGAATTCGGAGTCCACTGATGGTGGGGCCATGGGTGTCTGTGGATGGGCACTGTGCTGTTCTATCAGGGTGGCTGGTGCACTCTTGCATGGACATTTGGATGGTGGTTCCTAGCTCTTCTGGGTGGGATTTACTACATGGTATGAGCTCTTGGCTCACTGGTTGGTTCTCCCTCCGTGGTCTGTCTTTTCCCACCGTTTTGTTGCCTTCTTAGCTGTGTTCCCCTGGCTCTGTGAGCCCCATGGCATGTTTCAGGGCTTTGTTGTCTCCTACAGCAGCCTTGCGCCCAGCCTTGGGGCTGTGTGGTTGTGCTTGGCTCCGGTGCTTGCTGCACAGGCATAGTCATTTCTTCTCCCTATGCGCTACTATCCGTTCTTATTGGCCTGGCCTTGCTCTGGTTCCGACCCCGTGGTGCGTTGTGTCTACCATCCCCTATCGGTCCCCCTTTCCTACTCTTGCAGCCACGGAGGGGAGCCGTGATCGGAGGGCTCCTGACCGTGAGTCTGGCTGGCCTTCTGGGTGCGATCCACCTTCCTGTGCGCTCCCTTGGGCTCCATCGTTGGGGTGGTGGCTGGGAGGGCCCAGTGGGAACGGTTGGGCTGTTGTGAGCTTTCAGGTGGTGACCATCCTGGTCCCTTCATCATTGCCCTCGTCTCCTGCTTCCTCTTCCCTTCTTGCTGCTGTGATTGTGTTCCTGACTATGTTGCAGCTGGGGGAGATGGTCGGTCAACTCTAGCAGGTGACCTCTGAGCTTCATGCTGGGACCAGGCTAGACCAGGAGATCTGTGAGTTACCCCTGTTGAGGTATGTTGCCGTATGTGTGGACTCCCTGGATGTTGGTGCTCCCTCTCTCCTTTAGTGCAGGCAATGATTAACGAGAGAAGCAGGTAACAGGAGGTGGTGGTGGTCCAGCTGGTCTTTTTTGTGCTGCAGCAGGTGCACCAATTGGACCATGCCCTAGCGGATAGCTGGAGCTGGGTCTGGGGTCACAGGTCCTACAGAGGGCATGGATCTGTCCCACCACCCCACTTTGTAGCTGCTCCCTGTTGGTGTTGGTTCTTAACATGTGCCCGTTGGTCTGGCTGGTTTGTGATTGATCGTTTGTTTGCTTGGTTCCCTCTGTTGTACCCGTCTGTGTGGGCCGTGTCAGGTTGCTGTGGGGTGATTGTCTTGCAAGACATGGGTCCATTGCTGTGTGCCCCCCCTTCCCCATGGTTGTGCATTCTATCTGTGGGACCTCTTTGGCTTGGCCCCTTTGAACCCTGTCCTCTGGGTCCTACCCCCTCCACTGTTTGCACGGGCTCCCGTATCCCCACCCCCACTGTCCAGGGTGTGTGTGTGCCTGTCCTCACGAACCTTGCTTTATATCCCCCCCTCCCTTTCCTTTCCATGGTGTGGGGCTCATCCTGCGCCCGTTGAATCCCTGCCCTGTGCTTGGTGGCCAGCTTCTGCATTGCAGCCGGTTTGTGTCTGTTGGGCAGCACCTCTCCTCTCTGTGCCCTCCGATTCTGGCTCCACCGTGTGCTTTGGCACCTGCCACCATCACCTCTGCTGTCCTATTCCTGGTATGTTGTTTTGGGATTCGGTGGGTTCCGTAGGTGGTGGTCCACCTGTTTCACGGCTCGCCTGTTCTTGCCGGT
>QEPC01006666.1:238903-283900 GCA_003113815.1 Sphenodon punctatus | reverse complement strand
CGTATAGGTGGTATTGGAAACTGTGGGAGGCAATGAGTTTGCCTAGGGAATGGGTGTAAATAGAGAAGAGGAGAGGGCCAAGGACAGAGCCTTGGGGAACCCCGACCGAGAGGGGTAGGGAGGAGGAGGGGGAGGAGTTAGGAAGAGAAACAATGAAGGAGCAGTCAGAAAGGTAGGAGGAGAACCAGTCTAGGACAGAGTCCCAGAATCCCAGGGAGTGAAGCGACTCAAGCAGGAGTCAACAGGTATTTTATTAACCATTAAGTTTCGACAGGAAAATCTTTAAAGACTACAAGTAGCATTAGCCTGTCAATTTCAAGACTGGCAACCAATATTCATGTCCCTGGTAGCTTGGGTAAATAGGTCAGCCCATTTTAACACAAGGTAAAACCATATGTGATGGCTCTGCGTCAGGTTGGGACATTGCTGCGGCTGCCGCCACGGCCCAAAGCAAATCAGGTGGCACAATAAACATGCCAGTAGCCAGCTGACCCCGCCTTCACGCTGCACCCAGTGCCACAGGATAGGCAGTCATGGCAGCTGATGATGGCCAGCCATGGTGGACCCAATCCAGGCCACCAGGAAGAGACGTGCTAACATGCTCTGGCCTGCTTTGCTCCAACTGGGTGAGCCTTAGCCTAGTCTGCGACGCGGAGACTTTCTGGAGTCACAGCCCAGGCTACCTGCCAACAAGGCCCAGGGCAATTCCAGGCCAACATTTAGTGGCACCTGCACAGACATGCAGGTGCGGTCCAGGCCAAACTGGGTCAAAGCAGGCCAGACTGGGCTATTGTCACATTTGGTTTTACCCAGTCTCTGCCTGTTCTAATCCTGGAACCACAGACAGACAAAAGGTAACATTACCTGCACTGCAGTGCTCTTTGCTTACTATCAAATAATAAAATTCAATTTTAATAAGGGCAGCAGAAATATTTCTCTTTGACTAGTGGCTAGGTTCACCTGTTCATCAATTCAGTGATCACGATGCTTTCCTTGGAACAGTAGCAAGGATAACTCCTCCTAGTGGTGTGAAACTGCAGACATGTCTGTTGCATCTCATTCTCCCAGTTGTAGAGTAACTTCTGTGGAAGGGTGTGGCAGGGTGCAACCTGACAGACACTGGCCCTTTAAGGGACTTAGCACCTAAGAAGGGTGAAGGTGCTACTTGAGGCACAGGGGCTGAGGGGAATGAAAGACAACACCTGATTGCCTCTCACCTGGGCTTGGGCATGGCTGAGCCAGCCCAAAGCTTGAGCTGGGAGCTCAGTGTGGGGAGAACTGCTCTGACTGAGGAGCTGTGACCAGGGCAGGAACAGAGCTTAAGGGTAGCTCTGGAGAGAGAGGCCTGAACTAGACAAGGGTTCACGGCTCTAGAAGAGCCCAGCTCAGAGAGTGTTGTCTGAGCTGAGGGCTTGGCTGGCTGCAGGAGGAATCAGTGCCTGACCAGTGGAGCTGTGCTCTGAGGTGTGAACTATGTTTGTAGAGATTGTGAGTACTAGAGCAGCTGCGTACTGGACGTGGACATTATATAATGGAACTGTATAGAGAGAAAAACTGAGATGATGGGACCCATGTATAGGAAATATTTGAGCAGTTTCCCCTAGAAAGAGAGTGACTTTATACGGCGCATCTTGCCAGCACTCACCCAGGTACCCTTGACCCTGCTACAAGGGTCTTTATATTCAGCCCAGTCCTGCTTCTATAAGGCCCATCCCTGATGCATAAATGTAGTCCAAGAAAGTGCACTGCATACAGCAGGGATGATGAGGATTGTGGAGGGAAACCCAAGACTTTCCTGTGCCTAGCTACAGGGTATTGGCATGTTCCGACATGTCCAGGACAGTCTACAGCTCCATATATAGATAAAATCAGTAAAGGCCTGGTACGGATATATCGGCTAATGTCCTTGCACAAGTCTGAAAGGGTGGCTTTCTAATCAAATCTAATGGCCATGGGCATCTCCCTGGCTTGAGATGTGGAGCCTTTTCACACCGCTCAAGGAGCTAAGATTTAATTAATGTTCTTGACTCACCATCTCTTCCTTTGTACCTCCTTTCCATTGCCTCGGACTATTCTGTATCGTATGAGAGAGAGAGAGTAGTTTGCGCACAGTCTCAGAACCACCATGGCTAGTTAGGAGGGTCTGTGTTGCTGTTTTTCCTGGGCAGGGACAGATTTGGATCCAATGTCCCTGTTCCAGTCCCTAAGCAATAAACGCCTAGTGACCCAATCCTGCGGGTGTGGTGTCTACCTCCTTCATCGCATGTGTACTGCAGCAACCCTTAAGCCCCTCAGCACAATAGACTACACAGGGCCTGTGTTACACACACAACTCTTCCATGGTTTAGTACTGCAAGCCCTTGGGTTGTAGTAATACATGTAGTTCCTATTTGTAGGTCTCAGCCAATGAAGCCACAGTTATGAAGTTACTCTCTAAATCTCTTGCTCAACTTGCTTAGAGGCTGCTTCTTGACACACTGTCCTCTACCATGGTCTCTTTGCTTCACAAAATTGTATTGGCTCAAAGGCCTTTATAACAAGGGCTTCCAAACTAGGAGCTGTGATGTCAAGTGTGGTTACCTTACCTAATTGCTAAATGGTCGCTATTGTACAGGCCTAGGTCTCACACTTCGAATTACCGTAAATTTTGGTATGATGAGGAATGTAAGCTGAGCAAACGCTTGCTGGTCGAATCCAGGAAAAGGTGTGCTGTCGCCTGTACTGAATTGGGGTGGGAAGAATTTCGAGGGTTGCAGTTATCCTATCAGAGATTGCTGAGAGCAAAAAAGCTTGAATTTTTCTCCAAACAATGGGCCAAAATGAGTATAGATTTGCAGTACCAGAGCCCTAGTGGTTTCTGGTCTGCACTTAATCATATAATCAATCCTTCTCGGCTTGCTAAGAGACACCCAATTGCTCTTTCTGCCTGGGAGTGTTATTTAGGGGATTGTATGCCGACAGGAGAATTGCCATTGAGGACTGTGGGGCTGCGGGTCTTGATGTTGCTTTGGACAATTGGCAACTGGAAGATTTTGCAGTATCTAAAGTGTATGATCTTCTAATGGCTCTCAAGCCAACTAAGGCGCCTGGCCCAGGCAACATTTCAGCTGAGATCCTCCAGGCATCTCCTAGCTGGTGGGCCAAGGTATTATCTGTGGTATTCCTTACCGCAAGCAATGCGAATCTTGTGCCCCTATCATGGACACAGAGTACCATTGTCCCTATCTTCAAAAAGGGAAAAACCACTGATGTTACTGCCGACCGTCCTAGAAGTCTCTTGGCAGTGACAAGTAAATTGTATGCCAAAGTGCTTTTTACCCACTTGGAGAATTGGGCCGAGAAATGGGGCATTATTTCGAGGGAGCAATTCAGTTTTAGGAAGGCTAAGTCAACCATAGATTGCTGTTACATTCTACAGCATGTCGTATTTAAATATTCGAAGGTCAAAAGGGGTAGGTTGTTTTTGGCCTTCCTAGATCTGACTACGGCATTTGACACAGTGCCAAGGAATAGACTTTGGGCCAAATTGAAGGTTTTGGGAATTGAGCCCAAGTTATTAGCATAGATTTCCCAACTTCACTTTAACAATGAGGCCCAGGTTAAAACATCCTTAGGCTATGACAGGCCTATTCCCATTAGGAGAGGAGTTTGCCAGGGCTGCGTCCTGGCGCCCCTCCTCTTCAATTTATATCTTTCTGACTTAGCTTCTATTATTAGTTCTGTCGATACCCATCCACCCAAAGTGGATAGGGAGCGGCTCCCTTTTCTTCAATTTGCAGACGATCTGGTACTGATTTCTCAAACTGAAATTGGATTACAGCGGGCCATAGATAAGTTTTCCCAGTACTGTGTTACCAATGGCTTAGAGATTAATGCCCCAAAATCAAAGTTCATGGTTTTTGGCAAACGATCCTATCCCCGCAGGTGGAGGACAGAGGCTGGGGAGTTTGAGACGGTAGCTTCCTTTAATTATCTAGAAGTGACATTTAGCAATAAAGGTACATGGAACCTCCATCTTCAGGTTAGACCTAATAAAACACAGCGGGCAGCTCAGGCCCTGAATAGGGCTATTAATTTATCAAAAGGGATTCCAGTGTCGGACTTTTTGCGAGTGTACCGAGCTAAAATACCTCCGGCAGCCATTTTTGGCTTGGAAATTATACCAAATCCCAACTTGGCAGTTCTAGAAAAGGTGCAAAACACCTTTCTTCGACGAGTATTAAAAGTCAGTCCAAATATTCCAGGGGCAGTAGTCAGAGTGGAATTGGGAGTAAATTAATTGGAGACGATCTCTAAGATTAGATGTGTGAGATATTGGCTCAGACTCTTGGCACGCCAGGATGCTGACCTTGCCCTCCAATGCTTAAGGGAGGAACTATGTGAGACAGGGTCCAGGGGTTACTCATGGCTATTATACTTGGGCAAATTGGTCCATGCCTGGGGATTTTCATTAAAATATTTCATAGGTCAAAGCCTTTCTGCTATCAGGGCTGAAATTCTTTCGAGGGCAAGAGATGTGGCCCACTGGAGAGTAGCCCCCATGTTGGCAGAATTTAAAAAATCAGCTGGGTTTGAGCCATACCTGGACCTACTCACCTGTCCTAAACTCCGTCAGTGGTACACATTACTTCGTTTCCAGCTTGTACCATCGGCAGTAGTGGAAGGCAGATTTAAGCAGCTACCGTTTCATTCAAGACTTTGTTCCTGCAGTCTTCAGGAGGTAGAAACGATAGGGCACATTTTATTGCGTTGTCCCCATTACTTTTGGCTAAGGTCAACATGGTTGGGACCTATGTTGCATAGCTGCATTGATCTCCATTCGGAGGGTTGTTACCTGCATTTGATGGCCCTAAAGGGGAAAGAGGAAATACTGGTTTTAGCAACCTTCGCTTGACTGGCGGGTAAGCGAAGGAAGCTAATTCTCGAAAGATTGAAAGTAGCTGGACCGGTCTAACTATAATTGCCGTGATTGGATGCCCTCACCTATACGGAGTCTTTCCCTCTTTACCAGGAGATTCGGTCTTTGGGGATTTTCGGATTTTTACTTTTGTCTATTTAAAGTCACTATATGGTTAGGTTTTATTAATTATTGCTTACATGGGTATGGGTATGCCTGGATGATACTTTAGTTTTGATCCTCTAGACATCCTAGATCGGTGGAGCAAATTATCATTTGTGGCGTTCCTTACCGTAAACAATGTGAAGTTGTGCTTATTTATTTATGTTGTAACGATCTTATGCTGTATTGATTTATATGTGCACCCTCTGAACATGTCATGTCAAGGGGGTTACGCAGTTTTTGTCCTTTTGTTATGATGGGCTTTTGCCTTATGTTTGTTGTATATCTTGACTTATGATTGTTGTTGTTGTCTTCTGGGGTACAGCGATAGCTAAACTCCAAATAAAGCTTATTATTATTATTAAAATTGCTAAATGGAGTCCCAGTGAGACTGGATTTACATAAATCACATATAAATTTCCAAAGATTGGGGTCTTTCAATGGGGTCACAATATGAAGTTTGGGAACTATTGCTTTAGGTCCTCCCTCATGGTCGAACTGTGCGTGGAAGGGTTTGTTCTCCCCCTGCTGCAGACAGTTCTCCAAATGGGTGCTCCTCCTCTTGACCGACAGGGGGCAGAAGACGATCTGCACATGCCTACTGAGCTACCCCTGCTCTTATCACCAGTCTGTTCTTCTGCCTCGGACCGGCAGGGCGCATTTTATCTTCACTCCATCCGGAGCTACTGGTGTTTTGAAGGGAACTCCCAGTCCGGAGACAGAATAAACTGGGTGCTCTCAACGGGGCCT
Source organism: Sphenodon punctatus (assembly GCA_003113815.1). Taxonomy (NCBI): domain Eukaryota; kingdom Metazoa; phylum Chordata; class Lepidosauria; order Sphenodontia; family Sphenodontidae; genus Sphenodon; species Sphenodon punctatus. The sequence continues at coordinate 278,091 of QEPC01006666.1, read as the reverse complement.
TAAGGGCAATTTGTTCGTGCCAAGTCCCTGGAACCGGCACTAAGGCCCTGGCCAGCTCTCTCGCAGCTACCTGGGAGCAGGGAGCCGGCGCCAGGACCTGAGGACTCCCTGTTGTGGCAGCGCCTCANATTCCACCGGGCACCCTCTTCCCCCCTCCCCCTTCGTGAGGGCAGCACTCCTGACTCCTCTTCTCCCACGCAGCTGCGGAGGGAGAGAGTGCCAGGATCATGGATCCCGGCCTGAGGTAGGTCCATTCTGTCTGTTGGGGGAGGGGGAAGATGAGAGTGTTCCTCTGTCGGGGACTCTCATCTCCCCTGGGTCCTCAGTTTCTATGCCTCATCTTCCATGTAAGCTTCCTCACAGGGAGACCTGGCCTCACCTGCCTTACCACCGGCTGAGACGCCGATCAACCAGCCAGACCCCTTAATTGTCCTTAATCACACTATGGGAAAATGCTGGACTCCCTGACCTGGCTCTGTGACAGACAGGGCAAGTCAAAGAGAAAGGGATTCAAGGGAAAAGATAAGGCTACTGGGTCAAAAAAGAGGCAGTTTAAAAAGGTGGGAAACCCTCCTCGTCCAGCAGGTGGCGCTGCTATCCGCACCTTGGAATCTCCTCAGCCTTCAGACAGCTCTGCTGAGGAAGGGGGGAGAGGCAAGCTGGCCGCTGATTCCCTCAGCTTGCCAGGAGTCCTTGCCTAATTCTAGAGACCAGGACAGACAGTTTCCCTCCCAGTATAGAGAGGAACTTCTCTCTCAAGTCGTCAAAACTCTCCACCTGCAGGAAAAGCCTTCTAGGGGAAGACTCCTCAGACTGAGGAGAAGGATGACAGAGACCTAATCCCTTCTGTTCAAGCTAGGGATAAAAGGGTTGCCCCTCAACAGAGCCTTTGAAAAATTGGTTCTCTCTGAGTGCAAGTCCCCTGAGAAGGTTTTTAAAATGACCAAGGCCCAGGAGGCGTTTTATTCCTTTTCCAGAAAAAAGGATGGCTTGTTTAAAAACCCCAAGGTGGATGCCGCTGCTGTCTCCCTAGCGAGGAAAACAGGGTTTGCTACTGAAGGGGACTGTTTCCCTAAGGCCATAGGGGGGCCCATGGATAGGGCCATAGAGGGGGTCCTGAGAAGGGTTCTGGATTCCACCATGGCCTCCCTTAGAGTAAACATTCTTTCCTCTTATGTTGCCAGAGCTATGATGTCTTGGACGCATGAGCTGCCGGCCTCACACATTTTGGACAAGAAGGCTAAGGTTCTCTCCTCCCGCATCATGTTGGCAGTTGCTCTTTAGACTGATGCCACCACGGACGCTCTCTCCTGGTCTGCCTGTTCCGTTGCACACACCATAGTGGCAAGGAGGAGAGTTTGGCTACGTTCCTGTCAGGGAGACCCCCACGGCCAAAAACTTGCTAGTGGAGGGCCCCTATAAAGGGTTTAAATTATTTGGATCTTCTTTGGACAAAGTTCTGGCCAATGTCACCAATAAAACTAAGACCAAAACCCTCCAACAATTCCTTACAAAAAGAAAACCTTTTCGCTCTCCAACCTTTCGGTTTGGCGGCTCCTCTCTCTCCTTTGCCAGGAGAAATCAATCAAACGAAAGAGACCCCAGGCAGTCCTTTCGTTTTAGAAGGCGGAGGCAGTGTGGAGCTGGCAAATTCAAACCAGAAGAGCCCATCCCCGGTCAGTCCAGCAAACAGGCATGACGGGCAAGGGGACGTGGAGATAGGGGGCAGACTTCAGGCTCTCTCAGCCATTTGGGAAAAGTCAATCTCGGACGCCAGGGTATTGCAAGTGATTCGCCATCGCCAAGGCTACTTGGTAGAATTACAAAGCACCCCCAGGGAACGGTTCTTGCCTTCCCCAGTCTCCACGAACCCCCTCAAGCACCTTGCCATGTCCACAGAGCTAAACAGATTAGGGTCCTTAGGGGCCATAGAGAGGGTTCCTCCCGGGGAAGTCCGCCTCGGCCTATACTCGATAATCTTTCTAGTGGCCAAGAAGTCTGGCCAATGGAGGGCCATTCTGGATTTGAAGGCACTAAACAAATGTGGCAGACCCAAGAAACTCAAGACGGAGACGGTGAAATCCATCTGCCAGAGCCTGGAGCTGGAGGATTGGATGGCCTCCTTGGATTTAAAGGAGAAGTATTTGCACATCACAGTTCTTCCAGCACACAGGAAATGGCTCCGCTTCCACTACCCCAGAGCCATTGGCAGTACAAGGCCCTGCCATTCGGTCTCTCCTAGGCCCCTCGAACCTTCTCCAAGTCTCTCATCACGCTCATAGCAAATCTGCACAGGGAGAGGATACATATTTTCCCTTATCTAGACGACCTCCTGGTCAGGGCTCCTTCCCAAGACAGGGCTTCAGCGGATGTTGCCAGGGTGAAACAATACCTGAATCACTATAGCTTTATAAGTGAAAGTCCTCAAGAGCCAACTGGTTCCCAGCCGCAAAATAGAGCATCTGGGGGTGGTGATAGATACTTCTTTAGGCGCCGTCTTCATTCCCCAAAAAAGGCAAGAAAAGATCCGCTCTTCGATCTACTTACTGGGAGCCAGTCAACGCTTGAGGCTAAAAACTCTGGCGGGGCTACTGGGTCTTCTGGTATCATGCTCCCAGCAGCTCCAGTTGGCCTGATTCAACCTCAGACCCTTGCAGCAGCTGTTCAGGCCTTTTCAAAGAGAGCTCACAAAAGGGTACAATCCATGGATAAGGATTCCAAACCACTTAAAATCCCACATGTCCTGGTGGTTGGAGAGGGAAAGATTCGCAAGGGGAGTTCCCCTGGTGGAGCCCCTCAGAAAGATCCTCACCTCGGACGCGAGCTTAACAGGTTGGGGAGCTCACTCTCCAATACTACTCGCCAGTTCTTCTCAATTCACACGTGCTTGGTTACTCAGATAATACTATGGCGAAAGCCTATGTGAGCCACCAAGGAGGCTCAAGGTCCCCTGCCCTCCAGGCCGAGGCCAAGAGACTTCTGAACTGGGCTCAATCCCATCTTCTGTCCTTTAAGGCGCTGCACATAAAGGGCACAGACATTTATCGTGTGGATTGGTTGAGCAGGAGGGACCATGAATGGTCCCTGAACAGGGAGGTCTTCAGACAGCTGGTTCTGTCCTTCAGCTCTCTGGCAATGGACCTATTTGCCAGCCCCGAGAATGCACAAGTAAACCTTTTTATGACACGTTCTCGGTGCCGGGGAGCGATGAAGACAGAAGCCCTGAACCAGAGCTGGCCTGCAGGGCTCCTGTACGCCTTTCCGCCCCTTCCCCTCATTGCAAGAACAGTGGCAAAAATAAGGAGAGAGAGGGCCCAAATTATATTGGTGACTCCATGGTTGCCGAGACGTCCTTGATTCTCGGACCTCATGGAACTGAGCGTACAGGACCCCATTTCTTTTCCGCCCAGACACAACTTACTACGCCAGGGCCCTTTATTCCACGAGGGCGCGAATTCTCTGAATTTGACAGCCTGGAGGTTCAGCACCTAGCCCTTGCTAGCAACGGGTATTCGGAGGCAGTCCTTAAGACGCTCCTGGCCTTGAGGAGACCAGCCACCAGGCGCTCCTACAGGGCAACCTGGAAGGTGTTTTCGCTGTCGGCAGTTGCTAGGGGTCAGGACCCCTGTAAAGCCTCAATTCCCCAAATTTTAGAGTTCCTACTGGCAGGCTTGGACAAGGGTCTCAAGCATAACACCCTAGCTCGACAAGCAGCAGCTCTAAACTCGGTTCTGCATGCTGTTTCCAACAAGAAATTCTCGGCACACAAACATGTCCGTCAATTTTTAAGGGCGGCAAGACACCTCTCTCCAGTGGTCCATAGGTGCCCATCCTGGGATTTGAATCTGGTCCTCGATGCTCTGACAAAAATCCTCCTTCGTCAGGTATCTCTGTGTATGCTATCCATTAAGGTGGCATTCTTGGTTGAGGTGACATCAGCTAGGAGAATGTCTGAGTTGGGCGCTCCGTCGATGGAGGAAAATTTCTGTATTTTCCATAATCAATCAGTCACCCTCAGATTAGATCAGGCCTTTATCCCAAAGTGTAATTCTCTCTACCACAGATCCCAGGAACTGGTGCTTCCTTCTTTCTGCCCGAAACCAGTGCACAGAAAGGAGAAGCTGTGACACACCCTGGATGCTCGTTGGGCATTAAAAATTTATCTCCCACGGACTCAAGGCTTTAGGAAGTCCACAGCCCTTTTCATTAATTTGCAGGCAAGCCTAAGGGGTACCAAGGCTTCTAAGTCCTTGATATCGAAGTGGGTTGAACAGGCGATAATTGAGACTTATAAGGCCAAGGGAAGTTCCCTCCCTTGCAAATCTGGCCCCTCTCCATGCAGGGGGCAGCCACTTCGTATGCCTTTAAAGCAAGAGCCTCATATGGCGAGATTTGTAGGGCCACGACCTGGGCCTTTGTCAAGCATTATAAGATCAACACCTACCAATCAGCGAATGCAGCCTTTGGTAGAAGGGTTCTCCAGGCCGTATTTGTTCCCACCCTTAGGGTTCCTACTGCTCGGGTATGTCCCATCCGGAGGACTGTGTGCAGCAGGGGGGAGAAAAGAGAATTGGTCACCTACCTTGGTGAATTCTTTTCTTCGCCTGCTAGGCAGACAGTCCTCCGGCCCCACCCAAGCAAACAGCAACTTTGGCTAGTTTGTGTGAGTGTTTTTCCCTTTCCTTATATTTGACGTTCTCCATCTTACCCGACGTCCCGTATAAATGGTTGGTTCTGTTGAGCCTTATCTCTTCCCTGGTTTCAGAGTTCTTTCAAGTTCAGGGTTAGGTCTGGTTCTTTTCTAAGTCTACAAGAGCCGGTCCTCTGCTTGGGACTTCCTAGTGATAAGAGCAGCGGTAGCTCAGTAGGCATGTGCAGATCATCTTATTATCTTCTGCCCCCGTTGGTCAAGAGGAGGAGCTACCCATCCGGAGGACTGTCTGCCTAGCAGGAGTAAAAAAGAATTCACCAAGGTAGGTGACCAATTCTCTTTTCCATTGAGACCCAAGACAAAATACCATGGATTTCAATAGGACCAGATCTGTTTGTGTGAGGACAGGGGGAATCTTATCTTCAGATAGTGCTGTAGAGTTATTTTTTTTAAAAGGTTCAGAAACCCATATGTTGCCTGGCACACTGCAGGTGCTAACAACCTAGAGAGAAGGCACAACAGCTTAGGGTACTTCCAGATGTTCAAAAGCCCCACAGACAACACTCCATGAGAAAGCCATGGGATGGCTAGGACAGTTGAACTGCTAACCCCGGGGTGCTTTCTGCAGGGTTTTCTTCAATGCAGACAGCACTCTTAGTCTGCCTCATACAATAGTCACTCGAGACTCTGACATTGTACCCAGTTTAAGGATACAAGGACACAAACCAAGATTTTTCGAACAATGATGAAAAAACAACTCATCCAACCATTACCTTGTTGGCTACGCCTACATCAGCAAGAAAGGTCATGGCTAGTTGGACCTAGCCACAGTATAGCCACAACCTCCCCTCTCCACCCTCATCAGCTAAAATGAAGTAAACGGTGTTAAGTTTGTATCTACATGAGGGAAAGTTCAAGACTGGATACAATTGATTAGTTTACCTCTGCTTCTTTCCCTACCAGACACAACCGTATGCAAGGTTAGTAAAATCTGGTGGAATGTTAAACGGAGAGAAGTAACGTGGTACAGCAGAAACAGGAACTAGTGCTGCATGGAGCTGACTTTCCAACCTCTCGCCTTTTGAGTAACAATTTACTTTGTTCCAACTTTTTGCTTTCAAAGGTGACAAGGACGAATTGCTCTGTGAACAATGCTGTAGCCACAGCAGAAGAGCTGCTAGCTGGTTGAGACCCCCATGTTCATCCATCCAAGGTGAAGAGACTGTATGAGGCCTGCACGCTTCCATTTTCACTTTCCTGGTGCTATCAGGCATTCAACACAAAACTCCATTCAGATAAAATTAAAAGGTAAAAATGACCAAGAAATATTGAAATAAATAAGACAAAAGTAAAAATAGCCAAAAATTTAATACATGTGCTCTATCTTTAAGTTACTGTAATAAAACTATCACAAGATGTCACTGAAATGTAGGGAACAACAGGAGGATTCTACATGCAGTAGCGGTGGGAGAACGGAACTACTTTACCTCTGCTCATTACATTAAGGGCTACTTTTCTGAGATCACTTTGTACAGTGGAGTCCCCTTAAACCCAGAGCTCTAAAGACCTGTACAGTAACAGACCATTTCAGGGATGCACTTCAGAAAGATTTTATCTGGCAGGTCAAGTGAGTGGTATCACCCTCGACAGCTACCAGACCCCATCCAACTTCTGTGCTATAAAACAAAATTAAGAGCCGTGAACATTAGGCTAAATAAGATAGGCAAAATTCTGGTTTTACTGAAACTATTCAAGCATCCCAGAAGCCTAGCAGCTGACAAAGATAGCACATAAAACAGCTTAGCAATTCCAATGGAAAATTCTAAATTCTGCTTGTTAGCTGAGACTACTAGCTGGGAAGTTTTGAAATGGTGGCATGGAAATACACCAAGTATTGGAATCAGTCCATCATGGCAATACTGACCTCTTTTAGCCACTGCACATCAAAGGCAGCAGTAATTTGGGTTATTCAATTAACTCATCAATTTAAGATTCACAAAATTAAACTGGATTTAAAAGGTGGGTGCACACAAATATTTTTGGCAGCAGACACATATCCCAGGGCCCTTTATTTAAGTGGACTGCACTGTAATTAAACTTAGTCACAAACGAAAATGTAATTCAGCCAGCTAAAAACTGTATAAGATTTTTCCTTTTAAGACAAAAAAGCAAAACTTACAAACACAATGAAAGATTAAATAAATAAAATGTCAGTAAAAAAGACACACAATTTCTTTCTGTGCAATTACGTACCAATATGAAAAATATTACTCTGATCTCTGCTTGTCTGCATGGTTCACTCCACTAAGTCCACTAAAAATAATACTGACAACAAATGGGAAGAAAAGTGATTTGCTGACAAATCAGTGCTTTGAGGCTATTTAAAAAAACACAACCCCACCCAAACTTGGTAGCTTCCCTTGCAGCACAGCAGTGACCTGGGCTGCAATCCACAAACTGCTTGCTCAGACAGGCTTCAATGGAGACAGCGTAGTCTGTGCACTGCAGCCTTGATGTGTTAAAATCAAACATTGGTAATAATGTTAATATATAAAATATTAGTTTAAAATCTACTGAATGGTCCTCTTAGCGGCAATGTAGTGTATACGTTAGGCTTTATGACACACGGCACCTCTGAAGGCAAATTCAGAGGATGCCAAAAGGCTCACTGCACATTTTCTATGGCAAGGAAATACTGCAGCTTTAAAATAAGCTGCACAATACTCATAACTATCTCTTTCACATGAAAGTGTGTAAAAAGCAAAAATCAGCAAATAAACTCTAAAATAGATTTATACCAAAATCTTTTTTTTTTCCTTTCTTTTTTCTTTTTTTTTAAACACATGGAGTCTAGAGCTTCTATTGGTTTTTCTGCACTATATTTGGAGCGTCCTTCAAGAAAAGTTGAAGTTGTGTTTTGTGGCATGAATCAAGTTCATGATGCGATGTACTAGCAGACAGAACCTGTGCATATTAATAAAGATTTGTTCTTTGTTGCTTTTTTTTTAGGATGCGTGGAGCTGGATTGATCAGATGTCAATTCCTTTAACGAGGGATGCTTCCAGCGTTATGTTGAACTCTTGCAAAGTCTGCAGCACCCGGATCAAGGAATTGACCAAGGTGTGATCCTTAATGAGGGCTATGTCCTCATACATCTGTGCTGTGATAGGACAGTCTGCCAGCAAGGCGATCCAATGATGTAAGAGATGGTCTCTGCCAACGGTAGGTTTTAGAATTCAAAAACAAAACAAAAATGAAAAAGTTATTTTTCATCTTTAGTGAAATGATTTTTTAATCTTTTAAATAACTGAACCATATTTCCCAAGTAAGTTGGGCACAGAGGGATTGTGTCAGTGTAATAATACACAGTACCTTTGTAAACAGAACACCATGATCCATGGCAGTGGTGTCCAACCTTTTCAGCCACTGCACTACTAAGGTTATACAAGCAGAATAAAAGCCGCCTGTAAATCATCTTCTGAGAATTTCCCTAGCTGTTTTAAAGCTGGAACTGCTAACTCCCTACCTTTGTTCCAAGGGGTGGGAAGGAAGACGGGGACTGGCTGTTCTAACCTGGGCTGGGTCTGAGGCAGAGAAAGGAGCCATGATTGGCTGCTCGTTCTGAGCTTCACTTTTCTCCCTTCTGGGCTACCCCTGCAGTGACATGAATTGGAGAGAAGCCTTTTCTGGCTAAGTAACTGCATAGGCTCAGACACAAACACTTGACCTTCTATCTTGCAGTCTCGAACTCCTACCGCCCAGCAAGGAACAGGCAACAGAGTAACCAAAGCTATTCTCTCTTCCCTCCTCTGTAAGCACCGTGCAGAGCAGCTACAATAGGAAAGGGACAGTAGCGGCTCATGGCACTCCAAGCACACATTAGAGCTTCTTTAAGATGTCAATTCCCATTTTCCTTTGTCTGTGTGACCCCATTTTGAGACCTAAATATAATTCCATGACCCGACAGCAACAGAGTCATGCAAAGACCGCCTATTGTCTGATGATACAAGGTCCCTTCCTCCCCTATAACTAAACTGAGCATATGCACTTATAACTTCTCAACTTTATGAATGTATCCCTGTCCCTCCATCGGTTCTCCTCTCCCTTGTCTCCCTTCCCTGTCCTAGACTGTAAGCCCCTCCATGCAGGCACCAGTCTCTAAACAATGTTTGTTCGGCACCAGGCATATTGCTTGTGCTATATAACGAATTCTACAATAAAAAATCCTTTGGTTTAAGAGAGGAGTTAAGGCGCTTACGAATTTAGTTGTGCTCCAAAACCCACGGAAATTGTAAGTTAAGGCTCCTGCCTTAATGTGCACATCATGTAAACTGTAAAGAAATTGGACAGTCTCACATATTGTCTCACTGGCTGCTACTAGTCTTCCAGGCACAATTCAAGGTGCTGGTTTTAACCTATACAGCCCTACCTGGCTTGGGCCCCAGGTATCTGAAAGACCGCCTCTTCCCCTATGTACCGTCGCAGCGAGTACTAACTGCCCATGAAGTTGCTACAATAAGGGCACGGGGGGTGGGGTGGGGATTTTCAGCTGCTGCCCCACCATTACGGAACTCCCTCCCAATGGAGATCCAACTAAGCCCAAGCCTGTTGGTCTTCCGGAGGACACTTTTTGTTTGGCCAGGTGTTTGGCGGACAGGAATAGTGTGGGCCTGGGCAGGGGTTTGGGGAGGAGGATTGGTAGGTGGCAGGTGGGGATACACGGTGGGGTGAGTGGGTGGGATGATGTGGGTTTTAAGGGATTTAAAATGTATTTGATTGTATTTTATATTTCTTATGTTGTGAGCTGCTCTGAGTTCTTGGAGAAGGGCAGGATAAATAAAAAAATAAAATAAAATTGTGCTTGCTTACAACTTAGACTCCATGCACCTGCACTTTCCCTTGGTCTTTCAACACTGAAGTTGGGGACAGCAGGGGGTCTTCCCTATATGCTTTCATTTTTGTTAGGGAGAACTGGACAGCTAAGCACTGGGGGGGCTGTATATGGGGGAAACAAGGTTGATGGATGCAGGATGTGTACAGGGAGACAAGACTCAGCAGCCAGGCAATGGGGAGGGGGACCAGGTGAGAGGGAGTGTTTATGGGTGACAAGGCTAAGAAATGGGGGATGTGTATTCACGGACAAGGCTGGGGGGCAGACTGGGCTGGGTGGAACGGAAGGTTGCGACCTTGTAAACAAGGTTCTTCGAGATGGCTTCGAACATTTTCATAAATGGGTTTGCGCTTGCGCGCCCTTCTGACAGTTACCAAGCTCAAGTTTCAAAGCACACCACATCACGTCATGAGCCCCCACTATATAAGGCACTCCCCCCTCATAGCCCTTCAGTTCCTTCCAAACCTGAGCATTTATACATAAAATTCCTAGAGGGGTCGGAAGGGTGGGCATTTGTGAGAATGTTCGGAGCCATCTCGAAAAACCTTGTTTACAAGGTAGCAACCTTCCGTTCTTCTTCGAGTGGCTCCTCCCATTCTCACAAATGGAAGAGTACCAAGCACAGGAACAGGCGGTGGGGGAATTATTTGTAATTCAGCACGCTTTACAGCATTTTCTTAAGCATGTTTATTAAGCAATAATTCATTTGAAATATAATAATGGAAGCAACATAAAGAATTGGCATCCATTTAATAATGTAATAACACTACTTACAATAAACTATTAGTATGGTCAAGAAAATTTGTACAATTGTAGAGAATCTGCATCTTGTGCAATCATTCATTTATAAACAGAAGATTCCAGAATAGCAACACCTACGTCATAACCAGGGTGAGAGGGAAGGTCAACAGCATAATGCTTGACAAAGGTATTATTTGACATCCAAGTAGCCGCCCTACATATTTCTTGTGGGGCTACATTTGCAAAGGCAGCCACAGATGCCCCAACAGCTCTAGTGGAATGAGCTTTTACATGCGGTGGTGGCGTAAGGCCTGCCCGGTGGGTAAGCCATTTGTATTGTTCGTATCAACCATTTGGATATTGTGATTAAATTTTTCTACCAAGGGTAGACAAATTAGTAGACACAAACAGATTTTCTGTGGACCTGCAATGAGCAGTCTTATCTATATAAGCTAGCACCGCCCTTCTAACATCCAAAGTATGTAATCTGCTAGAACTTTCCGAATCATGAGGCGGTGGCTGGAAAACTGGCAACACCATTTTCTGGGCCAGATGAAATTTTGATACCACCTTAGGTATAAACCCCGGTTGGGCAGCAAATTCTATTCTATTAGGGAAAATTTGCATATATGGCGCTTAAATAGACATAGCAGCTATTTCACTAACCCTACGCAGTGATGCAATAGCCACAAGAAAGGCTGTTTTAATAGTGCAATGGTACAAACCAGCCTCCGATACAGGTTCAAAGGGTGGTGCTGTGAGTGAATCGAACACCAACCCCAGATCCCATTGTGAAACAGGTCATGTATAGGGAGGGAATAAGTTAGTTAGACCCTTCAAAAACTTTTTCACCAACTGGTGAGAGAAAAAAGAATGACCCCCAGGCAGTTTCGCATTTCTGGCAATTGCTGCTAAGTGTACTCTAATAGACAAAATTGCTAATCCCTTCTCAGCTAACTGTAAAAGGTATTGCAACAGTATGCACAGAAATGGATTCTTTAGAAAAATTATTTTCCTGCAACCAATAAAGAAACCTTTGCCACTTTGAATTATACGATCTTTTTGTTGGTTCTCTAATGTCACTACTTAATACTAACTGTATTTTATCTGCGGTAGGATCCCCGTTAGTGGGACCTGTATTCTCCAAGCACAGAGATTGAGCCGTGCTACCTCCGAGTGACAAATCTGTCCATGATTGATTGTGAGAAGATTGTGCATGTGTAGCAGAGGGTAACAGAGAAGGGCCAGATCTTGTAAAATCGTGAACCACGTTTGTCGTGGCCACGCAGGCCATATTAACACTATGTTGGCCCCTTGTCTGGAAATCCTGTGCAATATCCTGCCCAGGAGAGGAATTGGTGGAAAAGCATAACATAGTCTGGGACCCCAAGGTATTGAAAACGCATCCCCTTGTGACAGAGGATCATATCCCGCTCTGGTACAGTAGTTTTTGCATTTGCTGTTGGTTGCCACAGCAAGCAGGTCTATATCTGGGTTCCCCCATATAGACACAAGCGTCCTGTAAACTGTTGCGTCTAATTGCCACTTGTGGTTGTGCTGAAGTCTGCTCAAAATGTCTGCAAGAGCATTGTCCGAACCAGCAACGTGAGTTGCAATTAAAGTAATTTTGTTTTGTATGGCGAAATTCCAGATTTGCATAGCTCGGTGGCACAGTTCTACTGACTTGGTGCCTCCCTGTTTGCTGATGTACCATACTGATGTGCTGTTGTCTGTAGCGATAGAGATTGACCTGCCTGACAGTATGGGACGGAATGCTCGTAGGGCATTTGCAATAGCCATGGTCCCCAGGGAATTTATATGTAGCTCCCTCTGCTTTGAGGACCATCTCCCTGAAATTGAGAGGTCCCCCAGGTGTGCCCCCCATCCTGTCATAGACGCATCTGTAGTCAAAAGATATTGAGGATTAGACTGTGTAAATGGTCTGCCTGCAAATAGAAACTTTGTAGAAGTCCAGATCCGGAGAGAATCAATGACCTTTCTAGGAATTCTGAGCTTCTTCATGTGCGAATCTAACTCTGGATTAAACAAGTTTAGAAATCATAATTGTAAAGGGTGCATATACAACTTCGCAAAAGCAGTCGTTCCAGTAGTTGATGCCATCAGGCCTAATAACCTTTGAAAAGACTTAATTCCCTGCAGTCTATGTATGTACATCGATCTGATTAAATGAGACAAATCTTGAAGTCTGGACTCTGGGGGTGGGGGGGAAATCTTTGCCTCTGCGGAGTCTATAATTGACCCTATATATTCAATTCTCTGAGTTGGACAAAGTCGAGACTTCTTTATATTGATAGTGAGCCCTAATTTAGAACATAAATGAATGGTGGTAAACAAATTTACCCTTATCTGTTGTGGCGAATTCACAATCAACAACCAGTCATCTAGGTATCCCTAATTTTCTAAGGTATGCAATAACTGGTGCTATTACTTTAGAGAATACTCGTGGTGCTGAGGACAACCCAAAAGGGGAGTGAACAAAATTGGTAATGAATAGAATTATTTGTAAAGCGAAAATATTTTCTGGATTCTGTATGTAAGCGAACGTGAAAATAAGCATCTTTGAGATCTATCACCGCATACCACTGATGAGGCTTGAGGTGACGAAGCAAGGTAACTATAGTTAACATCTTGAACTTAACGTAAGGTACATATTGATTCAAAAAATGTAAGTCGAGGATAGGCCTGTGGCCTCCATCTTTTTTATCCACAACAAAATGGTTTGAATACACCCCCTGACCAATGGAGTTTTGGGGGACCATTTGAATAACTTCTTTTGCATACAATTCCTCAACTTCTTTATTCAATACCAATTGTTGCATTGACGAAAATTTAACAGTAGAACAAGGTGGAACATTTGGGGGTAATGGACAAAAATTAACTCTGTACCCCACACTAACAATCTGAAGAACCCATCTATCAGTGATAACATGTTCCCAAAACGATATACGTGAAAATAAGGCTAACTGGAAAGCTGGTGTTCCCTGACCAACTTCAGGTAGCTGTGTCAGGGGTAGGACTAATTGTCAACACCTTCCCCTTCCTTGTTGGGAAGTGAAAGGCTGTCTAATGGATCCTCTCTGCTTAAAACTAGAATTAAAGGAAGCATAAGGGGTCCTTTGTCTCCCCTGATATTGGAATTGTGGATTACCATGCCTTCTCTGAAAGGGTTGATAATACTGCTGATATTGTCTTGGGCGGTAAGTACTCTGGTGCTGACCACCCTGTCTATTCTGGTAATGTGCCTGAGGTTGATCACGGTGACCCAGTTTCATTTTATACGCCGTTGTGCGCGATTTTTGATTATCATCCAATACCTCATCAGTCTCTTTAGCAAAAAGACCCTGTTGGTCAAAGAGTAGGTTTTCTATTTTTACCCTATGGCCATACTCTAATTTAGTACACCTTAACCATGTGAACCTGCGGGTGACTATGGCACTAGCCCCCCTCCCCCCCCCCAGCCGCAGTTTCTGAGGAACGTCTGGCTCCTTGAAGCTGAAATCTTGCCGTTAAGGCTCCTTCAGCTAAAATATGAGAGATCTGTCCCTGTTGTTCTACAGGCAGTGCTAGAACGAAGTCCTGCATTCTCTGCCATAAATTATATTGATATGCTGCCATCGCTGTGGTATAATTGGCGGTGCGCATAATCATCGTGAATTATGCAAATGATTTGCAGCCAAATGCATCTATATGTTTACTTTCCCTATCCGCTGGGGCTGTATCCATAGGAGTCTTTTGCAACTTTTCTGCTGATGCTGATACTACTAAGTTTGGTGGCAGATGCTTAAAAAACATACCCCCTTGTTCGGGGGAAAATAAATAAAAAGAACTGGCACTATTCAATACTGGCTGTATTGTGGCAGGAGTAGCCCACAACTTCTCCACCTCCTGACGGTGCCTTTTTAATAACGGTAAAGTCAACTTAGATTGGTGTTGACATTCAATGGAACTATAAGCAGGATCAGACTCCAACTTATTAATTGGCACAGTCTCCAAATTCAGCATCTCAGCAAAACGCTTAAGCAATTCCTGAAAATCTTTATGCCGCTGTGATGAAAGTGATGCTCCAGATCCCTGCAACTCATCTAGTGGGGTGCAGCAATGTCGTCATCTTCCTGAAAATCAATGGTTTGTATTTCTGGTGACTGTGATGATCCCTAATTAAGTGGAGATATGTCTTTGACAATATGATGACTGTGAGGAAGAGAAGAAGCATAATGTTTCTTTAATTTTAGTTGTCTATCCACTTTATGCTTTAGCTTCTCTTTCCTCTTTTGAAAAGCCACTTTAAGCTCCCCTTCTAAAGTCATCTCCTGTTGTGGTGATACCTCCTGCACCGCTTCTACATGTTCAGAAGCTGTCGGCACCGTGATTGATGCTGCCAAAGTCGAGTAAATCACTCTAGACTTCACAGGACTTGACTTTGAAACCGCACGCCCTCTAGTGGCGAAAGCTATCTTCGACGCCAGCACTAGTATCCTCGATGTCGAAGGCCTTACCCATGTGGAGATACAGCTTGTAGGCATTGAACGCCCCCTAGTGGCCAAAACTGTTGATGCTTCCATGTCTCTGGTAGACGCCGTGGATGAGCATTCTCAACGTCCCACTGCCGACATCGGTCGGGATCTCGACGTCGAAGCCCTAACCAACTGCTGTAAACATGTGACAATCAAGTGATTGTCTCGGCGACGAGCCCTTTCTTGGTCTCTAATAAAAATCCAAGGAAAAGATGCTCCTTCTGAGTATCTCGGACTATTATAAGACCATTGCACTTCGGGTAGATATGGCGAACCCAAAACACTGGGGCCGTTTTCACCCTAATCATAATAAAGGGGCAATCCTGTCTGCCCTGGGGAGCATGGTGGGGAAAAAAAGGTGGCAGCCGCTAAGTGTATTTCCTCTTCAGAGGAATCTAATGCAGGAGAATGCATTACTAAAGCAGGTTCCACACCTTCTTGGCGACGTCTTTTAGGCGATGGGGCTCTTACACCTGAGGAGCCTGGCAACAGACTGTCACGGGAGGTATGGGGTACAGTCGAAATTGTAACCTCTGCTCCTATACTTGGTACTAAGGATGGAGCTTGGGGGGAATTAGTGTTAAAACAGTGAAGTCTGTGAACAAACCTATTTAATTCCCTAAGTAACATCGGTAATCTTAATGCTCTGTCCCTGATGGTCTTAGGGACAAACATTCATCACATTTTGTGGTATCATGTTGTGCCCCTAAACATACTAAACATTGTCCATGTGGGTCTGATGTTGGAATTTTCTTACCTCATGATAAACATTTCTTAAAACAATGTTTTCGCTCTTCCATATTGCAAACTATATGAGCTTGATAAAAGTCAGTAAGCCATGAAAGCGGTTGGAAGGAACTGAAGGGCTATTGGGGGGGGGAGGGGGGGAGTGCCTTATATAGTGGGGGCTCGTGACATGGTGTGCTTTTAAACTTGAGCTTGGTAACTGCCGGTAGGAGAAGGGTGTGCAAGTGCAAACCCATTTGTGAGAATGGGAGGAGCCACTCGAAGAAGAAGTGTATGTATCCATAACGGGCAGAAAAGTGCTGACAAGGTGTATATGGTGGGGGTGGAGGGAACAAACCTGAGAGATGGATAATTTGTATTCATGGACAAGGCTGGGGGGCAGTCAGGGGTGGGGAGCAGTGTTAATATGGGGAGGGGGTACCCATGTGCTGGGGGGGCATATGGGGAGAGAAGGCAGAGAAATGGGCAATATATATTCAGGGACAAGGTTTGGGGGATAGTCAGGGTTAGGGGCTAAGTGTAGGTATGTTTTTCATATATGCTTTCAGTTGGGATGGGGACAATGGGATAGCCAAGTACTGAGGGTGTATATGGGGGAGTGGGGGTGGTACAGCATGGAGAAATTGATCCACTTATGAGGGCTGTATCTGAGGGGAAAGCAGATGGCAACCAATCCTCATTCAGGAGGAACAGCCCATAGGCACCCTTTCCAACATAGTATCCCAATGTATGATAAACTGGAACAAATATTTGCTTGCCCTTAATCACCTGTGTAGTAAGTAGATACAGTTGAACTGCTGCCTGAGAGGGGTGCTATAAAAGAACAAGGAGAAATTGTGACTACAGTGGAAAAAGGGATCAAGTCCATAATACTGGGGCTGGGAGGAACTTGCTGTCCTGTCGCCAGCTTCAGTGTTGGGTGGGTTGGAGGGAGGTTACCTTTCTTCAGGTGGTAACTTTGTGTGGGTGGGGATGTCCTGCCCCCCCAGTGTGAGTGGGGGAGGAGGGTGGGATTGGGTTAGGGGAGGTTGTCCCCCCTGTGAGAGGGGGGTTCAACCCCTATACAAAGCTTTTTGTGTGCCCCAGTGAGAGCAGTTAGCGGATGGAGGGGGATGGGTGGGGAGGGGATGGGGTCCCCTCCACCAGGGAGGTGGAGCAGCCTAGGGTCAGGAGTCGAGGCGGAGCGGATAGGTTGTGTGTGAAACAGCCATTGGGGTCGTGATGGGGCGGGGAAGATATTATTATTATTAGTATTTATATAGTGCCAGCGATGTACCTGGCGCTTTACAAAGAATAAGATAGACCCGGTCCCTGCCCGAGAGCTTATTGTCCCAATGGGGGTGTTTGTAGGTCTGCGAGGGTAGAGAGGTGTTTAGTGCCTGTTCCCCAAGATGTCGCCCGGGCAGATGGGGAGGTGGGTGGGAATCAGAGGCACCTTGGGCCAAGGTTCCTGCTGCTGAATGCAAGGTTGGTGGCTAATAAAATCATCAACGGTCCATGACTTAATTCTGGACCAAGCTGCTGATCTTGTATGCCGTACGGCGACCTGGCTGGACATGAAATCCGGGCCTATTTTGGCAGACCTTGTTCCGGCCAGGTACTCCGTGCAACATCAGTCAAGGCTTGAGGGACTGGGGGGCAGAGGGCGGTGTAGCCATTGTTTTTCGGGAGTCGCGGACTGTGAGGAAGTATCCAGTGCAATTAATACTAGGGATCGAAGCCCTTCATCTGGTGGTCGATTGGCAGGGGACAGATTACAGCTGCTGCTGGTCGACTGTGCACCTTCCTGTCCGGCAGCGTCCCTCTCCACTCTAGCTGAATTGGTGTCAGAGGTGGTGTTGTGCTCCCCGAAGACTTTCATCCTGGGGGACTTCAATGTTCACGTCAATGCTGGTCTTGCAGGGGCGGAGTGTGAGTTCATGGCCGCCATGCAACCATGGACCTGTCCCAAATGGTGATTGGCCCAACACATGGTGGGGGGCATACTCTCGACCTGGTGTTTTGTACTGGCCTTGAGGCAAGGGATCTGGTGGTGGGGGAGGTATCAACAATGCCCTTGTCATGGACAGATTATTACCTCCTCCAGGCCAGGCTCCTGGCACATGTCTGCCCGCGGAGAGGTGCAAAGCCTATTCGATTGGCTCGTCCCCGGAGACTGATGGAACCAAATCGGTTCCGGACCGCTCTGGGGGAACTGCCCTCTCATCTCAACGGCTGTTCGGTCGAGGACCTTGTTCTGGCTTGGAACACCTTGCTGGTGGAGGCCATCGACTGGACAGCTCCGAGGCGTCTACTCCCCCGGCTGTGGCACCACGTTTACCTTGGCTTACTGAGGAGCTGTGGTGCTTGAAGCAGGAAGGGCAGTGGTTAGAGTGAAGATGGCACTGCTCTTGGGCTGAAGCCGACAGGTTGCGACATAGAGCTTTTTTACGGGCCGATGCCGTGGCCGTGAGGGCAGCAAAGAAGGAATTGATCATGGGCTGTTGGTGACTCACTTGCGGGACTGGGCAGGATTGGGTGGGATGGTTCTACAATGGTTCTGTTCCTACCTAGCCGGTAGGACCCAATGGGTGGTGCTGGCAGATAAGTCATCTTCCCCCCGTGACCTCTTGTGTGGTGTTCCACAAGGTTCTATTCTGTCCCTGCTGTCGTTCAACGTATACATGCAGCCATTAGGCGATGTCGTGAGGCAGTTCGGAGTGAGTTGTCATCAATATGCTGATGGCACTCAGCTGTACCTCTCATTTTCATCGGACCCAGGCCCAGCAGTCTCTGTGCTTTCCTGGTGTTTGATGGCTGTGGGGGACTGGATGAGCCAGAGCCGACTGAAGCTGAAGCTTGACAAGACGGAGGTAATGTTGGTGGGGAGAGCGGCAGGTGCGACTTCCACCATCATTGACGGGATTTGTCCCCCATTGGTCTCTCAGGTGCGGAGTCTACGGGTGCTCCTGGATTCCCAGCTCTGCTTGGATATCCAGGTGGAGACGGTAGCAAAGGAGGCTTTCCGACAGTTACATCTGGTTCGGCGGCTTCAGCCTTATGTCTCCGACCTGGCCACCATCACTCATGCTTCTGTTACCTCAAGACTGGACTACTGCAACGCACTCTACGTGGAGCTACTCCTGGTGATGGTCCGGAGGCTGAAGCTGGTGTAGAATGCAGCGGCCCGGCTCCTTACGGCGTCAGATCACCAGGAGCACATTACACCAGCGCTTCGTTCTCTGCACTGGCTGCCTATTTTCTTCCAAGCCCGATTCAAGGTGTTGGTCCTTACCTTTAAAGCCCTACAAGGCCTCGGCCTGACCTATCTGCGGGACCGCCTCATTTCCCAGGTCCTCGATCGGCCCTTGTGGTCCGCCTTCTTGGAGGTCCCCCGAGTAAATTGGGGGGCCACTATGGAGAGGGCGTTCTCGGTGGCCACGCCTGGCCCCGGATCTACTGACTTTTCGTCAGGTTTGTAAAGCTTGGCTGTTCTGCCAGGCATTTGGTGGAGGGGACGGATGAGGGAGGGAGGGATGGGTTGAGGGGGGTTGAGGGTTAGGGTGGAGTTTTGCTTTATGTTTATATTTTTATGGCTTCACCACGTTGTTTTATATTGGTACTTTATGTGTTTTATATTTTTGTTTTAAATTGTAAACAAAACAAAAACATGTTTACGATCTGCAGAAGGGGCAGGGTATAAAATTGTAAAATAAATAAATAATAAACCTGCAGAGGAAGAGGGTTGGGGCTGAAAGACCAAGGCAAAGTGTGCATGCATGGAGCCTAAGTTGTAAGCGAGCACAATAGACTGTACAACCTTTTACTGCTGACATCGTACAGAAGTTGAGGCAGGAGCCTTAACTTACAGTTTCTAAGGTTTCTGAAGCACAACTGAATTTGTAAGAGCCTTAACTCCTCTCAAACAGTAGGTTTTTGATCCCAGAATTTCCATTTTTTTTAGAGAGGGATACACTAAATTCCCCTTCCCACAACACTACCAATTCCCCCTGCTCTAACCCACTAGCCCCCATTCCTCTTACTGAGAACCCAGGAGTCCTGGCTCCTAACCCCCACCCTTGCTCTGGGAGAGGGTGGGTTGCCTCCACTCCTCTCCACAGCTCTTCCTTCCCTCTTTGCTTTCTATCCGAGCTTCTTCACTCCCTCCTTTCTCCCCTGTCTCCCACTCCCAGGCTGTCTAGACAAAAGGTGCCAGCCAAAGGAAAACCCAAACCGACCAAGGAAGACAGGAGAAGAAGAGGGGAGGCTGCAGCAGTCGTGAAGTGACTAATAATAATAATAATAGCAATGGGGTGGGTGGAAAGAGAGAAGAGGACAAACCCAGAAATAGCCCCAAGTCCACCACACCCTCCTCCCCTCTCTTTGGCCTGAGTTCACTAGGACTGACCTAGGTACCACCCTGAAGAAGAAAGGGTGTGTGGGTCCCACCCCTGACAGCTGTGCCACACACCCTCCACACCAACGCTAAGCTCAGCCAGCACCAGCAGCTCTGAGAGAAAGGAAGAATGGGAGCCACAATTAAAGAAATAGCTGCGAATCTTTCCCTCCTATGGATCCCTGGACTGCTCCCCTCTGTCTGTCCCACATCTCTCTCTAGCGATGTAGCGGGAAGCCAAGGACTGCACAGCACGGCTTGGACACCGGAGGGGGACAGGGAGCTGCCCGAGCTGCTGCTGCCACCTCCTTGGTGCCTTCAGACAACACAACATGGCCACCTCTACCCAGCTAACCTCCTCCTGCTCCTGAATGAGGGAGCCACAGAATGAATGAGTGCAGGGGAGAGAGTCACTGAGACAGTGAAGCCCCAGGGGTGGGGGGATGCTCAAACCTACCACCGCCTCAAACACAGAGGGGCTGCGAGTGTGTTCCTGTCAATAGTGTGGGAAGGGCTGTGGTGGGGAAGGCGTTTTCCGCCCTCCCACACACACCCGCCTCTGATCCAGACCTGCAATGTAACTCGCCAGCCTGCCCAGTGAATCTGCGCATGCGTGACGTTATCTTAAGAACCTCACACTATCCATTGGATAACACAGGAAATTCAAAACATCATAACTACACAACATATTTTCAAAATTCAAACTCAGGAAATAACTAGAATGCACACTTGAATTTTCTGACACCGCTACACCTCCAGACAGATAACTTAAAACAAACTTTTCTGTGTCAACAAAAAAAGTCGCAAATGCCAGAAACATTGTCTCCAGTTTTCAAACTCTTATAACACAGCCATATCTCACCCGATCTGTCTGAAATTTGGACAGTGTCCTCCCTTCAAACTATCACAGTGATAGGATAAGCCATCTCGATTTTATAACGAGTAGAATGTTCCCGATTTTAACAGAGTGCAAGCTGCCTTAACTATAGAGCCACTCCTGTGGCTCTATAACAACAATGGGATCATGGTCTCATTCATAGATGTTGTGATCCCACCCCACAGCTTAGGAAACCTCTGCCCTAAAGGACTAGAGGGGAGGCTATAAGTAATGTTAAGATATTTTCTGCAGGCCATATCACAAGCCAGTCACTAAATCAAGAGCAGTCTTATGGGCTGGCTCTCTGTTTCCAATGTCTCCCTTAACAACCCTGATCAGTGATGATGCCAAGGGCTAGAGGATAACCTGCCCCCATAACAAAAAAATCTGCTCTCCCTGTCCCCCCCGAGACACTGAATACCTTTTTACTATGCATATCAAAATACTTGATCCCCAGGTAATAGTCCTGGACACCCCTTTGCTCCCCCAAACTATCTTGGGGTGTCTTTCGACATATCATCAATGGGTGTCTGAAGGTGTGTTTTGACTTTGATATGAACACTGGTTTGGCCCTGTGTTCACCATGTGGCGCCGCTTAGACACACTTCCCATCTTGGTGCAAATTGGTGTTCTGTTCGCCACCCGATCTCAGCACACAAGCACTGCCGCCTCGTTCCCCGTGTTGTACCTGCTAACATGCCACGTGATATCATTAGACACAACGTTGGCTGTGTGTTCAGCTGAAACACACAAATTGTCCTTGTGATGCAATGGTGTTCACACTGCGTGTTCAATTAGTGTTGGGATTGTTATGGTGCTTACACACAACAGCCAAGCACAAGCTTGGGGGTATGACACCAGATCTTTGTTATGTCTAAATGCCCTTAGGGTCATTCTAGAATCTGACAGTACTATTTGATAAACCTTCCCTCCCAAACTCAGTCAATAGTCTTGGCTTGAACACATGGACGGAAGAACAAAAGTGAAAAAAGCCAATGGGATAAGCAGCTTAAGTCATTCTGGTTTTAAGTGCAAATGCCGTGTGTACGGTTCAAAATTATGTTTTATACCTGGCTCCAAGGCACACCAGCATTTGAAACTTGCCATCCTTCCCAATGTTTCTAGGAGTGTTGTTGATAGCAGTGACAAAACGACAAAAGCTTCTGGCCCTCGTTTGCCAGTTCTCCTCAGGGACCATTTCATTCTGGTCTAGGGTCTCATAATACGTTTGTGCTTTTTCTTAGGAGGAGAGAGAGAGGAGGGAGGGAGGGGGTGAAAATGCAGTTTAATCCTAACAGCTACTAGATTTATATATGCGTACTCACTCACTCGCACACACACATACATGCATGCAATAGAGTTGTCAATGGTTTAGGACAGTAGACAGACCAGAAGGCAGGACATAAGGTTCTATCCCTGCCACCTATAAGACAAAGCTTAAAATGCTTCAATGCATGACCTAATCTATAGGTGCATTTGAGAGTCTACTAAGATTTGTAAAGCAATGTGAGGCCATTTAGTTCTAATGTTTAAGTGACTAATTTTTAAAGTTAGTTTATTCATATAGTTATATATTATACAATATATTAATATATTGCCCATTTGATGCTACGGGGGTGGAGTTGGTGCCGCATATACCATTGGAATGTCATCTGTACGACCAGGCGAGGAGGAGGTTTCTGTCCCAGTTTATTGACAGTTTTCCTGGGCATTCACACCACTTTTTAACCTGTAGGATGTTGGCAGATGAAGATAGCAAGCTTACAGGGAATGTGGCGGCCTTTTTGCAACTGGCATTTGAGACTAGGAACAAATTTTTGAGTTTTCAAGTGGAAGGGGATGGCGATACTGAATTGGAAGGGCAGAGTTTTTAGTTTATTTATTTATTTGTTTCATAGATTTCTACCCCGCCCCTCCTGCAAACAGCTCAGGGTGGCTTCCAACAATAAATATATAATACATAAAAATAATTTAAAACAATCAATAATAACAATCATATATTAAAACAAGGCCTGGGACCTCAATTAAAACAATAAATAAGGTAGGGGAGCTAAAACCCTCCCCCACCATCCCCCCCTCCCCAAAGACCTAGTTAACGATTACAGTGGCCGTTGGCCCAGGTATGTATTATGATTGTGTATGCTGGGGAAGCCAGCATACACTGTAATTATGGGGTTGGGAAAGTTAAGATTGTATTTGGCTTGAATCTTATTTTTGTGTGTATGTCTGTGATGATCTTTTATGTGATACGTTGTTTGCTGACAATGACTAAATGGTCACGTGTAATAAAAATTAAATTGAATTGAATATATTACTATAGTTTATTAATACAAAAGAAGTTCATAGATTAAACTCCAAAATCAGGAATATATTCAGAATAGTTTGAAAGAAAGCAGAGTCCACTGAAACCTAGACTCTCATTTTTGGTGCCTGTAAAAAGAATGCTTAGCCTCTGAAAGTAACACCTCCCTGGGAAGTTCTCTTAAACAACTCTTTTAAAAAGTAGAAACATGGACTTTATTCACTGACCTCAGCAATATTAAAACACTCAATTGCAGACACTCATTTTAACACCACCTCTTCGTGAAATACTCAAAAATATTTGCTCTCCCTCCCTAATGTGTGTTCACTCCAACATATTTTAAAATACTATAATGCCAATATTAATAATAGACAATGGAAGTACAATCCACCTTTCCATCAACATTGTGAAATAGGAATGCTGAGTGAGTCAGATCCTCTGCTGGTGTCAACTATTATAGGGTGAAAACAGACACGCACGTAACTCGGCTTTAACATTTCTTATGCATGTTACAGAGCTGAATTGGCACCCTAGGCGGCCCTGCAACATGCATAAGAAATGTTAAAGCGGTGTTAAGTTCCATGTGTTTTCACCCACAGTTCCATTGCCCCCAATAAATTGGGGGCAGATGTGACCTATTTAGGGAAAGTGACCGTATAGGGTATAGATAAATACATGGGGTGTTTTCAAATGTGATGAACACATGGGCGGCCACGCTTTAATCCGCGTTCGATCCTGCCTGCCAGATGTTACTGTGGGCGGGATCAAGGCTCTCCACGGACTGTGACACGATTTAGCCATGCTGTGGTCTGGGCTCCCTGCCAACTCACAGTGCGGGCTAAATGCTGCCAATGTCCAGGGAAGCTCTCTCTGGATCAGGGTAGAGAGGTCCGTCATGTGTGATGGCCCACTCTACCTAACTCTGGTCTGGGCCCGGAGCTTTTCCGGGCAGGCGTGGCAGCCTCACAGGCCGCTGCACCTGCCTGTCAGGGAGGAGGGTGGGCAGACCACATCTGCACATAACCTCACCCTCTCCAAAGCCCAGGCCACCGGCACATCTGTTTGGCGGCCAGGCTTGTTCCTGCCTGGGGTACGGGCCCACACCCCAGGCAGAATCAAAGCATGGCGGTGCATAGCGCCGTCACGTATAAACACACCCATGGTCTTGCACTAGCACATTTTCAATGGCATGTTTTTTTCAGACTTACCTAGAAAGTCCCAGATAAAGACATTTTTAAAGAGTCTGGGAGATTTAAAACCATGCTGAAACACCTGTTCCAAGGCTGAAACTAGTCCACTCTCTCCGCACAGCAACAAAGTCAGACTGCCTCTCTGCCAAAGGAACACAAACATTTGCAGTTTAGATAAACAAGATATAGGGACATGTCATTATGCTCAAGGCTTTTTTAAAATTATTTTTAAAGAAACTTTTTTGTTGTTTTTAAAGAAAGCACCACATAATTCTTCAATTGGGCATACAACTAGAGATAGTTCAAGAATAATGCCTCAAAGGTTGTCAGGGCCTACACTGCTTAGGCTTTTAATTCTTTGTTGTATAGTGAGCCAAAACAAGGACCTCAGAGATGACATAATATGATATCGGAAACTAAGAATAAGCAAACATGCTACTTCATTCATAACTAAAAAAGAATTGGGGATGCGCCAGCAACAGTATGTCATAATAAAATCAAGTCTCGGGGGACCAAAAGGTGCACGCTGCTCTTGTAAGGTCATCTGGGATTAGCAGGGATGCAGCAGATGCAAATTTGTACTACCAAAAACCCACACTCCTTCCTAGGTAGTCTCAGTGACAACAGAAACAACAATAAGATAGTCCGCTATCTTCAAATAGTTCCCTCCAACACCTCGGTGGGTGCATGAAGAGGGGACCTTTTCCTAAGTCATTTAACAGTAGGAAAAGAGGTGGGGAGGGAAGTCCTGAAAGCTACAAAATGTATCAGATGAACGCAGAAGCTGCAAATATAACTTCATATGCCAAACTGTGTAAGTGAAAAGGCTTAAGGCTTCTGTTCCTAAAAATATGAAGAACTGATGGCCGAGTCACAGGGGACTCCTCAAACTCTGGACTGCTGTGCAGTTACCTGGTGAATAGCTAAGGTAGGAAGAAATTTATGCAACTTCAAAATCAAGACACAGAACTTAAGAGCTGTTCTGAGGAATCTGAGCCATAATTTATTCCTCAAAATTTGGTTCAGGTGACAGGGAGTCAGGCAAGGACTAAAACCAAAGAAACAGCAGCAAAATGATGTACTTGGCCCATGCATCATTTCAATTATAGATTCAATATGTCCTCTCTCTTTACTTCCCTGTAAGGAGCTGGCACACCGCTCCTGCTTGCACTCCCACTCTTACACAGACAGATCCTTGACAATTCAGTACAGCTTAAGGACTTTGTTGGAATAAATGCCATGGTCAGGCCCCCTAGGCCCGGGCCTTGGGTGGCGTTTTCTTGGTGGCGGCAATCCTGGCCCTAGCACCACACTGCTCCGGGGTTTTTTCTTTTCTCCCTGCACAGCTGGAGGCTGCTGCCCGCAGTCAAAGCCTGCTGCCTGGGTTCCCATCCCTCACCTGCCTCTGCCATCTGCCTGCTACTAGTGCAGGATCAGACTGGGAGATAAGGCGGTTTGTTTACAAACAGCTCCTCCCCATGTGGGTGATCAGAAGGTTGTTGCCTTGTAAAGAAGGTTCTTCAAGATGACTTCTCACATTCTCACAACTGAGCTGTGCATGGCATGCTCACCATATTAAAATAATAGACCATGTGATAGTCTCAAGCTCCTCTAGTATAAAAAGCACTGACTCTCTCCCTCAGAATGACAGTTCCTTCCAATCCTTTCTAGGAATATAAGAAAAAAATCCATGCGGGGCTGAAAGGGTGGGTGTTGTGAGAATGTTTGGAGCCATCTCGAAGAACCTTGTTTACAAGGCAGAAACCTTCTGTTTGTCTTCAAGTGGCTCTTCACATGCCCTTTTTACATGGCTCTGCTGGGTGGAGGGGCCCGTGGGCACACTGGTGCGTGGCTGGGGCGTTCACACAGCTGCACACGCATCCCCACTCACCCCCCACGCATCTGTACCCACGGAGCAACTGCCATTTCCCCTGGTTGCTCCATGCGTGTGGACAAGTGGGGGGGCTGAGTGAGGATGCGTATTAGGTGGGCACACACACGTACCCTCACTCACTGCAGGCATGCGTGCCACACCCTTCACACAGGGCTCCCTCACCCATGAACATGCAGCATGGGGACGGGGCTTCGCTTGGGGGCAGCAGTCTGAGAAGGGCCTAGGGGCGCAGAATTCCTTAAGTCCAGCCCTGGCCATGGTCTTAAATATCAGAAGGGAAACAAGATTTCTTTTTTATGTTAAAAAGTGAAAGAAAATTCTCACCTCTTTCTCTGGCTTATGGAAATGCTTGACGATACCATTCACTGCTTCCCCAATAGTTTCTTGTATTTGACCTGTATTGAGCTCTATGCAGAAAAGGGGAAAAAACCAATTGCTTCTTATAGTTCTGAGATAATACTGGCGAGCCAAGGTTAAAGAACATTGTTAAGATGGAGGGAAGGACAATGCAAGCTTTATTTCATTGGCAACTTTAGTCAGCTCCCATAATTCCTCACTTATTTAAAAGGGGCAGAGCCTAGCCTACTTCCCCCACCCCTGCGTTTTTTGCTCTCTGCCTTCCAAGAGCCTACATTCTAGCTCTCTCTGTTTCAGCCATACTGTACAAACAACGTGTCCATTCATCGAATGACAAGGAGCCCTGAGGAACATCTGGAACTCATCGTAATCCACGATGCATGCAGGATCGACTAAGTTTTTTTTCTCTTTTTCTTTTTTTTAAAAAAAAAAGAAAGAAAGAAACAGGCATGCATTGCCAAAGTAGGACATGGCTGAGACCAAGAGCAATGCTGCCAGGGAACAGCCATGACCAGAGCAAGTTTGGAGATACCCAGTGGAGAGAAACTTGACAGGGGTGATGAAACAGGCACACAGCCTTCTGTCAGAAAGCCAACTATTTTCTTGCGTGTTCTTTGGAGACACCATCTTGGGAGAGAACATGGATCATGCAGCAATCAGGCAGAAAAACACTGTTTTCCTCCTCTCCAGTCCCTCCAGGATTGCCAGCAACCCCCTCCTGATGATGCCCTCGGGTCCGTTTCCCCTCTCATCCACCTGGCATTCCAGGCTTTCCCCATGGCAGCCTTTGCCTCAAAGTAGGGCTGAAACTCAACACTCGGGATCACTCGGTTTTTACCAAGTAGCCCATCCCAGCCTTGATTTGGTTTTGCCAAGTACCGAGTAACCGAGAAATTGGCCCCGGCACTCGGACTCCTCCATCGAGGAATGGTGCAGCAGAGGATCAATTTACAAGCATCCATGAATTTGAATTATGCATGCAAACTAATGGTTCAGATGCATGTGAGGAGGTAACTGGGGTGGAACAGGAACAATTTTCAGTCCCGCTGGACAATAGGGAATTAGTTTCCCTGGGCCAATCAGGATCCCTGACAAGGCACTGGGGCTGGGCTTTTGGATTTTGGTCACTCACCATATCCTGAAAAGATGTTGGGAGTGGTGACCACAGCCTACTGAGCCTACCAGTGTTTTGGACACATGTTTTTTTGGGGAAGGGAAGGGTCAGCTATTGCACTTTGTCTAAGCTAACCACTCCACTTTCCCCAAATTCATACTTGGTTCCCCAGTCCTCCCAGAGTCCCCTTGACTTTCAGGCTCTGGAAGTACTGGGGATGATCCCACGTGAGGGGTCAAATGCCCCTGGGGCTTCCCCCCCTCCCTATTAGCTGATAGGCTGGTGAGGGCCAGGAGTCCCAGGGGCTTTTAGCGGAGGTGGAGGGGAAGCCATCCTTTGAAGTTTACAAGCGTGGCCAGCACTTGTAAATTTCAAAGTCTATTTTGCGAGTGTCATTTCAGCACTTGGAGCACGCTCTCTGCCCCCACTTCCTGCCTGCCCCCCCTTCCGAGTATTCACCTAGTTTTGAAGGAGCAGACAAAAACTTGGGTCCAATCCTCAGAAACTCAGAAATGCTCGCAAATAATTTTTCTACTACCTCAAAGCCAAATCCCATAGCAAGCACAGCTGGAGAGACCCCATAAAACAACAGCTGCACCATACTCCTGAAAGCCTTATCTACAGTCCTGAGCCTGCCACTGAGGTAACATGGCCTACTAACGTTTCTTCACCTTTTCTCCCCCCACTATTTTATTACAAAAGCTGGCCTGGCACCACCCAAGTTTGACACTGCATCTAAACAAAGCTAAACACCTCAGAAGCCTCCACATCAGGTGTAAGTGAACCTGAGGGGACATGTTTGCCAAGCTAGTGGAGAAGAAAAGTGGCACTCTTAGATGGAGGAATCTGACTAGAAACCCTGGAGCATCAGAAGATGCATAGAATGAAGAGACTTATCTCATTTTGGCAAAGTGTTAGGGAGATCATTTTGTATAAGAACTTTGAAAAAATGCCATCATCTATCTCAGTCAACTTCGCTTAGTTGGGACACTGGTAATTGGGGTAGCCACTTAAATGGGGCAGAACATGGTCTCTCCTTTATGACCATTATCCAGTTATTCAAGCTATCAGGTGTTTTGATAAAGATGCTATGACTGTATAAGTTTATGTCCATTTTGGAAATCACAAGCTATGGAATGCATCCCTTCTTGACTCACTTGGTTTGTTGTTTGGTGAAATAGTGACAAGTCTTCTAATCATGCTTGGGGACTGCTGCAGTGGAGGGGTTCGGCACTGTCTTTCATCGGCCTCAGCGTGCGACGTTAGCAACTCTCCCACGAGGATTCTCTCTAAACTGCCATCATCCATCCCTTTCCCAAGCCACCTCCCACACGGAAACCTAACAACGTAATGAGTAACATGGTAAATTCACCTTATCATAGGCAGATGTCCTATTAAATCTAGAGAGCGCACCATTGCTATACAGGTCCCAAATGTAAGTGATGGAAGCAAAGTAGTTCAGAGGATTTCTTTTATCGGACCCCATTCTGTTGGTGAGAGTATACAAGCTTTCAGGCTGCTCCACGTTCTTCCCAAGGCAAGTAAACATTGTATTTATAAAATATTTAAAATGCTAATGCCCATTTCCATATCAACTCTCTCCCAAGTGATTGCTTCCATCTATGCCTGTCTTGCATTGCTCAGTTTTTTAATTGCTTGAACAAAGGCTCTGTGTGACCTGACAACTTGCATGCTTGCAACAACAAAAGTTGGTCCAATAAAAGATACCATGTGAACTACTTCGTCTCCAGCTCTATATTTTAAAGACACTTTCATACGTTAAAAAAAAATAATGCACAGCTTTATAGTATCCCTTATTTTGATTTTTTTCCCTCTGGCAATCCTAGCTCCTCTCCAGAGGTAGAAGTCCAGGAATGGTATGATCTCTGGCTGCCTTAGTTTAGTTACAGTTTTGGTTTTCGAATTATTTGGCATCATAGTCCTGAACCAGAACTCATTAAAATAAATTGAAAAACACTCCCAGCAATGTCAGTGCACTTTATTTCTTGACCAAGGTTTGAACCAAAGTAAAACAAATCACTTATGTTTATTTTAGGCTCTTTCAGTCAGCAGAGGGAGCACAAATTAGATAGCCTTATTTTCCTGCATTTGGCTTAAAATCTATGTTTCTAGAGCTCTTTCTTTACATTGGGCTGCAATTTACAAAATTCAAGTTTCCAATTAAAAAGTCGTTCATGTGGTGTCTGTTTCTGTTTGCATCAATTTCATAGCATAAGCAAACTGATTATTAATTATGATAAAAAAAAATTTTTGAAATGGGACAGGTCCAGGAGACAGCAGACTTGGTTTATCTCAGATCACAGGGTTGAAGAAGTCAAATCCTTTAAATATTTAGGAGTTTGTTTTTCACCCTATCGTGGATGGAGAGACTATTTGTATTTAGCTAAATTGAAGTCTGTCCAAACTTCTCTAGCGATTAAAAAGTTTCACAATACCCAGGGGTCAAGGTCAGTTCCTGCTGCTCTCAGGATGCTTAAGGCCAAAGTGATCCCTCAACTCCTTTATGAGGGTGAAATCCTGACAAGACGGAGGTGATGTTGATGGGTGAGGGCTTGGGGAGCCTGGGGGTGGTTGAATCTCCTCTTGTTGGGGGGGGTGTGGGTGTTCGCCCTCCCATGGTCTCTCAAGTGCGGAGTCTGGGTGTGCTCCTCAATTCACGGCTCAGCCTGGAATCTCAGGTTGTGGCCGTGGTGGGGAGTGCGTTTCAGCAGTTACATCTTGTCCGGCGGCTTCGGCCGTATCTCTCAGACTCCGACCTTGCCACTGTCATACATGCCTTCATCACCTCGAGGTTGGATTACTGCAATGCGCTCTACATGGGGCTGCCCGAGAAGCTGGTCCTGAGACTGCAGCTGGTGCAGAATGCCGCAGCCATCTCCTTACGGGGGCGGGTCGCAGGGAGGACATGACGCCAGTGCTCCGGGCTCTGCACTGGCTGCCTATAAAGCACCGGGCCAAGTTCAAGGTGCTGGTTTTAACCTTTAAAGCCCTTCATGGCCTGGGCCCTGCTTATCTGCGGGACCACCTCACGCCCCATGTGCCCGTGCGACCCTTGAGATCGTCCGTGGGAGCCTTTTTGGAGGTTCCCCAGGCGAGGCGGGTGGCCACCAATGTTAGATCTTTTTCGGTGGTCGTCCCTGTGCTGTGGAATTTGCTCCCGGGGGAGGCTCGGTTGGCTCCCACTCTCCCGCTGTTTCGGCGCGTATGTAAGACCCGGCTGTTCCGTCAGGCTTTTGGCAAGGGGTAGGGGTGGGGTTTCCCCACATTGTATTGTATTTTTAAATTGTTTAAAACATTTTTTTTTACTGAGTGTTGTTCGCTGCCCCGGGCTGCCCTGTGGGCAGGCGGGGCGGGATATAAATTTTAAATAAATAAATAAATATGAGGACAGGGCCAGCAGTATAGCTGGGTTTTAAAAAAGGACTGGATAAGTTCTTGATTAATAGCCATTAATGGACCTACTCTCTAAGTAGCTTACGGAATTAACTTCTTACTGTCGGAAGCTGGGAGTGAACAACGGGGAATGGATTGTCCATTGTGATTGTTGGTTCTTCTTCCATGCGATTGAGATTGGCCACTATCAGAAAACAGGATGGTGGGTTTGATGGACCATTGGTCTGACTCAGTATGGCACTACTTACTTTCTTATGACATGTGGTGGATGACTTCATAGAAGTCACCCAGAATAAAATTGTGCAATCTCTCCTTGGTCTTCCTGGTTCTATGCATGGTGCTTTTTTGAGAGCAGAATGTGGATTGCAGACTATTAGGAGCCTGGTGCTTAAGAAGGTTATGAAATATTGGTTGACAACAGTTACTTTGGGGCCTGCGCGCCTACCTAAAATGTGCTACTTGGAAGATTCAATAAGTCCTCCCCAGGCATAATCACTGTGGCTAATCTTTGTCATTCAAATACTTAACAGTTCTGGCTTTAGCTACATGGCGCATAGAGATGTTAGATTTTTTTCTGAAAAGGAAAGGAATCCCCGTTTCAACAAATAACTGATATTAGTACACAAAGACGATCTTGCTATAATTAGATCTAGTCGGCTAGCGCCTCAGTACCTGTACTGGATGTCTGAGGAATCCACGGCTAGGTATCTACATTTAAAACTTGAAGCATGGTCCTCGTATCCAGCTGACCAGGCTTCGCATGGTCCAAATGGATTCAGCGGTTACAGTCAGACGCAGATTGGGTATTGCAAGAGAGAAAAGAATGTGCCCTTGTGGCATGGTTGAGGACCTTGTCCATTATGTTTTAGAATGTTTATATTTTATAGATATTAGGAATACCTTTCTAGCTGCCATGCTGCAGAAGGTTCCTTTTCTCTCCAAGAAGGAATGGTTAATATGGCTTTTATTGTAGACAGGTAGCGAGGCTCTTCATAATATGGCAGCCTATGCTTCTGGTGCAGCAGCTATCAGGCGTCAATATCCTAGAATTGCCTTAACTTGATGCTTAGCTTGGAGTCTTTTTAAAAAAAAATACATTTGTTCTATTTGTTTTAGCTAATTTGGAGGCATGGTTTTTATATTTTATATACATACACACACACATATATACACACACATACATATTTTATATATATATATCTTTTGTTATGTTTTTGTAACAGTTGGTGACAGCTAACTGTAAATTTACAATTTATTAAAAATCTTTATTGGTTAGGCAAAATGTCTACCGACTGTCTCAGAACACTTTTGACTTCTATATCCTCCCTCTCCCTCTGTGTGTTTTAATGTATCTGGGTCTTTGAGTAGGATTTGCTTATTGTTTTGCTTAATATTATTTTGAGTATTATTTGTTTAAAGCTGACCATCCTCAGTTGTATCTCCTGAGCCATGCCTTCCTTTCCTCTGTTCCCTGAAGGAATACAAACTGGGCTGGGGCAGAGGAAGAGGGAAGAGTGGGAGCTGACCTTTTACTGGTTGAGAGATGGGGAGTGGGTGAGAAGGGGTATGGATGGTCACCCAGTTTATTGTCATTATACACACACACACACACACACACACACACACACAGACAGCCATTTGCTCAGTTTATAATACAGAGGTTGGCCCACCTCCTCACCCAGGCATGCTCTCTTCCATGGGTGTGGCTCCCGTACCTCTGTTTCTTCTTTAGGCTCCATTTTTGTAGCTTCTCTCCTTCACTCAGCATCAGCTCTAGCCTTTCTGCCTGGGACCGTGGATCAGGACCCTGGCCAGCGGTGAGTAGGAGCTCTGGCCCAGAGGTCTCTCTCCACAGCCCAGCCCAGACTGAAGCCAGCATCTTCTATAACCCTCTAAGGGGGCAGAGCTACACTGATGATCAGCCTGGCCTTAAAGGGCCAGGGTCTGATCATTACAAGGAATTAGATATATGTGATTAATTTGCATTTGTTTTAATATGTTTTTACTTGTTGTAAGCTTTATGGCTATGGTGGTATTCCAGTCACTACCACAACATCATACAACATTCATATAAGTGGCTAAGCCAACATTTGTAAGAGAAAAAACCACAGGATTTTAGAAGACTGATTTTGTTTGACAGCAGAAATCAAATAATTCTCCAGTCTTATGCTTCAGCATGAAGAAGCAGAGTCGCAGGAGAGGTACATCATATCTGATTAAAAACGTTACTGCATTACCTTCCTGTAAAAATGCTACTTCTCTATTTTAAAAATCTGGGCGGATACTTACTTGTAAGTGTGCCCTGTTATTTCATTTCGGACCATAACATATTCTACTAGCCACTTGGCGTATAGCCCTGAATTATCATGTCCTATTTGTACTGTGGTAAGCTTCCCCAGGTTCTGACACTGCAAATTAAAAACAGAAAGGAAACATCATTAGGGAGGCAGTACAGTTTGGTGATCTGCTATGAAAGTCAGTGGATGAATAACTCTGAACAAATTTAAAGAATCCATGGCAAAAGGATCAGTTTTGAAAAGCGGATTGGGGAGTGAAGAGGTAATTAAAGCTTACTAGACAGGTAGCCTCATCCTCATCACATCATCATCATCAAATAATTTTGCTGATCATTGTGTGCTACACAGATGTAGTTTGCTGGGTTCAATAATACATAATACTCTTAGACCAAAGAACCTTTGGTTTAAGGAAAGGGGGTAGGGGGGAGTTAAAGCTCTTATTAATTCACTCATACTCCAAAAAGCATAAACATTTTAAGTTAAGGCTTAACTCGCATATCATATAAGCAGAAAAGACATTGTACAGTCTTGCATATTATGCTCGCTTATAACTTAGGCTCCATGCATCCACACTTTGCCTTGGTCTTTCAGTCCCATTCCTCTTCCTCTGCAGATTGAGGGCAACATTGAAGCTGGGGACAGCAAAGGAGACAGGGTAGTCCCCAACCTTCAATGATCCAATTCATCTCCAGATAGTTACAGCACAAACCTAGCCCTCCTGTCCAAAACCTGCTCTCCTCAAACCCGACTAAGCTTCTCACATAACGGAATGTTAGTGAGAACAAAAGCTTTTCTCACTCTCCCTCATTTCACGCAGGGGTGCTTCCCACTGCCCACATCCAAACGTCAAAATTCCAACTCCAAATTTAACAAACTAAATGCAGGAAGCCAGAATGAGCCTAACTTAATGCCACTCTGTGCACTAGCTACACATGCACATACATGCCAGCTGTAAGGGGAAATTTCTGCTTTTTCCTCACAATTCAAACTGCTGTAACTCACTCATTTAAATGGATTTCCTTGAAATTTTGACTCATTCCACCCCTCCCTCAAGCAACCCTTCGTACCAAATTTCACACTGACAGGACATACCATTTCAATTTTTAAATGATTAGAATGTTCATGATTTTAACTGCACGGTGCAGACAGCCAATCCCACATCTCTATAATTTAAATGCAGAAATGTGTATTGTAAATTAATATAAGAATGCCTCACACACACAAAATCACATTTTGGGTTTCCCTGCATTGAAAATACAAACCTCAAATGTCATCTCTAATACATTCCTAGGAATTTGCAGGACCCCTGTTTCACCCAGTTCTCCTGAGATACAGATCCAGGGGTTGGCTGTGAACATTGAGCCGCCAAGTTTCTTACTAGGAACGATCAATATGTGGTATGGTATCACTGAGAATAAAAGAAACAGCCTGGTTAAAAGAATCAATACACACAAAAGCAAATATAAATAAACTAGTAGGCTATGCCTTATGTTCTGCACAGGAGGACAAAAATGTTTAACAAAAATACTTGTATCATCATCATACTAAGTAAATCAGGAAGATACAGTGGGTGTTACTACAAATACTGCAGTATACTAAAAACACAGGTTTAATGACAAACACAACAACAAATAAAAATATTTCAAATGATGTGTCTATCTAGCCCTTCCCTCGTCTTAAGATAAAGGATGTTGAACACAGGACCTACGAGGAAAGGTTGAAGGAAGTGTGCATGTTTAGTAAAGAGGGAAGAAGGATAGAAGAGTCCATGATAAAAGTTCTGTAATATGCAAAGGCTGCTAAAAGTGAAATGGTAACCAATTG
Organism: Sphenodon punctatus; assembly: GCA_003113815.1. NCBI lineage: Eukaryota > Metazoa > Chordata > Lepidosauria > Sphenodontia > Sphenodontidae > Sphenodon > Sphenodon punctatus. The sequence continues at coordinate 242,882 of QEPC01006666.1, read as the reverse complement.
TTCTTCCTGGGCACTGAGGGTAGGGAGAAAAAATGAATTTAATGCAAGGCAAAAAGTTATAGGTTAAATATTAGGAAAAATATTCCTAACCAGAAGAATAGCTAGGCAGTGGAACAAGTTTCCAATGGAGGTTGTGGAAGTCTTTAAAAAACAGGTTAGCTAAACATCTCTCAGAAATTGTTTAGGTGTAATTGGTCCTGCTTCAGGTCAAGGAAACAGATGACAGCTTAAGGTGCCTTCCAGCCCTAAAATTTTGATTCTATGATTTTAAAAGCACTTCCCAAAGACAGACAGTGTCCCAGTTTTACAGGGGGCCAGATCCGGAAACTGGAAAGGGGCCACATAAAAACTTGTCAGGGGCTGCATTGATTCCCAACTCCTGAGTTACAGTAAGCAGTATGAGACAGAAAACATTCGAAAATGGTATGACCCATAGAGCAGGGGCAAACACACTTATTTTCTTAGTACTTAAATTACTAATCAAGAGGCCATGATACTCATTCAGCACAGTCCCTCCCTAAATACAGTTCTTCATTTCATTCAGGAAGCACTGACAAAATAAAAGTGATGTGGCCACCTAATGTCAGAACGTGTAAGCTCATACACAGGCTCCTGCTAGCAAAACAGCTTTTAAAAGAATGCAGTTATTTGCATGGTCAGTGCTCCTTGTTTGATTGCACACAAATAAATTGCTATGGTTGTTCTGATAAGCATTCAATACTTTTCACCATCTCTTTCACTGTCGCATCATTCGACGGTGGCCTCAAGAAACTGCTAGATTTTCTTACAAACTTATTTATTTATTTATTTATTTATTTAATAAATTTTTACCCCGCCCCTCCTGCCACGCAGCTCGGGGCGGCTTCCATCATTAAAATCCAATAATAAAATACAATAAAATCAATTTAAAAACAATCATAAATACTTTAAATATTAACAGGGCTAGAAAAAACCAAACCACAAAACAAATAGGTAGGGGACTAAAACCTCCCTACCCACCCTCCCTCCCGAAGGCCTGGGCAAACAGCCAGGTCTTACAGTTTCGCCGAAATGTTAAAAGGCTTGGGGCTTGATGCCCACGACCTTTCAAATGAATGAAGAAGGAGAATTCCCTTTATCTGTGAATTCCCAATTCTTCTCTGTAGCAGAGTGGGTAGCCTGAACTGATGGGTTTGTCTCTCCTCACTTGCAGTAGGAAGCACTGAAGATTGACAACCTCTGTCAGTAGGAGGGGCTATCCTCTCATACTTCCCCAGGCCGAGACTGTCATAGTTAGCTAATAAACTTATACAACTGTTATAAACAGTAAACGTTAACCTGACACGAAAGAGTGAAAGGAGGGACTACCCAAAAAAGATAATCCTTCTCCCCTCACCCACACTGAACTATGCTGGTCAAACAAGGGAATCCATAACAGGCGTGGCCAGGCTACTAGAGAGAAAGGGAATTCACAGGTAAGGGAAATTCTCCTCTCTCTCTCTCTCTCACTGTGGGCAGAGTGGGCAGCCTGGACTGATGAGAAGTCCCAAAGCAGTGCCTTCCCTCAGGAGGGCAGATTCCCTCTCAGTCCAAAAGAAGAGGCCCGCCCCTAACAGAGCCCCAATCCAGTTCAGTTCTGTATAACTCTCTGTAGCACCCTGTGTACAAAAGCTGACTCAGCAGATGCTAATGAGTCAACTCTGTAATGCCTCATGAAAAAGTGCACCAAGGAACATACTGCAGGTCTACAAATTTCCTCCAGAGAAGCTCTATTTTGGAAGGCAGAATTGGTCACCACTTCTCCAAGAGAACGAGCAGTTACGTCCTTTGGAGGAGGCAACTTGGCCGCCTCCAAGAGGCACGTCCTAAGCCATCTAGAGTGGATTTGGAAAACTTTCTCCCTTTCCTTCTGGCCCCAAAGGTTGTTGCCTCTTAAAGGAAGACTGGTTGTACTGACTTCACCTCCACTATCCTCTGAATCTCTGCTGAGAGAACCTTTCAACTTTTTATTGCTCACTGTATTGGTAGTCACATAGTAAGTGACAATCCAACCTAGCATTCACAGCAGGAGCATTTGGCCATTGCTTCCCCTCAGTAAGACCTGTTGTACCCAGTCATTTTTCACCCAAATCACAGGAATTACCCTCTTCAGGCAATGGTTTGGTTAAATTAGGTTACTCTGCAAGTTATTTATAGGACAGTAATAGGCCCTTCAAGCTACAAAGTGAGAATTAAACTACACTGTTTAAAGCTTTATTTTTTTCAAGTTGTATACACATCTTCTATTGACAGTAATGGAATTTATGATCAAAAAGGAAAATGGGCTGTTTAGTGGCAGAGGGACAGGCCTGAGGTCTTCTCAGGCAGGATATTAGCAAAACAAATTGATATAGTGGCAAGGTTATGGATATGAATAGGAAGCCCAATACAGCTACGTGAAACAATGTTGATCAGATCTGCTTAGAAGTTTGTGCAAAGACAAATGGCAGAACACTGTGGAACAGCCTTTCAGGGAAAGAATACTTACATATTGTTGTGAAAACGTTGGTAAAGCAGAAGTAATCAACAGCATTGAAAGACAGAAGGTGATACAGGAACTGTTCCTTCTCGTCATCACAGCGGAGGAAGGCATAACGCTTGTACAATTTTCTGACAAGGAATCAAATAATCGATCACTATAAAACTGTTGCTATTATAATGTATTTAAATAAAGCATTATGAATACATAAGTAATATCAATGGATGGTCTCAAAAGGAACCAAGGCCAAGAGTATGGGCACGTCCGCATAGGCTGCAGTCTCTCACTTCCATTACCTATGCTACTCTCTCGTCCTTTTGGTATTCTCGAAGCACAGAATGTACAGCTTAAGATGCAGTACATTTCTTAGTCAAAAGGTAGGGTTTGATTTATTACTAAATTTAGCTTACCACATATGCACAGAGAGGGATTTCACCCTCTGACTTACATGGAAATAGTGCAAGCAAATACTGTAGTGTCATAGCAGCAGCGAATCACAATACAGAAGAATCAAAGGAAGAGTGTTATCTATACTTATGAGTATTTTTTGTTTGTTAATCCTCAAACTTGCTTGGAACACTGTACAGGATCCAACATGAAGACCTCTCCAGGGGAATTTACAATATCATACTCTTGATTGGAATGTAATCTTGTCTCATGTTGCCCACTAGCATAGCAGTCATCACTCCTTTTGCTAAATGTATGCATTTGTAGCAAAAAGAAAAACCAAACTCCATGGAGCATACTATACTGTTTATTATTTCAGAGTGCTGTTAAAAGGCACAACCAAGAAGGATCTCTGCCACTGACTCTGTCACCCCTGCCACCTTCTCCTATGGAGGTGTCTCCTTCTCCCACCAGCCCCGGGCCGAAGGCCGGGGTGGTGGCGTAGGCCTCCTCCTTGCCTCTTCCTGCCAGTTTTAACCCCTCCCCCCTCTCTCTCCTTCCCCTCCTTTGAGGCTCACTCCGTTCACCTCTACTCCCTTCTCCATCTCCGTGTTGCTGTCATCTACCGCCCCCCCAGCTCCCTCTCTTCCTTTTTCTCTGAGTTCGAGTCCTGGCTCACCTTATTCCTCTCCGATGACATCCCCACACTCATCCTTGGTGTCTTCAATATTCATGTTGATGCACCCTCTCAGCCTGGCATCACCCGCTTCCTCTCCCTAGCCTCCTCCTTCAATCTCCACCTCTGGACTAGCTTCCCCACCCACACTGATGGTCACTCTCTTGATCTTGTGTTCTCTAGGAACTGTTCTGTCTCCGATCTCTCCTTCGAACCCCATCCCATATCTGACCATTTTGTTGCCTCCTTCAACTTCTCCCACTGCTCCCCCTCCTCTTCCCCATCTCCCCGTCCCTTCTGCGATCTGCAGGCCATTGTGCCCCAAGACTTTGCCTCCTCCCTCTCTCCTCTTCTCCCCTCAGTCCTCTCCTCCTCCTCCCCCGATTCTGCCATCTCCACCTTCAACTCCTCTCACCTCC
>QEPC01006666.1:167386-222504 GCA_003113815.1 Sphenodon punctatus | reverse complement strand
AAAATATTTTTTCACTCAGCATATAATTGGGTTGTGGAATCTACTGCCAGAGGCTGTGGTAAGGGCCAGTACTATAGCTGAGTTTAAAAGAGGTTTGGACAAGTTTCTGGGAGATAGATCCATTAGCAGCTATTAGCCAGACAGGATCAGGGAACATGACGGGAGCTGGGGGAAACAACAGGGAATGGATCCCCCATTGTGACCTGTTGGGTGCTTCTCCCAAACCACCGTGATTGGCCACTGTCGGAGACACGATGCTGGGCTAGATGGACCATTGGTCTGACCCAGTATGGCACTTCTTATGTTCTTAACTGTCCAAGATCAAGCAAGATGCATCAAATTCTCTTTTGAGACAACTATCGACTCCAGAAGAGAATGTAGTCCCAAAACCTCTGAAATTATCCATTTCACTGTATGTAAAATAGGATTGCAATTAGAGCTGAAACAAGTACCCACAAAAATGGGTATACTTGTCAAATTTCAGGTACCTGATTGACCCGCAATGTTAGGGTACTAATTGGTACCTGAGTAATGCCTGATTCGGGTACTCAGTGTTCCAGAAGGTTGAATTCTGGTCCCAGATTTTCAACTTTTCATCCTGATTGTTCAGTTTTCCATCCCAATTACTGATTGGTAAACCGGGGGATGGGGATCAATAGCAGAAATTAGTGATTTTTCAGGTAGTCCAGGTTCTGATCGGCGATCCCTGGCACCGTGCTCGGGAATGTGGGTATTACTCACAGGTACTAAATTAGGTACCCATTCCAGCCCTACTTGCAAGGTTTTACCTATTCTTACTAAATGCTATTATTACCTGTAGATCTCTAAGCACCTATTAGGAGTGCCTCATGTAAAATGTGAAAGAACACAATATATAGTTAAGAGGTTTTCATTGGCCTCTTTTCAGATCTGAAGATGCTGAAAAAGATTTTTTACACTAAATGTGTTTCTTTGTTTATTAATAAGAGAAAAGCAGTAGGTTTGCCTGTGTTCAGACCAACAGGCATATTTAGTTATATTAACCTACATATTTCAGGAAAAAATATTAAGATAGCTTGCTTTAATCCAGGGATTCAAATCCTACGTTTCTACTCTGATCAATAGTTTCAAAATCAATAATTATGCATGCCAAGGAAAGGGTAAGCAAAACTCATGGCACAGGCTGATCGCTCTTGGAGGGCTGCGAAAGTAGTTTCTCCCTTATATAACCACACTGCACAACTGATTAGATGCATCACTCAGCTCTATTTTTATGGGCTATTTCTAAAGCATCAGGCAGATTACCAGTCTCAGACCAATGGTCTGACCCACTATAACAAACCCTATGGAAGTTTAACTTGTCACAAATACATTAGAAAACAAGTCTACTCCATGCATATACAACAAGCAAGCAGCCCTTTTCATATGAAATTACATCATCATCAATCTCATCCTCTAAAACCTTAAATAGAAACTTGATGCATTTAATCTAGACAGTTTGAACAATACTACAGCCTGTATTTGGTACGCTGCATTTGGGAAAGTTCATGCATGACTCACTAGTATTTCTAGTATTTCCACAAAGCTTATGCAAGCCATCTTTACCTGAGGTACTGAAGCTACCTGATGTAGGTTTTCTCTGCCTGTTTTCCTGGTAATGTAACAAGTGAGACCATAAAGCAGATTTCCCCTAAAATTAAAAGAAAAGATTATTTGCTAAATGCAATATAAATTACTAATTCAAATCATTAGGTGTCTTGAGCTTCATAAAAAAATTGATTGTTAAAAACTACGATTGAAGGCAGCAACTGCGACAGCAGTTTGAAGAGTGTTTTGTTTTCTCAACTAGTATTGATTGTTTAAAAAGAGCAGGACAAGAAAGACATACAAGTTGCTAAGGAGCTAAAAAGAAGGCAGTAACAAAAAGAATTTTTTTTAAAAGGGTGAACATTTGAGAATTACTTAAGTGTTTAGGGGCAACAATTCAGTTGGAAAGAAATCTCATTCTGCAAGTTTAAATATCTAGCTAGGCATTAGCTAGATTCAGTGTCTTTGGTACCTGGACACAGTAACGAGTTTCTTTTCTTATGGTCTATTGTCCTGACCCATAGTTGAAGGGAGGGCATAGCTCCTCCTACCAAGATTTGCCCCAGGCACCCTCTGCTAAGAAGCAACTATTAAATTGTCTAAAATAAAAGGAACTTGACACAAGGAGCTTACAAACACACCCAGTAAGGCAATCAAAGCTCTGATTTGTTGCCTATGCCTGCTGTTGAAGCAGACAGGCAGCATATATTTGGATACCACCACCTCACATTCTGCCTAGCCTCAAAATTATTAAATGCATAAATATTTTTAGTGAGCAAATGCCCGTTGCATTATTGTAATAGCATACATACAGAATAATTGATCCTCCCCAAGACCTTTTGCCCCCCCACTCTTCTGATGTTACAACATGGCCCACATCTCTCTCTACTATTTTGAAGGGGGAAAGGATGACAAGTGAGTGTTTCTAAACAATTTGTACTCTGAGTTAAACATCCCTCTCTCTCTTTTGGGGGGAGGAGGGGCGGGGGAGAGTATGGAAAGCTGTAAATGCTTCAGTGCTATCCAGCCCCTCCCTGCAGGCACCTTGCCAAGGTCCAATAGCAAAGAGAACCAAGAACCTGATATTATAAATGTAAAACAAAAAGGGGTGGTTGGGGAAAACCTACTCTGAAAATGCTTGTGTATCTCCCACAGAAACTTCAAAAGGGTAAAAATTCATCAACACAGCATTTAGGGGTATGTTCACGTGCACCTTACCCAGGGCACTCCAGCACATTCCACACATTCACACCAATCCTTCATTCTGAGGTAACTATCACCAGAATGGAGACGATAGCTACCACTGATCCAAAACAAGAATAATTTCCTCTGCTTAACCCTAAGTAGACATGGAAACTGCCAAGCGCTATGCAAATGATCAGCTGCTAGTCTGTGGCAAATGTCTTGCAGGAACAGGAATGGTCACTGTCTAAAAAACAACATTCTCGAACTTCAGGGACATGAGCAGAGTTCCTGTTAAAATAAATGGGTGCTACACAGATGTATCCTAGCTATAGAATTTGGCCAAATTAATGTACAGTGACATAAGTACTAGATCTATTCCTCAAAAAGGATCCCAGGAGAAAAGAATTATGATACATATCTGAAATCTTAAACCACACAGAGTGTGATCCAGCTCCCATTGAACTCAATGGCTAAACCCCCATTGACTTGCATGGAGCTGGACTGCGCTCATAATTCTTTATACATTAGTCAAAATGTTCCCATCGTTGCCATTCAGCTTGAAAAAGGGTTTTCTAAGAGGTCAGGCATCAATATATATCCCCAACACACCGTTCTCAGGGTAATTCAAAGCTATGTGTCATGTCAATGCTTCCCAAATGTTTTGTCTGCATGACCCCATTTAAGTATAAATTCTATGACCTCAGGCAGCAGAGACATGTAAAGTACATCAAATATCAATCAGGATCCTTCCTGACTCCCTTCATAGACAGTGCGACCTTACTTACAATCATAACCCATAATTTGGAAGCCTCTGTTATATGCGCAAAAGTCAAATAAAATGTTACAGAAACAACAGAATAATAATAAGCAGGAGACTGGCCTGATTCTTGCTGAAGAAATGCAGCCAAATTCATAAGTAAGTAACAATGGGTGAAAACAGACATGACGCTAACCACCCTTTAACCACCCTTGGTGGTTATTTATGCATGTTGCAGGGCTGCATAGGGCACCAATACAGCCCTGCATCATGCATAAATAACTACCAAAGGTGGTTACCGTCATGTCTGTTTCACCCATTGTCTTTTAGAAAGCAAAGACTCAGTTAGAAATTCCAGTAAAGAATTGGGAATCCTACTTGGTGGACAGACTAATTTCTTATCCACTTGAGTATTTTTTGTTTCAATTTTAAAAAGGGAGAGAGAGAGAGAAGCCATTTCCAAAACAAAGTGACTTGGCAAGCTTGGATTTAACCAAGGCTTCCTGTTAGCACTTGTCATGTATGCGTGCAATTTATCCCATTGAAGTATTTAAGTAACTGGTGGCAGAAATGTGAGTCAGTGTAGCCTAGTGGATAAGATGTTGGACTTGGACCAGGGTTTAAATCCCATCTTAGCCATGAACTCATTGGGTGGCTTTGGGCAAGTCACCATCTCTCAGACTCAGTTCCTCAACTATAAAATGGGAATAATAAGGACTTATTGTGACTAAGCAAGGACTGTAAAGCACTTTGAACCCTGAAAGCATTATATAAATGACAAACAAAAACAAATATTTGTGGGTTCCAATTTGCAGGTGCAAAGAGGAAGAATAACTTTAAAGTTTGTGCCAACCAAATCTGTCCTGCATCTAATCAATGTGGATACAGGGAACTAATATCTCTTTAAAAGGGAGAGAATTCCTTGATCATATTATCCCCAAACAAATACACTTGTATGGTTCTAGCAAATAAGAAAGTAAATGTCTCACAATTGCGGTTCCTGTAAGGAAAAGCTTACTGAAAACTACAAAAAGCCTGTGACCCAATTTCTCAGATCCATAATCACAAACAAATGTACAGTAGGCCTTAGAATTGTTTGTTTTGAATTTAAAGCTTTTTGGGGTAGGGATTGTCACTTTTGTGTGCCTATATGCTGCCCAGCACGACTGGGTCCTTCTTCATGACTGGAACAGCTAGGCACTATTGTAATAATACATTTCAGGAAGACAATACAATCAAGAACGCTATATCATGGGGAGAGGGTGGGAAACAAATGCAGACTCACAAATACATCTCAGCACAACAGCTGCTTAGGACAAGTGGTGTGTGCCCATGTGTATTGGCCACAGTGCTGGAACAGATCATGTAAAAAGGGCAAGCACCTGAAGGAATCTACAGCAAGTGGAAGTAGAATTATCAATGAACACGGAGAGTAAACCATAGTGTATGCATCTGACCATTTCCTTCATCAACACACTATTATTCGAGCAAGGGAGAGTAACAAGGATGGTGTATGTCAGGGGTGGGTACTTGAAACCCATGGGTCAAATCAGGCCTATGGCTGTTTTTTATTTGGCCCCTTTCAAATTCCTGGATCCAGCCCATGGATCCACTTCCTACCCTCAAGCACTAGAAGAATGAGCTCAGGGCAAAGGGAACAGAGATGAAGGCATGCACTCAAAGAGAGGAATCCATGGCACAGATCCAGGATCTGGACTCCTCCTCCTCCTAAACACACCCCTTAAGTGCCCCTGCCCTAAATTCCTCTTAGGCCTGTGGATCTCGTACTCATTTTCAAAGTGGCCCATGGGAGAGAAAAGGTTCTCCACCCCTGGCGTATGCCGACAAAAGAGGAGACGGACATAACACAAAGAATGCAGGGAGAAATAAATGCCTTCAAAAGTTTACACTGGACCAAAATGACATACTGAATGAACTCTTACCCAGTATCTCATGTCCACACTGGGGGAAGATGGATATGGGATTGAACCACATATGGAAGCAAGAGTCATTAGCTGTGCAAAACTAACAGACCCATAAGCAGGGAAATTTGGAAAAAACTGGGTTTGGTAGCAGAAGGAGAAGAGGGAAGCCATTATTACAGGGTCAACTGGGGAGGAAGATTCTTCCATTGCTGATGACTGGAAAAATCAGTTTATAAACAAACAGGCTTTCACAGATTTAACAGAGGCCAGATTACAAGGAGGATTAGCTGTGCTTTTTAACTCTGCTTTGCAGTGCTGTAATGTACTGCACTTCCTCCGTCAGGCTTCTACATATTCTACGACAGATTGTTCAGCACTGTTTGCCAACATCTGCAAATCAATCCAAAGCATTAACCTTATGTAGGGTTGGCCGCCTGCTGGTCTGAAAGGCCCAAATCTGAGTTGAAGCAGAGTATACTGATGCTCTGTCTTCTAGGATGAAAGTAGTACAGCTTCTATCCTATGTAGTATACAAGAGGGAAGGTGACAGTCAGACGTCGATATACCTTCACATAAAGAAACTAATGTTATAGTATAATATTAGGATGGTATCCGGGCAATGGGTGCATGGATGTGAGGACAGAGAAATCAGATAATGGTTGCCTGAACTAACATATTTACTCTGCAGTAAAAATACCTGAATTGCCCTTTTCCTTCTCACTTGCTTAAGGAAAGGAGAGAGAGCATCTTCCAAGTATCTAGAAACCTAAGAGAAGAGCTGGAAAAACAGAACCCTTTCCTTTAAAACACACACTCACTTAAAGGCAGGCTTGAAAACTTCACTTGATCATCTTTAAGCTAGCACCATACATGGGAAGAACAAACAAAAGAATAAACGGTTACCATATTTTAAAATTAAGCTGCACTACTAGATTCTCCCACATACTACTAACAGCACCATAAATCGGTACACATTTGTACAGTTATGAAGATTTTTTTTAAAAAAAAACAACAACCCCAATTTCCAACTATCACTCTGTCTAAGGGCTCATTCAGACGTGTGTTTAAATCGCACAGCTGCGGTGGCGACATCGTGCAATTTAAAGAACCCCGCATTTCCAGGTTGGTGTGAATGCAGTGAGTTGCTCCGAGCAGCTTTTCAAACCGCGCTCCAAAAATTTGGGCTAGGTGGAAACGTGCGCGCTCACCGCATTCACACCAACCCAGAAGTGCGGGGTTCTTTAAATCGCACGATGCCGCCGCCGCAGCTGTGCGATTTAAAACACACGTTTGAATGCCGCCTAAGTGGCAAGTAAAACAGGAAGCAGGCCTTGGAATATCATCCTTGGGCATACAACCTGCAAGTGCCTAGTTTTGCTAGATAGTAGTCTGGTACCAAAATTGTTGGGTCAAGTAATATCAAAGAAATGTAGAATATTTTACTTTGAAAATGAGTTAAGAGTGGCAAAATGGCTATGAAATGGCAAGGGAATTCAGAACACTCATTCTGTATACCTGTTTGACCTGAAGACCATGGCTCCATATCCTTTCCAAGAGATCACAGAGACTGGCTATCAATGTATTTTCTTCTACACCTGTGATGTTGACTTCACCGTGACCTAGCTCCACTGCTTCTCGACCCATTTTTTCAACAAGCATCCTCTTGGTCTTGGGGAGATAAAAAATAGCAAAATGAAAGTTACCTATAAACAACAAACGACCACAATATTTCATACTTTTAAAATTGTTCCATTTTAGTAAAAAAAAAATTAAAAATGTATAGTATTCAGGTTGTATCCTCGATCATCTGAGAGTAAAAACATCTTCATCTTGTATCCCCCAGTACTTTCCATGATGTCACATAAGCCAGTATCAATCTCTTCCATTTTCTTAAGAATCCCAAAAGAAACATTGTCCCTAAGCCAGGTCTAAGCGTTTAGAAAAGAAAATCACCACTGAGAGCACCTTTGGGTGGGGAGGAAACCATAGATCATATAAAGGTGACAACAGATATGCACGCAACGCTGCTTTAATATTTCTTATGCATGTTGCAGGGCTGTACTGGTGCCTTATTCAGTCCTGCAACATGCATAAGCAATGTTAAAGGGGTGTTAAGTGGAGTTAAGGTGCCTGTCTGCTTTCACCTAAGACAGGGGTCAGCCTGTAGAACCTAATTAAAGCATGACTTTACTCTCAAAAGTGATCATGTAAAAACAACCACATGTATAAAATACAGCTAAAACAGCTATCATCTCCTTAGTTTGTCATCTTTTCTCTAAGCACACATTAATTTTTCCTCTCAGTGTGTAGATCAGACTTTTTATCCTTTTTATTATTATTCTTTAGCATCTCTGATTTATCCATGTCTTTACGGAGAACTACCTAACAGGCTCAGAGCTGGGACACTGCCAGCATTTTCTGATGACAGTGACTGTGCCTTTTCTTCAGCCACACTCATTGGTCTCCCCTCGTTCCAGCATGCTAATGTGTTTATTACTCAAAAACTTCTCACTTTCACTATAACGTCACATCCTTGATATGAAAATGAAAAGCTAAAAGACCAGCGCCTCAGCTGGTATAAATCAATATAGGCCCACTGAAATTAACAATCTTAAGGCAGTTAGCACCAGGCTGAGGACCAGTCCTGCAAAGAATAAAGCAAATAGATTATCTATACATTCACTTCAAATTTGAGTTTTGTTTACGAACAACCAACACAGGAGCTGCCTTACTGAATCAGATATGTGATCCATTTAGTTCAGTATCCTGTGAATACACTGGATACGGACTATTCTGAAATATACTGAAATGCTGAATATACTAGTAGATATCTTACAGATGTAGAATACTACTCCTCCTTGGAAAGATTCCATCCTAATTCTCTTGACAATTGGGGACTAACTTCCTCTTGAAGCATGAGACAATATACTCCTTCCCCCAAATCCAGAAGTATCAAATAATATAGCTGAAGGTATTCCCTTCATCCACATATATGTGTGCTCTTTCTTTTGAGTCTTAATAAGCTTTTAGCCTCAATTGCTACCAAACGTTCTACATTCTATGCATCATTATACATTATAAAGGCCCAAACCAACCAAATGGGGGAAAAGATTATTATCATTATTATTTATATAGCACCAGTGATGTACCTGGAGCTCTACAATCAATAGTTATAGACAGATCCGTACCCCAAGGGATTACAATTTAAGACAAGGGGCGGAGGGGAGACAAGGGAGAGGAGAACATAGAGAGAGACAAGTATACACGTTCATGAAGTGAAGAAGTTGCAAGTGCACATGCCTAACTTAGTTACAGAAAGAGAAGGATTCTGAGGGAAGAGGAGGCAGTTTCCTCCTCATGATGAGCTGGGGAAAGCCTGATGGAAGAGGTGGGTTTTCAGGAGGGATCTGAAGGTTGGGAGCTGAATGAATGTGCCCAGGGAGGGAGTTCCAGGCATTATTATTATTATTATTATAAGCATTTATATAGCGCCAGCAATGTACCTGGCGCTTTACAGAGAATAAGATAGGCACGGTCCCTGCCCGAGAGCTTACAATCTAAAAGACAGGGGGAGGGGAGACAGGGAAGGGGGAACACAGGGAGAGACAAGGGACGCAACAATCATGAGGATGCGAGAACTCAGGTACATGGGGGGAGGGCAGCAAGGGAGAAGAGGCAAATGTGTTTTGAGCAGTAAGGGAGTTGCAAGCAGAAGAAGGTTGGGCAGAGGAGGAACAAAGCTCCTGGATGGGAACGTGGCAGGAAACAAGTGCAAGGAGATGGGGCGGAGCAAGACCATAAAGGCCTTGAGGCAACAACAAGGAGCTTGTGCTGAATACATTCAGGTAGAGGGAGCCAGTGTAGGGCAGAAAGGAAGGACTGAACATGGTCAAAATCAATGGGCAAGGTGGATGACTGGCAACAGAGTGTCGAACGGAAATGAAAGGGGCCAGATCAGAGCAGGGGAGACCAGTAAGACGGTCAAGGCAAGAGATGACTAGGGCATGGGCTAGGTTTTGGCAGTGGAAATAGTAAGGCAAGGTTGGATTTTTGCAATATTATGTAGAGCGAAGTGACTGGACTTGGCAACAGCCTGGATCTGAGGTGTAAAGGAGATGGAGGAGGCAAAGATTAATCCCAGGCTACACGCCTGAGGGACAGGCTGGATGGTGACACTCTCAATGGAAATAGAGCGAAGAGCGAGGAGAATGTTTTGGGAGAAAGCGGAGAAGTTCAGTGTTGGTCATATTAAACCTGAGTTGGCAATAAGACATCTAAAGCAGAGACGTCCAAGAGACAGCCTGCAATACGAGACAGGATGGAGGGGAAGAGTGCAGGGGCAGAGAGATAGGGCTGAGTGTCATCAGCATACAGGTGATACTGGAAGCTGTAAGATTTAATGAGTTTGCCCAGAGAAAGGGTGTAACGGGAGAAGAGGGTCCAGGACAGAGCCCTGGGGAACTACCAGGACAGAGAGGGGGAGAGATGTAGAGGAGGTACTAGCAACAGAAACACAGAAGGAGTGGTTCAAGAAATACAAAGAGAACCAGTCAAGAACTGAGTCTCGGAAACCAAGGGAACAACACGAATCCAGGAAGCGGCCACGATCAACAGTGTCAAAAGTGGCAGAGAGATCAAGGACAAAAATGGAATAGAGGCCTCAGACTTGGCTAAGAGAAGGTCATTGGTGATTTAAGCTAGGGCAGTCTCAGACGAGTGGAGAGAACAGAATTAAATTCTTTGACTAATAATTGATGGAACATAATCAAATCAATCAGTTTAAGATGAATAGAGTACAATGAAAGAAGAGTTTGGATGAACAGGAGTACAGTTTTGCTTATATTCCATCAAATATATTACTAAAAGAATTTTGAGGACTGATATCAGATTCCTTGGAAAGTTCTGGACATGCTCATTGAACTGATAAAATGTTTTCTGAAGTCTGGCAAATTGTTTCATTTTCATTGTCATTATTTTCTTGTAGGACTTACTTTTGTTTAGATTTTAAAACATACTCTCATTATGGCTCAATTGCAAACAGACTTCATAGACAGGAAGAAAGCAAAGACCTGCCAAAACATACATCTCTTATTTTTATCATGCATTGCCTCTTTACTGTTGGTATCCAAATATGAGGACGTCTCCAATCATCAATACCCAAAAATACACAGGGATATCCAATTCTAATGAGGTACAAAACATTCCCCAAAAGTTCCCACACCTGTCTGTTTGCACAAAAGGAGAGTTGACATTTATTAGCTTTAACCCTGGAAGGCCTGAGGGAGAGAGAAAAGAAGCAGGAAGAAACAAAAGGCAGTCATATAAAAATACCTTGTTTCGGCATTCCTTCAGTAAGCCTTCCACAAATTTCCAGTTCGTTTGTGCAATTACTGATGGAGAGAGGTTAGACAATTTAGGTTGCCGGATTGTGCTGCCCAGGTTCCTTGCTTCTTGGATATACTTCTGTAAGGAACAGGAAAACATGAACACAAGTCGCCTTTGGCGAGAGAGTGCGGGATATAAATAAAAAATGAAAAAAATGAAATGAAAATGTATAGAACGGCATGAGTAAAAGCCCCTACTTTGAATAAACCAAGTAGATCTTTGCCCCAACCCCATGCCAGAAGAAAAAAAGCTCATGCCATCTCATATAAGAATGATCCTTTATATATTCAGAGTAAATAAGGATCAAGGCATTTACCAAATTAAAACCCATCAGAAACTGCCTGGCTAGCATTAACATGTAGTTAGAATTTTGAGCGACAACCACCACAGCACACAGAGTGACAAAATTGTTCTGACACATAGAGATTTGGTTTCTCCCTCTGCTACTTTAGATTACATTTTTCATAAACAAGGAAAACAGTATGATACAATACTGTAGAGCATAGCTATGCAAACTAAGAACTTACTATCAAAATTAAACAGTTTTTCTAATCTGATTTCAATGTGTTTAAAAGAATGAGACTTCAGGGAGAGGAGTACATGAATTATTAAATGGTTCTTGTGAGTGACTGAAGACTGCAGCTAAGAACAGGAGCAGGATAACTGCAGAAGCAATTTATTTTGAGTGCATACCACTGCCACGGATATTCCTAGGTTAGCAAAAGACAAACCATTACATAAAGAATTGTTTGTGTGTCATGAAGGTTTCAACATTTTGTGCTACCACTTTCTCAGCATGTCACAAACGTCTGCGACAGGAATTAGGAGAACAAATATTTGAGAGAAAAGGGTATTCAGCTTTGTTTGGAAGTGGGGACTAAAAAGTTATCAGAAGAATGGCCCATGGAGAAACCTGATTGAAAAGGACACTGACAGCAAGCATCAAATGTGTTTAGAGAGGTTAATATTCGACTGTTCTGAGCTTAGATTGCCTTCACTTGTGATATATTAATGGATAAAGTTGTGATCTCCTCCAAAATAAAATAAAATACTAACCATACTCAAAACTATCAAGCTATGAAATACACATATTTAACTATGCATCTTTGTCCAGTACCATGACTATAGGTCATGTTTTATATATATATATGACATACCCAGTAAAGCTCGGACACAGATTTTATAGAGGGCCTGAAAGGCCATTCATGCTGCTCCCAGTTTAAATATAATTGCAACTGAAGCTCTGGCAAGGAAAGGTCCAGGCGCTGGCAGGATAGGATTGGTAGCAAAATAAACCAAACAGCCCATATTATGCGACAGTATGGTAAGCAGGTATGAAGAAATACAAGCATGCATGCAAAAACAGAAGAGAGAACAGTTAAGACAAAATTATATGACATTTCAAACTGAATAAATATTCAACATAACTTGTAATCAATGGAAACTTAAATAAAGGAGGTAGCAAAAGACATGCAATAAAACATTGAAGATGTGACAAGACAAAAAGGATGGAAAAGCTAGGGTTTTCTATGAACTCTGTGAAACAGTCATGACTTCTTAAGGGCTGTCAAATCAACTATTTTGGTCAGCACAGGTCTCAAAAAGCTGCTGGTTTTGTTGTTTTTTAAAACCAACCTCTGCCTCCCATCTCCCCCAATCTTCACCTTATTTTCAGAAACCATCCAAGTTGCTCTCAGAGCAATTTCACAGTAGTGCATAAGTCTGCAAGGAACTTTCCCCCATGAATATTAGTACCAACAGGATAGCAATACAGCTCTAAACGGTGACCTAAAATACATTCACTTGACAGACCAGAATAACTCCCATCCACTGAACTCATCTTTGCAATTCCTGTTTAAGACATGGCATTTAACCGATACACCAATATAGCTGCTAATGGAAAACTATTCATTTGGAAAATATTCTGACTAGTGACCTGGTGAAAGACTTCCTGCAAAGCCCACTTTCTGGATGTCACTATCTCAATGATTTTCTCTGCCCCAGAATTACTAAAAGCAATAGTAGGAGATTATGGCAAAACTACTACTCATTTTTTCTTCTAAATGGAAGCTGCTGTTGATCATGAGAAGTATTTAATTGCAGATTTATTTATTTATTTCAAAAGACAAACCTTTCTTTTTAAGGTTATAAAAATACAACATATTCTAACTTTGAGTATATTTTTACAGCCAAGTCAAACACACACTAGAAATGGGTTTATAATAGAAAAATGACAGACAAAATTCTACTTATTTTATTTATTTTAGGCATTTGTAACCCACCCATCCTGCCACAGGCAGCTCTTATTGCTCATTTACTAGATTTAAACAGTTGAACAACGAAATCCCATCACCTTGAACCATCACAAACATTTTTTTTAAAACCCTTTCCTCCAAAAAACAGACTTCTTAAAATTGCAAATGATGCTAAAATTAAACACAGTATTTTTTTAAAGGTAAAGAGAGTTCAACGTGAATATAAGATACCCCAAACCTCTCCGTTTTAATATACTTTAATTCTAACCTCTTAAACATATCCTAAAAATGGTATGGATACCATACCATTGCTAACTATATTCCTATGCTAGCCATATTCACAAAGCACTTTTATTACACATACAAAAAGTACAGTCAAATTTAGAGAACCATTTTGTTCTTGATCCAAGTGACTGTGAAGTACTACTGTAGTTGTCATATGACAAAGATAATGCGGTTCTTCCATGATGCTATCAATGATTCAATACAGAGGCACTCTAAAGGTAAAGTCACATGAGCTAGGGTGGGCCCAATCCCCTGCTCTCCATGGGGCAGGCAACTGCAGCCGCCACGTTTTGGGCCGGCGGGGAGAGCTGGCCACACGGAGCCTGTTGTGTTGTAGGGGGCTGGCTGCTGCTAGAAAGCTTTTGGGGGTGGGGGTGGAGTGCATGCACGCTTTTCACCCACATAAGAGCAGATTGCGGGGGAAGAAGGCCTGGGAAGAGCGTGTGCCCTCTTCCCTGTTGCTTAACAGCTGATTGCAGGATGGGGGGAGAGAGGGAGGCTTGGGAGGAGCATACGCCCAGGCCCCACTCCCCCATGATCCATGGTGGGGAAGAGGGCACACGCTCTTCCCAGGCCTCATGCCCCCACGATCAGCTATTGGGCAGTGGGGAAGAGGCTGCGTGCTCCTCCCAGCCCCTGCCCCCCCCCCAATAATGAGCTGTTAGACAACAGGGAAGAGGGCGTTCCTCTGGGCCCAATCTACAGACCCTGCCTTGTGTCAGGGCTGCATGGTCCAGCCACACAGGAGGCAGCCCATTAACCCACTTTGGAGAGCGGGGCAACGTTAACATGTGATGCCTTTTTTGGAGGACGAATCCCATGTTAGTTGGCTGCCCGTCCTGCACAGAGGTGGGGTGAACATCTAGTATCTGCTGAACATACGAGTCACTACATTGTGTGTTAAGTGGGAATAACGTTGCCCAAAGTGGGAAAACCATCTCGTGTGGTTGTACCCTATGTCTAATCCTTTCTATGCAACCACCTCCTGGACTACCTCAAAAAAGGTATATCTAACCAAGAAATACCCACTTATTACAATAGGAGAAATCGCTAATGCCCACAAGAACAGGTAAAACTAATAACTTTACAGTTTACCAGGGTCTCTCTATAAGACAGTGCATGTCTACCTACCTATGCTCCCGAAAACCTTTGCAATTTAGTTGGCAAATTTAATAATAGTTTCAAAAACATGGAGTAAAGTGTCATGCCCATGTTAGCTGCCATAGTTTTTAATTTTATGGCACTCTGCCATTTTAAACCAGCCGAAGACCCAGCCCTTTATTTTAGGCACACAGCCAATTAACCTCATTACATTCTAGAAGAAAGGACGTTTAATTTCTGCATTAACATTGTTTTATGTTACTGAACAGTTTTCACCTCTCTTTGATCGTTGTCAAGACGCAGGTGCTCTGTATGTTGTTTCTGTCTGTCTTTTCGCCTCCATTGTGCCGGGGCATTTCTCTTTGTCCATCTGCAGATCAAGGAAGATTATTAATTAGATACTTATAGCTAGATGAATAGAAAAGAAAAGAGGAGCGAAGCTTCTTTGATAGTTACCCAGTATGAACTATCATAGGGTGTTTGCAATGGGTGTACCAAATAGTATTTAGCTGCAAATGTACACAAGGACAAACTCTGTTCAGTACCTTTTGGTTCAAAAGCAACACTAGAAACCATTGCTGGTGATAAGAATGCGTCTCAACAATTTTTAACAGGGGAAACGAAAAATCTCATACATTTAGCTTGTAATTTCACTTTCTTTTAGATTGCTTGATTACCTCTTCAAGTGCTAATCCTTACTCCCTCTCCTCACCTCCTTCTAAAGAAATTCTTTATTTAAATCATTAACTTTTGCTTGAGGTTTGGTTTGAGGACAGGGATATTCTACAAAGCAGTATGGATTGCTTGACAGGCTGGGCCCTCAACAAACATTTACAAGTGCAAGGTTGAACAAGGAACAAAGAATGTAGGTGATATGTACAAAATGGGAAACTATATCCCGAGCAGCAGCAACATTTTGTGTGGCGACTCCTTGACTAACACCTGGGTAGAAGTGGTCCCATAAAATAGCACTACCCCCAAGTAAACTGCCCAGTGGTAAACATAAGCAGAGATTATTTAATGTATTTCACACGAACAAGCTTTGAGAAATGCTTGAGGGCCATAGCTTAGGGCGAATTCACACGTGCAGCAATTATCTGGATTTTTAAAAACTGGTTCTCAATAGTTCGCTGTTAACAAGTCCTGTTGCATTCACATGCATGCCATACTGATGTTAACTACAGCGAAATAATGCATTCAGTCCTTCTTGTAGTGCGTGCTTACCCGGCTGCTCAGTGCGATTCAGTTACAGGAAGTGGCCTGCGGGGAGCCAGAAGGTTGCTACTTTGTAGCAAAGTACAACTTTGCTACAACCTTTGCTACAACTTTGCTACAACCTTTGCTGCAACTTTGCAACAACCTTTGCTACAACCTTTGTAGCAAAGGTTGCTACTTTGTAGAATCAGGGAGTAAAGAGGGAGAGCCTGAGGCTGCTGGAAAGAAGCCCCTCGCATAGTGAGGCGCGCTGCTTCTCTCCCTGGTTTCTTTCCGGTATCCCGCTGCTGCTACTGCTGCAGCACTACGGTAGAGGCAGAGGCAGATGATTGAAAGTCCCTTGGAGGGAAGAACTTTTTTGGGGAGAAGCATGGAGGGGAAACATGGAGGGGAAGAACTTTTTTGGGGAGAAGCTGGCTGCAGCCTGCACCCAGCGAGGCAACTACAGGGCTCCAGCTGGTCTCACTGCTTCCGGTAGGGGCAGGAGTAAAACAGCGCACTTGGAAGCACGGTTGCATTCACATCAGAAAAGATTACACACTAGTTAAAACCAGTACAATGTTGCTTTCACACTGCTGTTAAGTGCGGATTTATTGAAAACGGACAGCAAAAAGGTAGGTTTGAGTAGCTTTTCAACACGCATTGCTTTAGTGCGATATTGACTCCATTTAATCGAATTTAAGTGTTCAGACAGGCATGAAACATTCGTGTTTTTTTAAAAATCGCACAAATCAGAACGTCTGAATCCCCCCTTAGATTCTTTATTACTAAAAGAACCTTCGGTAGCCAGCTAGATACCAGTGAGTCATTCTGACATGTATCAAGAATGTTTAAATTTGTTTAAGCATCTCAAATTTGGTCCTACATACTAGATTGCACCAAGTGTTACTACCCCTCCAACACACGTAGCAACTCTGTTTACTCACTTGTTGCTTGCTGGTCCTGTGGAGAGTACTTCAGACTGAAGCTTGGGGAAAAATCCAGGCTCATACTTCCCTTGACCAATCTTCATATCTAGTAAGTGGGGATGGACTGCAGTGTGATCTATTTTTGCCAACCTCAGCTCAATAGCTTTCTCTGTACAAAAGAAAATCACAACAAAAAAAGGACATGAAATTTCCTAAACCCATGACTTTAAGAGATTACCTTCCTTTTTAAAAGGCTGTATAAAATCAAGTAAAAGCAGAACTCCTCCATTTACAGTTTCATCATCAGGGGCTAGTTTATTAGCATTGCCCTTATTGGTATACAAATAATCCCTTCACTCTCTCAAATCTAAGTTTCTTCTTTGTTGTAAAACAAAGCTTATCATAGAAGCATTACTCCAATGATTCCCAAACGGTGGTCCACAAGGCCAGGGTAAGATGTCCATAGCTGGTCTACAGAATCAGCTACAGCTACAGTAAAGTGTGCTTTGATCCCCACTAGGGCTGAAACTCAATTGTGAGTTTTTTTCATTTACCATTGAGAATCATGGTTCTCGACTCATTTTAAGCAATAAACGATAACTGAGAAAAATAACGATTCTCGACATTTCTGTCAAGAATTTTCTCTCAAAATATTGTTTACCAATTACCACAATTTACCATATACTGATTTACCATGTACCACATTCATCCCAGTAATGCATTTTGCTCATGCACATTACCAGAATGTAGGCGGTACCAGGTAAGTGGTACATGGTGAATTGGTATACGGTAAATTGTGGTGAACGATAATGGTAGACGATAAACGGTATTTCGAGAAAAATTTCTCAACCAAGATCTGTCTTATCGAGATTGTACCAAGGTCTCGGTGAATTCTCGATTCTCGTGATATTTTTGTGAGAAAAAAAATTGCTTTTCGTTTCAGCCCTAATCCCCACCATCTTTCCCATGACAGGATATATGTATTATGTACATGTATCCCTCTCCCCTTCCTTCCCAGGGATGGCAGCAGCATAGGCTCAAACAAAGTCTACTGCCTTGTATAGCTGCAGATAGCCCATGATGACCATGTCTAGGGCTTTATCCATCTTCTTCGGATGTCTGGTGAGCCACAAAATTTCAGGGTTGGTAGTGGTTCAAAAAGTTTGGGAACTCCAGTATTAGCTGCTATGAGCCTTCAGGGAAGGGTGGAGTATAAGTTTAAATAAATAAAACAGATTATTCCATACTATGGCCTCATATCTGAGGCTAAGGTCGGCAAATGCAGGCACACTGGTGGGCACTACTACATCTCCTTCAAAGGAGAATGGATTTCTTGTGATTCTTACCAGCCTCATCAACGGTAGTGCATTTCTGATACATAGATGTGCGCAAAGTTGGTGTTCTAACATTCAACAGTCTAATTTTATCTACTCTAGAATCAAACACTCTCAAAACAGGGTCTTTATCATCTTCGTCATGGCACATGATCTTGTTGTCAATAAAAGAAGCAAACATTTGTGTCTCCAGAAATCTTGAAAGGAAAGGCAAGTAAGGTTCAGGCTGATCCGACAGGAATGATGCCTAAAGAATAAATAGCAAGAGAAATAATTATCCATAAATAAAACAACCTAACAGTAAATTATTTCTAACTAAGAACATGGAAAGAGTTTGAGCTATTCCAGACATTCTTTTTTTATACACACACAGTATTACATTTCCTGTGCACACAAAACTCCAGCTTAGAAAAATATACAGAATCTACATTCTAGTTTACCTGGTAATTGGTTTATATATGTTTATTTACAAGAGAAAATAAGGACTTCCATAAAACCTTTTATTTCCAAGTGGCAAAACCAAAACCAGAGACACTAAGCAGCAATCTTTAGTTCAGAGTTTAACAGGTTGAAGACAAGCCTCATTACTCACTTCTTAAGAGTATCCCCGCTTATGTCAATGGAATTATTCTCATGAGTAACGGCTTCTCCTTACTTGTTAAATAACACTACTGTCCCAATAGCAACATCCATCTGTTAACTTTAATTCTTTATTAGTAAAAAGGACCTTTGGCATCCTCCTAGATCCCTGTGCATCATTCTAACAGTGATTACATTTCATTTCCTTAAGGGCAGCCTAAGTTGAATTTCTGATTAAGTCAAACTTTTCCACATAGCCATAGAAATTTTACTTAAGCAGACTCCACTATATTTAAAAACAGCAATCACCACACTGGGGTTTATTCTTCCATTCAAACTTACTTTATCAAAGTTTTGCATCTGTTCTCTATTGGTAAACCAAGACTCCTTATCCTGACTGGGCTGAATGACAAATACTTCATAATCTGCAAACATCAGGGTAAAACGATTAGCAAAAATTTCCCGTATTTGAATGTTGAGCTGATAAATCTTGAATTCTTCTTCATCACATTGAACTTTTAGATCCTTGTTACTACTAGTCTCCTCCCGTACTTCAAGCTGCAGGGGAAAGGAAACATACAAGCATAAATGCAGTCCTGTCTTCCTGAAGGGAGTCTTGCGTGTGGAAGGAATACAGGACTGGGCACAGTGTGTTACCCAACCATTATTTCTCAAATCAACACTGCAGCCTTTAATTATAGAGGATGTCAAACCACACTGTCAAGAACAGTTACGTATAACTCAGCTGAACCTGGAAATATCAGTTACAACGTCAGTCATAAGGTCAGTCTTTTTAAAAAATGTTCCGCACACTAAAATAGCCACAATAGGTTTATCCATGCATATTCCATTTGCCTTTCTTGACCTTAAAATAAACTGTAGAAAGCTGAAGGAGGTTTTATAAATAAATATTTATTGATGCATAACATTACATATTGTTTGGGGATCCCTCCATCACTTCTTAAGTTGGTGGGTGATCAGGCCTTCGCTATGTCATGCCCCTAGCGTGGAACACCCTCCCTCTGGATGTGCATCTTAGTTCCTCCCTTCTCACCTTTAAAAAGCACCTTAAAACTCATTTATTCTCTAGGTTTTGTTAGGATACACTGCTGGTTCCCCTTAATGTAGTTTGTCCTCCCTCTTGCCTTCCCCTTTTAAATTGATTTTATATTATTTTATATGGTTCTTATATTTTTCTTATTATAAAGCACCCCAAGTGCCATTTAAAGGCAGGAGAGCATTATAAAAATACAATGATTATTTTATTATGAATTCATTTTTATTGAGGTTCCAATTCATTTGTTATTGATCTTCAGATCAGCATGATATGTAGAATCAAAAATTGCTCTACATATCCAGTAGCCAATTTCCAATCATCATTCAGTGTTAGACTTTAAACAGATCTTTGGCAAACAGGAAAAGTAAGTGGCACTTTTGTTTAGTTTTTAAAAAGATACATGGGCCGGAAGTGGGCAAATGGCAGATCCGGAGCTGCATGCAGCTCTTTGACACCTGTACTATGACTCTCATCTTGTCGGAAGTAACTACCTGGGTGCACGTCCATGCGGTTCCCTCAGGAGCAGGGGAAACCAAGCCACTCTTTTGGCTGCTGGAGCCTCATGGGAGCCATGGAAATAGGGGGAGCATGCCTTGTGCTGCTATTGCCACTGCCCAAACCTACCTGACATCCTCAGTGCCAGAGTTTTGATGAGGGAGAGGGGGTTTTTGGGGGAAGCAGTGTTGCCCCATCCATGGGATCGGGGGATGCTGTAACCAATGTAATGCATCTTCTGGCTCTCAGAGATATGAAAATTATGGTATGTGGTTCTTCGCCTTGGGAACCTTGCCCACGATCGGCCCTTGAATCCCAGAATGCTCACTATTATTCCATACAATGTGTCTTCTCTTCTAAGACAAACAGTACAAACAATTTCTCCATTTTTATCTCCCGACTTGCAGCATTAACGTCAGCCTTACAGAAGGGGAGTGATGTAGAGAAAAAGTATGACAGTATACTTAAGGGTACAGTATACCAATACAGATGAGACAGTACAGTAAGAAGAAAAATTGCATCTTGCGATAGGTGTTTTTAAATGAGATGCATCCATGCATGGGCCCCCGCTGCCCACACATCCAACCACTAGTTTCAAACCGGTGCCTGGGGAGGCGCGCTCCTGTGGCCCACGCACCGGCCACCTATAGCCAGGCACAGAGCACTCCTGAAAAATCTGGAGTGCCCCGTGCAGGCCAGGGGGCCACCTCCATGGATGGGGCAGCCATGATGCGAGCCACTCGTTTGAAGCGCTCCCCACACACGTCACGTGCATGGCCACCCCTCTGCTGCCCCATGCACCGACCATGCCCACCCCCACTCAAGCCTTGATAGTTTAAAAACACTCATTATCTACATACCAAATGCAGAGATAAAACTTTAAGATATTCTAGTTTTAAAAACATGCATTAAAAGGCTTGAACAATCACAGCTCCAATGGAAGGTAACAGGAGCTGTGGAGGCTCTAAAATGTCTGAAAGAAAAGCACTGGGAAGATTCAGGAGTTAAGTATGCTTTGCAGCACCCCTAAACAGGTAGGCCATTTTTCACATTCTACAGTTGTGACAAATCTGTAGGCAGTGAGACAGCGCTACCACAGAATGCCACGTGACAAATCTGAGATTAGAGTCCAGATATAACAGTTACTAGTTTGTGGATCAAACTTTACATCTCCAAATTTCTTTTCACTCATCTAGTATTGTAATTCCACAACAGCTGCCATAGCTTTTACATGTGCTTCCATAACTTACCTTTTCTAAACTAACCCCTGTTCTTTTGACAAGTGCTTGAAGTCTTGCTATGGTTTCATTTTCTTTCAACAGTTCGTAGGAATTTAAAGGTGATCCGGCTATGTTTCCATTTCTTTTATCGGACACTATATCGCACGGCCTGAGGCTCTTCATCTTGGAGGCACTTTCACTACAATGCAGGTTTCCCTCTGGTGGAATCCCAAAAGCCATGAGGATCTCAGAGACTTCCTGAATGAATTCAAGTTTATTTGGGAATTGGGGCAAATCTTCTGGCAACTCAATGAAATGGTTGTCTATGTCCACAAAGCACAGGTTTGCCTGGAAATTTAAAAGAAAAGACAGCGGTAAAGTTCATCGTGCACAGAATATCAATGCTTCATATCTTTTGTGTGTTACATACAGGGCCGGCCCCAGGGTTTGTGAGGCCATGTGCGAAGTCTTGGTGCGGGGCCTAATTTGCATAATTAGGTCACACTTAATTATGCAAATATATACATTTACATAAAACTTACTCCCTCTGGACAGGAAGGATTCCCATTCTCCACCACTCCAAGCAACCATGGAGAAGCACGGCCTCCCAATGCTTCCCCCCAACCCCTCCCCAGCCGAGTGTCTACCACCACTCCCCTGGAGTGGTTCCCCTGCAGGGGCAGCCAAGCCGGCAGTGAGACAGGCACAAAGAGACTGACTGCATCCACTGCCTTACTGGAGGAGGGGGTGAGCTTAGCCAGTCTGGCCTCCAGGGCCTGTTGCTTCTTGCTGCCGGTGCCGCCTGTGCCTTGTGCATGCATGCGGTGTGACCGGTCCAGAGGTGCTGCTATCACGTACACAAGACATCCAAAATGCAGCTAGCTTATTAAGCGCATTATGCCATGAAAAGAGACATATAACCACTTCAGTTGTGCCCCCATAATCAGTTCATGCTGCCCCCACCCCATAACCAGTTCATTTGTGCCCTCGGGACAGCGTGAATTGATTATATGGGGGGGCGCAAATGAACTGGTTATGGGGTGCGGGTTTAAAGAAGTATTCCTGTTGGCAATAACTTCATTAAGAAGAGTTAGTGAAATAGCAGCCATAATAATCTCAGAACCATATTTGCAGATTTATTTTCCAAGACAAAATAGATATTGCTTTACACCCTAAATTCCTACTTAAGATAGTGTATAAATAAGACAGTTGTGAGAATGTAGCCCTTGTTACACGGGCCTCTCCCAGCCATGAACACGCAGATTTCTGTGTGTTCATGGGTGGGGGAGCCCTGTGTGAACGACGCAGTGCACACACCCATGGTGAGTGGGGGCACGTGCGCACCCGCCTAACACGCATCCCCATTCACCCCCCACCCATTCGTCCCCACGCAAGGAGCAACCAGGGGAAACGGTGGTTACTATGTGGGTGTGGATGAGTGGTGGGTGAGTGCGGATGCGTGTGCAGCCGTGTGCATGCCCTGTCCATGCACTGGCACGCCCACGGACTCCCCACCCAGCGGAGCCATGTAAAAATATCATGTGAGGAGCCACTCGAAGAACAGAATGTTGCTACCTTGTAAACAAGGTTCTTTGAGATGGCTCAGAACATTCTCAAAACACCCACCCTTCCAGCCCCGCATGGAATTCTTTTCTTATATTTCTAGAAAGGGTTGGAAGGAACTTTCATTCTGAGGGGGAGAGTCAGTGCTTTTTATACTAGAGGAGCTCGAGACCATCACGTGGTCTATTATTTGACTAGGGTGAGCAATGCATGCACTACCCAGTTGTGAGAATGTTGGGAGCCATCTCGAAGAACCTTCTTTACAAGGTAGCAACCTTCTGATCAGCAAACAGCGTTATCTCCCAGTCCGATCTGGTATCCCTGCTGCTGCTGCTGCTGCTGCAGCACTCCTAGGAGGGAGAGGCAGATGAAAGATGGGGTCTGGAGCCAGGGAGGGGAGGCAGAAGAACTTATTGGGGGAGAAGCTGGCTGCAGCCTGCTACCCAGCCAGGCAAGTGTGGGGCCCCAGCTCGCTGCCGGCCCTGGTTACATACAGACTTGGCAAACTCACTTCCCAACCCCTTCAGTCAGCAGAATCAGAATCTGTTGTTCATAAAGACAAGCTGCGACACTCATTTTCCTAGGACTTTTGAGGAGGGGATAGGCAAGACATTTAGAGCTCTCCTCTGTTAGGAAAATGAAAACAATGGGGTATTAAACAAGACAATAGCCCGCACCAGGTGAGCATCCACCTGTCCATTTATTAGGTGTTCGCCCCCATCAATCATGTGGCCACCACCCACTGGACATGCAGCCCCTCTTCATGGCAGGGTCTTGGACCATGCCATGTGAGTGATTGTGAGCGAATGTGCACCCATGTTTGCATCCCGTCAATTAGGGTGTGTGCAGCATCACGCGCATACAAGTCCTCCAATGCTACAGAGTCATGGGCGAACAGCCTAGAGCATTCTGAGCAGCGACCACTTCCTGTCCCTCTCTCCTCTCTTCCTCTCACTGGTGTGCATCCAACATCTGCATTAAAAGCCCAATGTGCACAAATTCCAACATGCATTGTCCCAGCTTGTCCTCATCTGTAGTACATGCCAACACTCTCTTGTTCAGTCATTGCCTTCTCCGGAGCAACTTCCACAGCCTTTCCATCACTGTGGCCATGGTTCAGAATGAACCAGGCAACTACCAGCACCGTTACCTCCGGTGTTCCATCACAGGCACTCTTCGCCTACTGATGCACCCACCAAAGGTGCATTCCCTGGAGAAAGGAAGAGACCAAGGCCTTCAATCGCTCTATGGGGGAGCAGAAGGTACAATACCAACCAGTAAAGTGCTACAGGAATGAGGTGATGTTACATGAAATCTCTCTCAAGATGGAGCAGCAGGGATACACCAGGATCACGAACCAGTGCCGCCAGCAACCCAAGGACTTGAGGCACAGATATAAAAAGATCTGGGACAACAACTTTGCGTCCAGCTACAGGAAGCTAACATTGCCCTATTATGAGCTACTGGACCATTCCTGTGCATGGATGGAGCCATCAAGGCATCCCGCCTCTTCAGCTGTGCCTTTGCCAGGGGCCAGAAGTGGGTGAATATGTCCCCAACTGTCTGCTCCCACCACAAAAGCCATGACTGCTGGCAGATATCCCTCTGTGCCCGTCCCTGCCCCAGAGCCAGGATGGGTTGACAAGGACATGAACACTGACTCGCACTGTGTATTCCCTCATGGTCGAGAACCAACCTCTCTTTGAGGAGTCACTGGAGGTGCTGGTTGAGGGTACAGAGCACTTTGATGTCAGTGTACACGCAGCCGAAGAAAGGGGACTAATGGAAGAGGCAGGAATCATGGTTCTTCCCGAACTTTATATAGTGAGTGGAGGAGATTGGTGAGTTAATGCACCTGTGGGAGGCTGTGTTTACACAGCTTCGTGATAAAGGCTTATGTTTATTGTTATCCAATTATGTGGGGTTTTCCTCTTTACTGTGTTCACAGGTGACCAGGAGAGTGTTGGGGAGCAGCAGGATACTCCCCAGGACACAGCAGCACTGGACATGAATGGTATGCACAGGAAGTGGGTGGGAAGGCACCATGGAAGCACGGCGGGCTGGGTGGAGGAGGGAGAGGCACCATGGCAAGCAGTGGGGGAAAGGGCAAGGGCACGAATGGCAGTTTGTTTTCTGTATATTTCTTCGCTCCTCTACAGTGATCGCAGGAGGAGAACTGTGTGCTCCAGAAATCCTGCCACAGCAACTGCCCCACAAACAGCCTAGACTCATTCCAGCTTCCACTTGGGTGGGTGGAAGGTGATCGTTACATTGGGCAGGAAGAGCAGAAGGGGGCTGAAACACTGGGGCAGTATGAACTAATGGCTTTCCTTCTTGCCTTGAACAGTTGCTACATTGCAACAGGCGCATATCAACCCCCCTGTAACAAGTGCCCAGCAGAACCAGGACCTGCGGGTCTACAACTGGCAGTACAGGGATTTGGCAAGTGAGTTGCTGGGGGAGACCACACGACGGAAAAACGAGTTCCGGGACGCAGTTCAGGGCATGGCCCAGGAGGACAGGCAAAGCCACAGTAGCCGGCTGCACAACGCCTGTGCCTCTGCACTTCCTATTGTCATTCCCAGACCCAGCTAGCCTGTGAATGCCAATAGGAAAAAGCAGAGACTCATGTCTGCAACCGGCTAGCCTGGCAATATCCGTAGAAATATCCGTAGGACAAGCACAGGGAACAGAAAGGGCAGAAAATAGCACAGGTTGGAGGATGGGGGCACCAGGGAGGAAAGTATGCCATCCGGGTGGGGGAGAGGGCTGGACGGGCAAGAGCAGAAACACAGCAACATGCAGGAAACCGTTTTAAAGACTTTATTGAACATTTTTAAAGGCTTGAGTTGTAAACGGTCACTTAAGGCTGGTTGTTTGTGCTTCCAATGCAGTTATTGTGCCAACACAAGCCATTCCAGATCTCTCCCGCTATACACTGCTCCGCTCTGTTCAGCTTGTCCCAGAAGAGGGGCACTGGCTTGCCGGAGCTAACTGGTGGGGTTTTTTTCCAACACGGCCCTTCTGGTCTCACAGATGTTGTAGGGAACACAGGCAGCAGTGGTTAGCAGGGGAGTGGTCTGTAGCTGGAAACTGATCATGGCCACAATTGCTTGCTAGCACCGCTTCAAAAGTTCAAAAACCCTCTCCACAACAGAGTGGGTAGCACTGAGCTACCTGTAAAAGTACCTTTGCTCCGGGGTGCAGACAACGCTGCAGATCTTTCTAAGCCAGGGTTTCAGTGGGTAGGCAGGGCCCCCCAGAACAACAGGCCACTTGAGCACGTCTTCAATGCAGGTTCTAGTAGTGGGTCCAAAGTCCCCAGTGTACATGTGGCCGAAGAAAGGGGACTGGTGGAAGAGGCAGGAATCATGGTTCCTCCTGGACCACCCAGCCAGTACATGTTATGAAAAGATTGTATTTCTACCTGACATAATGATTTTGAGAGCGACGGTAAGGTGTTGACCCTTACCATCACTCTCAAAAGATACAGATACAAGGGGCACCTTTCCCGGGTACGGATCCCCCGGCCCCAACCTGTACCAGGTTGTGGCTGTGGCAGAGAGTGCGTTTCGGCAGATACATCTTGTCCGGAGGCTTCGGCCATATCTCTCAGACTCCGACCTCGCCACTGTCATCCATGCCTTCATCACCTCAAGGCTGGATTACTGCAACGCACTCTATGTGGGGCTGCCCGAGAAGCTGGTCCGGAGGCTGCAGCTGGTGCAGAATGCCGTGGCCTGTCTCCTTACGGGGGCGGGTCGCAGGGAGCACATGACACCGGTGCTGCGGGCTCTGCACTGGCTGCCTATAAAGCACCGGGTCAGGTTCAAGATGCTGGTTTTAACCTTTAAAGCCCTTCACGGCCTGGGCCCTACTTACCTGCGGGACCGCCTCACTCCCCATGTGCCCATGCGACCCTTGAGATCATCCGTGGGAGTCTTTTTGGAGGTTCCCCGGGCGAGGTGGGTGGCCACCGATGTTAGATCTTTCTCGGTGGCCGCCCCTGTGCTGTGGAATTTGCTCCTGGAGGAGGCTCGGTTGGCTCTCACTCTCCTGCTATTTTGGCATTTATGTAAGACCTGGCTGTTCCGCCAGGCTTTCAGCGAGAAGGGTGGAGGTAGGGTGTTGTATTTTTAACTGTTTAAAACTGTTTTATTGTTTTATTGATTGTGGCTGTTCGCCGCCCCGGGCTACCCTATGGGCAGGAGGGGTGGGATACAAGTTTTTAATAAATAAAATAAATAAAAAATAAATAACTCTATAGAAAGCTATTGCTGCAGGTTGTTGGTCAGGGAAAGCCAAATGGCTTCAGTTTTGGTGTACGGGTGCTGTGGCCACCTGGGGAAGGGGGCTCTGAGAAGTTAGGGGATGATGGATACCTTGACGTTCACTGACATTTGGGTGAGGCCTGAGGCTAATGCAATTTTAGGCTGCATTAACAGAACCATAGTTTCCAAATCACAAGACACAATAGTTCCACTCTACTCTGTGCTGCTCAGACCTCATCTGGAGTACTGTGTCCAGTTCTGGGTGCTGCAGGTTAAGAAGGGCATTGACGAATTGGAATGGATTCAGAGGAGGGGCAACAAAGATGAACAGCCATCTGTCAGGGATGCTGTAACTGCAGATTTCCAAAGGTTAGACTACATGAATTACTAAGGTGAGGTCATTCCTAGAGGAGGTCATTTGTTGAGACTTCAACAAATATATTTGAACTGGTGTGACTAAGGGCAGGATTTGGCCCCATAAGGAAAGGCTCGTTTACAAAAGAGTCTTGACATAGATGATAATGAAGGGCATTAAATTTCAGATTGAACTCCAGGAGCAAAAAAATAAAAATTAAAATTAAAAATTCAGTCACCAGACTTTATCCCGGTTTTAAACCATTCTTGCCCCACTTCACCTCTGAAGCAGTCACCAGTCTCAGTTT
This sequence comes from Sphenodon punctatus, assembly GCA_003113815.1. NCBI lineage: Eukaryota > Metazoa > Chordata > Lepidosauria > Sphenodontia > Sphenodontidae > Sphenodon > Sphenodon punctatus. The sequence goes on along the minus strand of QEPC01006666.1, from coordinate 194,741 downwards.
TCTGGGCGCCAATGGCTCCCAGGCACCTGCAAATTTCACACCCTGATAATAGAACTAGCTAAAAAGTACTTGTAATTGAGTTTAAAGATTACATAATCTGTTCTTTTAAAACTCAAGCACTCGATTTCATTTTCAGACTTCTACCATATAAAGAGTGGATATATTCTAATTCCCATCTACTGCATAAGCAAAGAAGTCTCTTCAGGGAGCTATCTACTTGTCAAGTAATTAAATTCAAAGTCTGACATATATTCAAAATAATGCTGATCTAATGGGAAAAATCTCTCCAGGTTCTAAATAAGTTATTTCGCTGAGAGGCTGGGACCATGTATTTTATTCACTTCCAAACAAACAAGAATTTTATCCTGCTATATTACAACATACACTGGCAAAACACATATATGAAGGCACATAAATTAAAATTTCATTCTAACATCTGACTACTAAGAAACTGATGACAGCAGAAGGCAAGAATCAATATCAACTATTTTAATTGGGCACACCAAAAACAAACACTATATCTGTTAACAGAAGTGAAATAATTGACCACGTCCCATGCTGTGCCTATTCTCTCTGGCTTTTACTGAAAATGTATTTATTTATTAGCATTTTTACCCCGCCCTTCCCCGAAGGCTCAAGGTGGCTCACAAAAATATAAAACTACAATTAATTTTTCTTATTTATTTATTTATTTTATTTTTGAAAAAAATTTCACCGCGCCCCTCCTGCTCCAGGCAGCCCGGGGCAGCTTACATTATAAAAACACATAAAATCACACACACAATAAAAGAGAAGGAAGACAAAACCAAAAAGAAAACCTCCCCCACGCCCCACCCTACACCCCATCTCCCTTGACAAAACACCAAAATACAACAAAAACACCCACTCCAACCCCAACCCACCAACACCTCCCACCTAATCGCTATCCCCGCCCGCCAAATGCTTTACTAAAAATAAAAGTTTTGCACCACCTCTGAAAAACAGCCAGCCTCAGACTCAAACGGACCTCCAGGGGGAGGAAGTGCCACAATACCGAAAGTGCATAAACAAGGAGATGAAGCCAACATTGATCCAACGATGATCACTTATCAACATTGTCATCTATGTCAAAACTGTGTTCTGCTCAGATGCTTTATTTTCAAGGCTTGTAAAAAGTTACATTCTGAGGCAAAGTTCACGGACATGCTCAGTAGAACTGGACCTCACTGAGCATGTGCAAGGCTTATAAGAGCCTGCAGCTCAGTTGGCCTGGTGTGGCTGTAGGAGACGCGTCTCCTCAGGGGGACACCCAGGACAGAAGCAGAACTACAGAAGCTACCAGTAGCCAGCAGACTCAACTCCAGAGGCTACGAGTACCTACTTCCAGGTGGGACATGTCCTGCTTTTGCTGTAGAGACTGTGGGCTTCCCCTAGGGCTTGAAGGGGTTTTATACCCACAACTAGAATTGGACTTTGTACTACTGGGTGGTGTAGGGTTGGCTGGAGGCCAGGGACAAACTCACCCAGTGTTCAGGGACCCATTACTTACCCCAGGATCAGGACTATACTTCGATTGCCACTGGGGCAGTGGTATGTTCTGTACCTGGGAGTGTGCAGGGGATCAAGCTAATTCCCCATATAAGCTGGCCAGTGTCCCCAGGGGCTCTGGCAAACTGCCCTGTCACAGTAAAGATAGACACTATAATTAATACACTCCAATTTTAACATTCTTGCAACAACTGCTGAACTTGGTCTGTTTCTCAGCATTGGCTAAAACGGGCAATTACAAAAGCATACTATGCACAGCACTGCTCCCTTGAGAGGAAGCAAGCTGCTTCCAGTCTGGAAGCTCAGTAGTGGATATCACTCTAGGAGGACTTCATGGTTGACCAGCATGGAAAGGCACACAAGTTCAACCCAACACGAATGAAGTGCTGCTTCTGTGTGATTTAGGAGTCCTAGACTGGCAAACACCTCTCCTGTAGGCATTGCTCTCCGCCACCTCTAACAGTGTTTATGTCCCTCCTGTCATAGTACGCTACCCAGGCTGCAGCTTCTCCACATTCAGTCCCTTCACTTGAACACATGGGGTGCAGCCACACAAGCAGCAGAGGGCCTGATCCCCACATGGCACTGTGGCAGGCAAGCACAGTCACCACACTGTGGGGCCAGTGTGAGGAGCGGAGCAGATGCTTGCCCCCCTCTCACCCCACAGGGAAGCCAGGTGGGCGGGCCACTGTCAGACCTCCTGCCACAGCACAGGACGAGGTGCCGGACGTAGAAGCAGGCGCCCAGCCCTGTCCCACCTCTCTCCTCTAGCCTGACCACTATCCTGCCATGGCTGTGACTTGGCCAAGCAGCAGGGGAGACAGTGATTGAGCAGACAAGCTACTGTGCCTTGGGCAGCCTTACCCCATTTTGGGTAAGGCTGCTAAACGATGCGCCCTCTGCCTTTTTCTGAGGATGCAGTGTGTAGCAGACAGCTGCCTGCCATGTCATGCCATGTAATTGGTGGGGGAGAACCGGGACATCTGGTTGCCACTGGCCACATGATGCACTGCATCGTGTGGCAAGGCTGCTCGGAATGGGGTATAGTTCCTCAAGGCATAGTAGACATCTTATGTGGCTGCACCCACCGTTTTATTTAGCAGCTTTACGAAGGGAAAATTATTTAACCCCAGGCTCATTACATGTTGTACATTGGTAGCACTGGGCCAACACACGCAAAATAATGCAGACCACCACCAGATCATGTAGAACAGTCTCCTTCATGGAAGAGTGCGACTCAAATTTTCTAAAGCAACTTTTCTGGCTAATTAAGCAGCACTTTAGTCTAAACCCTGCAGTGCAGTAGTTTCTAGTTTTTTGCCTCCATTATCCCATTTTGACACTTTAAAATATAATCCTATGACCCCAGCAGCAAACGGCATGTAAAGTATAATATCCATTAACTGGAACCATGATCCAGAAAGATGGCATAGCCCCACTTGGGGTCCCGACGCATCGTTTGCACACCTCTGCTGTAGTGTTTTCAATGATCTCCAGTTCTCTTCTGCTAGTGGTTACACAACATAAAGCCTTGAAGTACCATCCAAGGATGCACAAGACACACAAAACTGTGTAGGCCCCAGCAGCCCCCAACAACGAATACGGCTTTTGCTCTGTAGACAGAGATGCTTTTCTTTTGAATAACTTTGCTTCACTACAACTTAGCTGGTGGATTACAAAGCTTACCTACCTTCACTATAAGAGAGCATTTCAATGATTTTTATTTCTGTATTTCACTGGACATCCCTAATAAAATCAAGCATGAGCCAAAGCAGGAATTCCTTGTAGTTTGCATTTCCTCTTCATACTCCCAAATTCAGATTTCATTGCTACCTCGTCTCCTTTCTTCCAAAATAACATGGCACGAAAGTAAACATCTCTCACCTCTTGAGGAAGTTCCAGTTTAGACCTGTCATCCAGTCCATTGGAGTGCAAACCCATCAAATAAGGAACAGGAGCATCTAGGAAATGAAGAAGAGAGGCTGGGAGAATGGGAACATACACATGCTGCCACTGGAATGGAAACATCAGTGCTGTGATGGTCTCTGCCACAGTCATTAGTCTCTGGTAATCTAAAAAGACAAAAATACAAGAAAACTGTCTGCAAAAGGAAGATATTTAGGCACTACTGCAAAATTACTTTAAGCAATACTAGCACAAGTCTAGGAGTCACAATCATGGACCAAGGACCCATGGACCAGTGCTATTTTATTTATTTAAAGAGAGATTAGTATGTTATCTGGTTTGAATAAAACCTTCAAAAAAGAAGCTTTAATACACTGTTAGGATGCTATCTGGTTTGAATTAAAACTTCAAAAAAGAAATTGACTATCAAAGACAGCACACAAAGACTGAAATAGCTTATCTTTTTCACTAATGCACAAATATATCTGATATGCAGAAGGGAGTTCAGCATAGCTAATTAGGAAGGGACTGAACACAAAGTAGGTCATTCTACCATTCGTATGGCAATGAGAAAAGTTGGTCTTTGCATTAATCAAGTTACCCTCTGCTGCTAAAGCTGATGTTACAGATGGCAGGGTGCTGTTTTTAACACGGAGATAGCATTATCACGTGTGTGTTTATTAAAAGCTTTTTAGTCTGTTTTGTACAACACAGTGTAATGGTATTTGCTAATTCTGCAAAAGATAAAAGTAGATTCCTTTAAATTTTGCTGCCAATCTTCCTACAAATCCCCTTTTCCCAGCATGTCAGTATACAAAGCTGTAGAATTTGAATTCCTACATTTTAAGCAGTGCTTCCAAGAGATGCTTTAAGGAGCTAAACATCCATATCAGACCATTGTGACAAACTACATAAGGGTGGGTTTTATTTGTCTTTTTTTAAGGAACTTAACCATTTTGAATAGATTAAGACCAGTCCATACGCAATCTGATACTTGCCATGGACAAGCCTCCAGAGAAGGTCACTGGTTCAATTCAGATAAGCAACTGGAAGTTCATATGGTTTAGCTGACCCAAACAGATTCTCAAGCCTTAAGATAATTCCCACCTCTTGCTAAACCGGAAGCAAGGACCAGGTGGCCAATTCTAGCCAGAAACGAAATCTTAAAATTCAGAAAGTTGGCAAAAAAAGCCTAGTGTCCACTTTTTTTTTTTGGCCTCAAAAAAGTGTTAGGGTTTGTGTTTTTATCCCAACCTGTTCACATCTTCCTAGTACATATACTTTTTTAGAATGTATTGGAACGCACTGTGGTAAGATAAGATCACCAATTTTGTTTTGGTAGAATTGAGAATCTTATTTCGAGATCCAATGTGCTCATGCAGTCAAATTTTGTTACGAGTCCCAGGATCTCTTTGCTCTCTCATTTTTATTGCAGAATATATGGTATCTGAAGACAAAGGTGATTCATAAACAAAATAAAGACTACAAATAAAGTTTTCTTTTAACAGTGCATTCCATAATCCCTAATGGGAAATCAGTGTCGTTTTTATTAACTTAGAGTTTGTCTTCACTACAGATGTAAATATTTTTGACACTATTTTTCCTATTAAGCCTCGAATTACTCTGCCTGGTCTGCAGCAGAGTAGCTTGCAGACATAATCCAGAACATAATCACAGGTTTGACCTGAAGAGACTAACAGGGAAGAACTCCCTCCATCCCAACAAAGGGTTGTTTTCTTTTTAAAAACAAACTATACCAGGGTTGGCTTAGCTGACCCAAATAGATTCTCAAGCCTTAAGATAATTCCCACCTCTTGCTAAACCAGAAGCCTGGGGGCCAAATGCAGCCCGCAGCAAGTTTTGATGTGGCCCCTTTCCACTTCGTGGATCTGGCCCTTGGATCCAGTTCTTACCTCCAACCACTGAAAAACTGAGTTCAAAGGAAGGGAGCAGAGATGAGGGCATGCAAAGAAGGATAGAGGACAGTTTCATGACCCAAATCCATGTGCATAGGTTGCCACCTATGCACATTTTTAAGGAACACTTATGAAAAATACATGTTACAGGGCCCACATTGGCGCCTTAGGCTAAGGGATAACAGTCTTAACCATGCAGATGGCCTAAGGCACCAATGCGGGCCCTGCGACATGTATTTTTCATAAGTGTTCCTTAAAAATGTGCATAGGTGGCAACCCTAGCCCTCCTCTCCTTGAGGGCATCCCTTAAGCATCCCTGCCCCTAACTTCCATGAGGTCCTCAGAGCTTGTGCAAGTTTTCAAAGTGGCCCCCAGGTGGGAAAAGATTCCCCACCCCAGCATACACTAAAAATTGAAGGGTTTTTTTTCTTCCAGAGAATGGCCTCAGTTTAGAAATATTGATTTTGATGAATACAAAAATCTATTTTAAAAAGCCCAGCTGGCTAATTAAAATTGGGCTCCTCTATTACATAATATTGGCATTAGTATTAGCCTTTCTATTCTAATTATGGAAAACATCAGTATCTGCATGGTTAAGACTGTTATCCCTTTAGCAACCAGTCCCTAGAACACCTGCAGTGACAGCCACCTTTGAGCTTGAACATGGTTTATCTGGCTATTTGCAGGAACATGAACCCTAGTGTACCTATCTTCAAGTTACAGCCACATGCTTCAGTCTTCATTCCTTTCATGATGATCTTTCATTATACACACAGTTTAAGATATGCCTGCAAGTATAGACTGAGTTATGTGAATCAATGGATAATCTTCCAGGCATGCTGGCTGCATGAGGGTTGTCTGCATTACTTTAGCTCTACATTTTTCTAACTTCTAAAGTAGGTTTCCTGACTTTCCAGGCTAAATTCAGTCCTGATATAAATGCACTGTCTTTACGGACATGTACACACAAGTCAAATTGTTTTGATTAACAAATGGCAACTTTTTCTAAGTTTCCTTTCATCTTAAACTCCAGTTTAAGAGAACTTTGTCTGGAGAGTGGTATAATGTTCTGGTAGTAAATCACACAGATCTGCTGAAGAGGAACTGCAATCCATCTCTGACATACTCTTTTTATGTCTTATCTCTTTTCGTTCTTTATGAATACTTGAATTCAGCTTAGAAGATGTCTAAATCACACTGCCAGTAAATCTTCCACATTACTCTGCCTTCCCTTGGCCTGATAGGTTTTAACAAGAGTTTAGCAATGTATTTTGAATCTAAAGTAAGGAATTACTTTTGCACAGTGTTTTTAGCGTAAGTCCAGTGGACCATAAGCCTTCATTTTTAAATCTGTAATCAAAGCCACTTACCTTTTAGATGTTCTGTACAGCTTAAGCCAAGAAAAATATGAAAAGGAAGGGGTTTAAAGAAATCAAAAGATGGCCAAAAAAGGAGACAGAAGAAGCTCTCTCTGCTGTATGCAATGTTGGATTTGTATTCAACAAGACATCATCCTAGTACCGGCTCATAAAAAAATGTATCAGGAGCACTTTTAAATAAATGCAGCTTATAAATCTGCCCAGCTTGATACATGAAGTAACCACTGGCAGAAAGGGGAACTAATTAACTGTTTATGGAGTACCTCATTTTGTTTAAATGTTCCCAAAGAGCATGTGGAAACAAACATGGGCAGGGGGAAAAAAATAATTTCTCTTCCTCAGAAAATTAAAAATCAAAATGAATGTAGGGCATGCACTATCGTAATGGAATGCTCCATTAGGCCTTGCCTGCAGTATTTTTAGACAAGCGCCTCCCCACCCACCATGCACGTTGCATAGAACACCAATGTGGCCCTGAAACATGCATGATGGGTGGGTAATGGGTAGGGAAGTGCTGGTCTAGAAGCACCCTAAGGGTCTCTGCTGTACTATAGCCACCATGACACAAACCTTTACATCATCATCATATTTCCTCTAATGAGTTTTGGACACGACAGTTAATGGCGATATGAAATAAAAACCCCAACTCCTAACATTCATTTAAATGAATTGGGCACTACGCACCGTACAGCTATAGTTTCAGGCTTTCCACTAACGTAGGCAGACACCCATGAACTGCATCAGGAGGCATTTTCAATTTGTTTTCTTCACAACCATGATAGCTAGACACCTTTTTTTTAAAAAAAGAAAAAGGTGGGGGGACAAACTCTGGAGAATAACAGAGGGGTCTGTCTAGTGTCTACACACCCTCAGATTATTGCTTTGTAGAGACGTAGCAAACTTCGGGAAACACTATTTTCAGAGTAGAGCAGTAATAATTCTTTAGAATATGGTTGCTAAACAGCTAGTTACTTTATTGACTGAAGTGCAATGACAATAAAAACCCATTACCTTCTGTACACGATGAGATTGTCAGTGGACTTCTATAAAGGATAGTTTTTATAGAAAAGACTGCCATATTCTGCAGTTTGACTGATGGCTGCTGACAAATTCAGTTAGCTATTGTAGTGCACAAAACAGTTTTCACTTTAATTCATCGATAATTCTAGTGTCAAAGTATCTAGCACACAACCCTCCAAAACAAAGTGTTTCACATTCTTTCGTTACTTTATCCCCTTTTCTAAACAAATTTTTCTCTATGCTTCATCATAACAGCAGCCTCAGAAAATGATTTTCCAGTATTCACTGAAGGATCGTATTTGCTACTGGGTAAGAGCTTATGTCCACATGTGCAAGAAAAAATTATAAGTTCATTCAATAAAAATGTTCTCTAACAAATATGAATAAATAGGTATTGATTAGTAATAAAAAGGCTATTTGCTTCACTGAAAGCATTCAGGCTTTAAGACTATCTTCAATCATGTTTTATATTTCAACAGAAGTGAATACATCTCACTTTTGGAAACCTTTTCAAAGATCAAACACAAAGTGATCCCATACATCCCCAATATACTATCAGAAATTCTGCTAACCAACTACAGAGTGAAATCCAAGTTTGTAATTACCTGGGGATAATTTTTAATATGTTCTTAGGCCAAAGGTTTTCATGTATCTAAAGGTATACACTTAAGTTTTGAAGAGATTGAATTTTCTATATATGATTTTAATGTAATATTGGCTTTTCTGCATCTTTTAGGGTTTCTGAAATATAAAACATTTCCCTAGTTTATGTGAGATGTAATGTTTACTGCAGACTCACAGCAGTGCTCCCATTATCACTCTATACCTCTTCCTGAAACAAAGTTTGAAATGGCACACTGACAGAATAGGAATTCAGCAAAACTGCAAGTTACGGAGGAGCGGGACTGTGATGGCAGTCAACCCATTTTGACAGCAATCCAGCTAAGCTGTGACACAGAGGTAAGCTGCATCAATGGAAAGATTGGTGGTGCCAGCGGTCACTGAACCTCATCCAGCTGCAAGCTGCTGCCATGCCAGGGATGGAGGGAGGAGAACAAGAACAAGCAGCAGGAAAGGGGGGGAGGGGGGGCAAGCAAAGGAGAGATGTCGCACATGGGGACAGTCCGTGGAAGGTGCTGTGAGGTTTGGGGGCAGAACGGGCAAGGATGGGCAGGCAGGGTGCCACAGTCTCAGAGACTCTGGGTGGCAGGTGCCTGTTTTGACCAGGCTGTGCCAGCTGTACTCCTGCTCTGAGCAGGCATAAGTTGGCGCAGCTGGTCAGTTTGCCATGGGGGGCCTGGGGGGCTGTCCCACAGTGGAGTTACCCCAGTGAGGTGTCCATTGCCCCATGGGGTTTGGCCCAGCGGGTCAGTTACTCTTTGTGTGGCCTGTGCTTCCCACTCCAACACCAGCGGAGGGGGCATGACCTCCATGAATTTGGATCCACCGGAGCCCACACACCCTCACCTCCTTTTGCTTGCGTGTCCTTGGCCCTGCGCGAGCACAAGGCCCCTTGCGCTGGTGTTGATGCTTAGCTGGATCGCGATCCTAGTCTACAAGCTTCTGGTATTTGGTAAGAAAATGAAGCAGGAAGCCAGTCCTCATTTTCTGTCTTTTGTCATTAGTTCATTCAGGTCATTGTTGCATTTAGGCCATAATTTTCAAACAGGTGGTTTTAAAAAAAAGCTATCTCCCTTCTCCACACACCAAAAAAAATCTGTATTTTTGCCATCAGAAAAAAGTGACCTATTTTTCAGAGACACCAAATGCTCTTGACTCTTGTTGCAGTCTGTTTAAATTCCGTCAGCGGTAACATATTCACCGCACCTAAAGCTATTTATTATTAATCGATTCTCTCTTAAATAGCTGAAACTCAGTTATACAAGAAAAGAAAGTTTTACTCACGTTGTGAATAAAGCAGTATCTGAAATTCAAGGAGAGCACAAGTGAAGAGTTGAACAACATTTTCAACCCCAAGTAATTCAAAAACTTCTTTAACTGGAAAGTCAAATAAAGGCAATTCATTGATGCTTGGCCTCTGGCAGATAATTGGTCCATAAACACCTGAAAACTTTAGGGATCTCCCTGCTGGAGGAAGAGGAACTTCATAGAGAATATTGTAGATGTAGCTTTCCAAAGGTAGAGGTGGTGGTTGAGGTGAAGTAACAGCTTGGTGAAGTTGCTCTAGTACTCTCTTACAAGCCTTCATGAAAGACATTGGGGTAATCAGACAAATGCACTTAGAGACATATAGAGTGTCTCTGCTAATATCATACGAGTTAAAGCGTTGTAACTTTGATACAGAAGTGCCATTACAGTCTTCTATGCTGGTACAACTATCTTTGTCATTTGTAGGAGGAGTATGAAGAATGTCATATTCAGCGTTGTGCATGTGATACAATGTCTGCATTGCACTACAGATTTGCTTGCTGGTAACTTCCTCATAAAATGTGAGAGAAAACCCAAATGTTCGCGAGCCATCTTCACGAGTAATGATAAACGAATGGAACTGAGGTTCTCTGGAATCAGCTTGAGTCTTGAAAGATAGCCCTTTAGGCATACACAACTGAAAAAAGGAGGGGGGGGGAGATTATCTTTTGCTTTTTAAAATAAATAAATAAATAAATAAATAAATGTACTTTTGGCTGAAACAACATGCCTCTTAAGTATTCTCAAATGCCATTCTATTTTATTTCTAGAAGTAATTCATTAAAACATTTTAAATAATATGTTCTGGAATAGACACATTCAATGCAAATTGTATTACAAAGAACAAAGCTACGCAGTACAAGGGACAGATCAGGTTCCTGCCAAAAAATGTTATGCATTTACTATTGATTACAATATAAATAGAATATAACCCAAATTAATAATAATAATAATAATAATAATAATAATTTTTATTTACAGTGTCCCCTGCCAGATGGTGCTTGGAGCACTTTACAACATTTAAAATACAATAAAATCTATATAAAAAATCAATTCAACAATATAAAAAAGGAAGGAAAACACAGATGAAGGGAGAATCAGCAGTGGATCCTCTAAAAGCACCTGGGAAACAAAAAAGTTTTCAGGTGCTTTTTCAAGGTGTTGAGGGAGGAACTAAGACTAACATCTGGAGGAATCAAGTTCCACACTGAGGGGCCAGCCACAGTGAAGGCCTGATGGCAGAATCCCCAAACAGCAGGTGGCATCTGAGCACAGATAGCTAGTAGGGCAAGGTTCTGGGAGCAGGTCTCAAATATAGCCAGAGACTATGTCATTCAGGGCCTTAAAAACCACCAGTGCAATTTTAAATTCAATTCGCCACTCCACAGGCAGCCGATGCAGAGAATACAGGGCAGGTGTAATATGATCATGGCTGCCCAAACTAGTATGCAGCTGTACTGCTGCATTCTGAATAAGCTGCAAGTGACAAAGCAGCACTGCTGGAAGCCCATGTAAGAGGGAATTAGAAAAATCAAGGGTCGTGGTCACCAGGGCATGGGCTACCATAGCAAGGTTAGCCTGGGATAAGAACAAGCATAGTTTACATAGATTGCGCAACTGGAAAAAGCATTTTCAAACCACTTCCGATACCAGAGTTTTCATGGACAGAGCATGGTAAAAAATGAGGCCCAGGTTCCTTACCTGGCCCACAACCTCCACCCAGATCCCCACAACATGCACATCCCTGAAGGAGGCGAGGGCATCCTCATATTGTCTGCCCCTCCTCATCAGCATCTTCTCAGCCTTCCTTGGGTTAGACCCAAGGTAGGCTCTGATGCATTCAGCTGGTTATATCATTCATACATACCTCCAGGGCAGAGGCCAAGAGATATATAGTAGTGTATCATCAGCATACTGATGGTACTCAACTTTGTGCTTAGCGATAACATCCCCCAAGGGATGCAGATATACGTTTTGTGATAGGATAGAACCTTGTGGGATGCAACATTTCAAGAATCTTGGGAATGACAACTATCCATCACCGACTGACTCTGTTCTTCTAGATATAACTCAAACTACTGACAGGCAGCTTCAGTTACACTGGTGACATCCCTCAGCTGCCAAAGCAGCAGCCCATGGTCAATCATACTGAATGCTGTTACAAGGTCCAGCATGACTAAAATGGCCAGCTGTCATTGATCCAAGATCAGCAGCAGATCATTCAATACCCTGACAAGCGCAGTCTCCATAGGAAGGCCGGAACCCAGACTGGAATTTCCCCAGAATGTTACCAAAGTCCAAATGCTACTGCAGCTGTACTGCCATGACCTTCTCACTCACTTTCCTTAAAAAAGGAAGGACAGAGATCAGGCAGTAATTGGCAAGCACTCCAACGTCAAGGGATGATTTTTTGAGAAGGGGGCAAACCTCCACACACTTAAGGCTGGCTGACACCCTCCCCTCCGTAAAGGAGGCACTAACAATACTTGTCAATAACAGTATGATTGCCCCCGCACTCGCCTTCAATAACCAGGATGGGCACGGGTTGGAGCTGCAAGTAGTGGGCCTCAATGATCCCAACAGTGCATGGATCTCCTGGTCAGTAACCCTGTCTAAGTCAACCAGGGGAATACAGTCCCTGGGGACCCTGCAGCTCTCCACATCAAAAGGTCCAGGAAGTCCTGCCTGGAGTCCATCAATATTCTTTACAAAGAAAGAAAGTAAATTCTTCACAGTGCTCCATAGAAGAACTGAGAAAAAAGTTGTAATTGTATTCATTTTACATCAGGTGATGAAAAATGCCTAGGTTGCTGAGCTATGAAATTTCATTTCCCAGAAATGAAAATTGCATGTGGAAAGAACATAGATTGCTAGTTTTCCTTCACATTTCTGGTTAAAGTATCCCATCAATTATATCCAGAGATAGAGTGTGGTCATCGTGTAGGTCCCAAATGACAGACACACAAAGTGGTTTGAATAATATCTTTTATTGGACCAAGTGTTGTTGGTGGAAATAAGCAAGCTTTTGGGCCACGCAAGGCTACATGCCTGAGAAAGGGCCCTGCGTGGCCCAAAAGCTTCCTTATTTCCACCAACAACACTTGGTCCAATAAAGATATAATTCAAACCACTTTGTCTTTCCACCAATTAAATAAAATAGATGTTTCTTATAAAATTGTTTTTCCAGAGGCACTTTTCCAGAATACTACTGAATAAAACATAAAATCTCTTTTTTCTCTTAATTACTTAATTTGGCTTCTTATAAAAGCTTCTTTCCAACTGAGAATACAATCAAATAGGAGTTGTTTCTTTCAAATAAGCCTGTATAATTTAGAGCACTTTATCTTTTAGAAGGTATTAAACCACTGTCTACTCCAGCTTTTTTACCCCTTTGCTATTACTTAGTAATAGGAACACTAATAGCTGGAAAGTGTTGTGTGTCCCAGTATAATTGCTGCATCAGAAATAAAATAGCAGTTTCTTCTTGGTTGAAAACAGGTAGGCAACTTTATTCTGTTGCTCCCAGCTCAAATGCTGCTTAGCCAACCTTGGCTTTCCCCAGACTGCCCCATACCTCCTAGTCCTGCGGAAAACCTGGGATGGACTAGTCTGAATTTGCCACTGAGAGCACACCCACATACTGGTGCAGATCAGTGATTGGATCCCACAGATACTACATGAAGGAAGAGGGGGAGAGGGAAGGACAAGAGGAGAAATTAGGGACACCTGCAGCTGCTGAGCCACACCCCACATTTGTGTCTCCTTGCTACGGGTATTTTAAGGGCTGCAGATACTGCAGCTGGCTGTCAAATGGCAGCACCTAAGGGCTCTGTCTATTTGTCAGCTGTTTGGAAAGTGGCGCTGAACATTTTCTGTCTTAAACAGCAACACTCATCATGGAAGCTATCCCTTGCAACAGGGATATTTCCTTCCATTGTGTGCTTTTCGACTATTTCGGACTGTAAGGTTTTGGAGGAGAGAGAGGGGAAATATGGGAACTGTAGGAACTGTGAGGGAGTGCTTGGGGGATGAAGAGGTGGGAGTGCCACATCTCTCCCGTGGGGATTATAGGCATAGACATGGTGCCATGATCCTGTGAGAGGATGGACCTCTATAATATGTAAATTGTAGTTTGCTTTTAAATTGTAGTTGTACATTTTATTGTATTTTCAAGGGTGGGTGAGTGGTCTACACATTATTTTATATTGTGTTCTCTTTTGTAAGCCACCCTGAGTTCTAAGCTGAAAGGGACAGCATAGAAATTAGAAATCTAAAATAATAATAACTTGAAAAAATCCAACTGGATACTTAATTTCAATCTATAAGGTAAAGTGAGTGATAGCCTGAAAGAAAATGGAAATCAAGATTGCTACATAGCACTGACCATTCCCACTGCATCCTGATCAAATGGATTCCATTCTACATTCTCAGGGTAGCGTGCAAGAACTTTGGACTTGAATGTGCGTCTTAATGGAGTCTGCTCAAAATTTTCTCCTGAAAAATGGAAGAAAAATATCAAGTCAATCAGAACATTGTCTTTTCCAAGTTTTTTCATTCAAGGACAAAGCAGATGATTGGTAAGAGGTGACAAGTGGGTTAAGTGCAAATATATCCTTTGTTTCTCTTAAGGTGCAAGGTAGTTGTTAGTTTATTAGAGTATAGATTGAAGATGTTATACCACTGGTATCGTTTGTATAACATTACCTATCTGTGCCTTTCCTTAAGTGTGAACATGACACAAATCAGGTTACAATTACAGGAGTCCACTATTTCTTAGCAACAATTTTAAAAGCCATATTCATGACATTTAGGTCTGCCAGAAGACAAATTATACATTTCAAAAGATAATGTGCATTTTGTTTTGTAATTTAGGAAAAGCACAAATAGACAAGATGCAAAAATGAAGCAAAGAGTTTAAGTGATATACACATGAGACCCATTTGGTGAAAAAAAATTATATATATTTTCTTCTTTGACACTGAAAAAATCAGGGAATCCACCACCTACTACAAACAAACCAGCTGTGAAAAGAGAATCTAGAAGGCACAAAGAGGTCAAGGCACAATAATGCCAGTAAGCAGATGATATCATAAGAACTAAGAAGATTTGGTTTTTTCACCCTTTTCTTTTACCTTCTGCTGAACTTGAAATGAAACGGCCGACACCATCTTGGGCTTTAGAAGCCTGTATATACTGGCATAATGCTATATAATAAATAAAAACAACATTGCATTACAATTTAATAGCATGAACTACTTACTATACAGCTAGAAATCTGTTCTTAAATATCTCATACAAAACTAGCTACAGTCAATAGATTTGATACTGCATTTCCCTAGCACACATTTTTTAGCATATCAAAAATATGGACTTCTTAAAGAAAAGTCCACAAAAGAATAGATATGATGGATGAATGCTCAACACAGGAGGCAGCTACTCAGATCCAGAGGGAGATACACCAATAATCAGCAATAAAAACTGTTCTCAAAATGTGAGCGGACCAGGGGTTTTTTTGCAACCAAGATGTCACTACAGTGGCAATTAACTAAATGTTAATTGAAACCGCACTTTTAAAACTCAGACTTTAAGAGTAAAACATCTCCTAGAGCACCAAAGACATTTCAACTCTCAAACCAAAACATAAGTGGCATGTATTTCTTGTGTGAATTTCACACACCAATGTGAAGGTTTAAGTATTCCACAAAGTTTTGTTTCGTATTTTTATCCCGAGACAAACTTCCTTAAAAATAAGTGCTTATTCAGATGAGCATTCATACCACTCTTATTTGCATGTTACAGAAGGCTAAGTTACCACTGCTTAATCAAGGGTATGCTTTTGCTCCATTCCGAGTAAGGCTAAAACTTGATTCTCAATTTCTTGAGGAGAATCACACTTCTCATCTCATTCTTGAAAACGAGACGAGAATCAGCTAGATTCTCAACGAGAAAAGCGAGAATCTCGAAAAACAGAATATTCTGTAGGTGGAGGGAAGGGAGGAGGAAGCCCTGCCCACATTTCTTACTTTGTTGGAGGCTGGCTGCTGTCTTGTGGGGAAAGCTTTCCGATGGCAGATTTTCAGGAATGGGAGGGAAGAGAGAAGGAGCAGAGTCAGATTAGACTATTGTAATGCGCTCTACGTTGGGCTGCCTATGGTGATGGTTCAGAGACTGCAGCTGGTGCAGAATGCGGTGGCTCGCCTCCTTATGGAGACAAGCCACCAGGAACACATTACACTGGTGCTCTGCGCTCTGCACTGGCTGCCTATAGTCTTCCAGGACCAATTTGAGGTGCAGGTTCTTACCTATGAAGTCCTATACAGTTTGGGCCCCACCTATCTGCGGGACTACCTCACTCCCCATGCTCTTGACCAGCCCCTGCAATCATCCAGAAGCACCCTTCTCGAGGTCCCCTGGGTTTTCTGAGGACATTCTCAGTGGCCACTCCATGGCTGTGGAACTCCCTCCTGGCGGAGACCTGGGTGGGCCCAGATGTTCATTTTTTTTCAGCATCAATGCAAGACTTAGCTGTTTTGCCAGGCTTTTGGTAAGGGTATATATTGGGGTGAGGTGGGGGTTGTGTGTGTATATTTTATGGGGTTTGATATTTTAATTATGGGGAGGTTATGCTCCCTTTTATCCCTGTCTTGCTCGTCTTCTGCAGGGCCCTGTGCTCGTTTTTAAATGTGTGTTTTTATTTTTTTAAGCTGCCCTGGGGGCTGCCTTAAGACAGGGTAATAAGAGCTAAAATAAATAAATAAATATCTTAGCATTCTATTAGCTAGCAGAAGTCAGCACCCAACAGAATGCAGAAAAGCTGTGCTAAGCCTGTCTCTTTCTTTCAGCTCCCCCCTCCCATCTGTTTCCAGAACCAGACAAGGAAATCACATGGGTAACATGTGCAAATCAATTACAATATTTCTCCCTGTTTCCAGATGGAGAGCTTTCCCCACAGAGACAGCTGCCAGCCCCCAGCAAAATAAGAAAGCTGGACAGGGAACAGCGTGGCTTCCTCACTCCTTAAATTTCTTTCAGCATGGACGCACGGGATGGGGCTGAGGGGAGCAAGAAATCTCGTGAGAATCTGAATCCAGGTCAAGATGTCTACAAGATCTCAATCCTGGGTTCTCGATTCTCGCAAGATTTTTGAGAGAATAAAATCCATTCTCGTTCCAGCCCTAATTCCAAGCATAGAACTACCCCAGAACATAAGAACCGTGTTTATGTAACTTACTCTAGTAAGTATGTTACCCCATGGTACCCTAGAGTTGGATGCAGGATGACTACAGCTATAACATCTCCAACAGACGGCTGTCTAGCCCCTTTCTGAAAACCTCCAGGAGCAGAGAGCCTACAGCCTCCCTAGGCAACTTGTTCCATTGCCGCACTGCTCTTACCGTTCGGAAGTTTTTCTTGATATTTAGCCTGAAATCTACCTTCCTGTAACTTAGGCCCATTATTTCTAGTCCTCTCCTCTGCAGCCATGAAAAACAGTTCCTTGCCATCTTCTTGGGGGCAGCCCTTTGAATATTTGAGAACTGCTACCATGTCTCCCCTTAATCTCCTCCTTGCTAGGTTAAAACATATGCAGTTCAGTGAACCTTTCCTCATAAGACTTGCTTTCCACATCCTTTATCTTTTTTGTTGCTCTGCTCTGAACATGCTCCAATTTGTCAATATTGTCCTCATTTACAACGAGGCACCTAAAATTGGACAATACTCCAGGTGAGGTCTGAACAGTGCTGAATAGAGTGGAATAATTACTTCTACCATCTTGAAAATAATCCTATTGTTAATGCAACCTAAATTTGCATACACTTTTTTTGCTGCCACATCACATTGCTGACATGTTCCGTTTGCGATCAATCACAGTCCCTAGATTTCTTTCCTATGTGCTGCTGCCAAGCCCGATATCCCTCATCATATACTTGTGCATTTGGTTTTTCTTCCTTAAACACAGATCTTTACATTTATCATGGCAGAATTTCATTTTGTTGATTTTAGTCTAGATTTCCACCCTATAAAGACTTTTATGAATTCTAGTTCAATCTTCCAAGCTGTTAACAACCTCTCCGTTCTGTATCATATATGCAAGCTTGATAAGTAGTCTTGGTAGTTTGTCAGCTTCATCTAAACACAGCCTTCGGCAGGGGTGGGTAACCCAAGACCTGAGGACCAAACGTGGCTCACGGCAAGTTCTATTTGGTCCCTTTCAAATTCCTAAATCTGGCCCCTGGATCCAGTTCCTACCCCCAAGCACTGGTAAAATGAGCTCAGGGCAAGGGAGCTGAGATGAGCACAAGCATAGGGGACACCCTCCATGGCACAGATCCATGATGTGGACCAAGCTCTTCCTGAGTGCATCCTGTAAACACCCCAGCCCCCCAAACTTCTATGCAGTCATTGGACCTTGCACTCATTTTCAAAGCGGCCCCTGGGAGAGAAAAGATTCCCCACTATGAGCCTACAGGTTCATGTGCATGAACGGAACAATTTACCCCATAGTACCCCCCTGTGAAAGCAGGGATTCCAAAGTGGCAATGGGGAAGATACAGCTCTGTTTAAAACACGGGTACCCAGGACCAAAGGCAAGAGAATGGGAAATGCCCAGGCAATGGCATCATGGTACTGCTCCAGAGTCAGTTATGGAATAGCAAGAGTTGCCTGACAAGAGCATACTTGTAAACAGAGGTCTTAACAGTCCAGCACTGTGGGGCCAAAGGCCTTGCTGCAGCAGTTCATAATTCACCTCTGTGTATGCAAGCATGACCTTATTAAAAGGAAGGTGGGGGAAGAGAGAAAAAACAAGAACTGCTTCCTAAAATAAACTTTGTCATCATAGTAGAATGTGATTAGCAAAATAAACATGCAGCTGGTGATGGCTATAACAATGAGGCAGAATTACATGAAGTCGCATGCCTTAACTAAATCCAAAGCTTTCACCAGCACCTGCAAAAAAAGGGGGCGGCATTTCAACCCCTCATTTATTACTCTGCACATAGTGATTAAGCAGCAAAGGAAGCTGATTTGAGAAATGGTTGTGTTTGTTCTCCTCTTCTACTGCAATAAAAATGATTTTAGATTACACTTCCATATTGACTAAAATTACAGAGAGTGCCTTTAGGCAATTTTAAGCTCTGCAGAATGATCACACATTCTTCAGTATTACTGTCTGGGAACACAGCAATAGCAAGCTACAAAAACTACTTTAAAAGGGTTAGTAAAGTGGAATATTGTTCTTGCAGCCAATACCTGATAAAGGTCTCAGCTTAGGAAAGTGCTTGAGCATGAGCATATACTGGATTCATCTCTGTGCAGGGCAGCATTTTCAAATCTTTTAAAAGAAGTCATTCAGGATCAGAGATATTTACGTCCACATTTTCTTTTCTTAAATTCCCTAGCTTTCATTGTAACATTTGACACTTGAGAGGAAAGGGGATTCAGTAGCTAGGGTCTCAGACTTGGTTCAACACTCCCCTAAGATGGTGGCCAACAAACTGTGGTAAACTAAACTAACTACTTTGATTTAACTAAGTTGAAATTACTACTCCACTTCAGTAGCATTCATTTATTAATAATCCTTTATTGCTTAGCCAATGGCCATTGCAAAACTTACAGAACTTACAAACTCCCCTAAACAGGGGGATCCTAAAATCCCTTCTAACAATCATCCATTTTTAAACCATTTGAACTAAAATACAAAATTTAATTAAATAAAACACAACTTAGTCCTAAAGCCCCTAACTAGTGCCTGTGAATCATTGAACATATACAAACTAAGTTGCTTCCTTGCACAATTTTTCTTTCATTATACCCACAATACTCAAATACGAAGCTACATTAACAGTTATCGGCGGTGAGCGGTCACCCAATAAATAGCCAACATAGAAGCCCGCAGGTCTACCCGGCAGCTGGGTAATCAAGGGAGCAATCCATTTTTCCCAAGCTCCACAGAACAGGGGGCAATCCAACAATATATGCTCCAAAGTATCTACTTTCTTTAAGGAGCACTGGCATAGTCGCTCAGCAAAAACTACTCCCCTACATCTACCTACGGTCTGAACTGAAGGGAAGGAATTCACTCTTGACAGAAAGAAGAACCTTCTGGCCCTTTGGGACAAGCTACCATTCAGGTAGGGCATGGGGGACCGCCCTCTATTAGCAATCTCGGGATGACATCCCAAGGCCCTACTCTCGCCGATGATGGCTCTTACTTCTTGCCAGGTAATATCTGATAACCTCTCCGCCAATAGTTTCCGAGACCCCTTGAACCCCAATGGTTCCAAAATTACAGGGCTAAAACCTAATTGACAGATCTTATTACGCACACCAGTAACCCAACTGTTCGAAATCTTATCCTCCAAAACCAACACTGACAGAGGGGCAGCCATTTAAAAAAACAGCCGAAGCCAATAGGATATGGCCCTCATCCAAATCCTCTCAGTCACTGGTAATAAACCACATTCCAAGTCCAGGGTCACCACATTTATCCCCGGCGGGGCTGCCAGTAGGGCTCTTATAAAACTAGACTGAAGTTTTTCCAGGCATTTGATTTTCCCATATGCCCACAAAGAGGCTCCATACAGCATTTGAGGAATTGATTTCAATATATAAATCTTAATAGCTGGGGTAACTAACTGGCCCCCCCTTGATTTAAAAAAAAACAGTAGTGCTTTATGTAACTGCTTAGCCCTGCCCTGAACTACTTGGGTCTGTGATGACCAAGCCCCATTAGCTTGAAACAAAAGACCCAAGTATTTGTAGACTCGGACCTGGGCAATTACTTGATTATCCACCTGCCATCTATATACTATTTTCTTGTGAGAGAATACTAGGACCGTTTTTTTATCATAGTTGATTGTCAGTAGGTTCCTCTTACACCACCACCCAAAAGCATCCAAAAGACGTCTCATCCCTACCTGTGAGCGTGACAACAAAACAGTGTCATCCGCATATTGGAGACAAGGTATATATGTCTCCCCCACATATATATGGAAGGGGGCATGGAAGGAGGGATCAGCAAACTCAACCATCAAATCATTCAAATAGATGTTAAATAACATTGGGGCTAACATACACCCCTGCCTAACCCCCCTTTTGGTGGCTATTCTGTTTGACAGTATTCCTTGAGTATTAAGTCTGATGCTCATCGATGTATCCCTATACAGCTGGTAAATTAAATAAAGCAGTCTACGGTCCAAAGTTAATGCAGCTAACTTACCCCAAAGACGTTCTCTTGAAACCAAGTCAAAGGCTGCTTTCAGATCTATGAAGGCTACATACAGCGCCTTAGATGCGCCTGCATACTTCTGGCCCAAGTGAGTAAGAAGAAAACAATGGTCTATTGTAGATCTTCCTTCTCTGAATCCTATCTGCGCTGCATTCAAAATTCCCTTGGTGTTAATCCAATGATTCAATCTCAGTGAGAGATATTTTGCGTAAACTTTACTCATGATACCAAGTAGACTAATGGGTCTAAAATTACCCGGGTCCGTCGGACTTCCCTTCTTATATATCGGGACTACAATCGCCTGTCCCCAGTCCAATGGCATATTTCCTGACTAATTAATCCCTGAAAAAAGCACTGCTAGAGCCGGGGCCCACCATTTAAGCCCAGCCTTAAGTAATTCCGCCGGTATAAAAATCTGGGCCTGGGGCCTTCCCAACCTTAAGACTCTATTACTTCTATCAAATCTGGTGAGACCGATTTCCATTCTGGCATATCAAGCGGCATGGGCGGATAAATACAGTCAGCTCTAGAGATATTGAAAAAAGGCGCAAAATGTTTCTCCCACACCCGACTGGGAACTTCAGAACACTGGATAGTGTCCCTTTTCTGCCCAATGCCTCTAACCATCTTCCAAAAGGTACATGAGTTGGGACTTTTAGCTGCTTTGTCTAGTGCTTCCCAAGCACATTTATTAAAATCCGCTCTCTTAGCAGCTAATAACAATCTATATTCTCTCCTTTTAGTCAGGAGTTCTTTCAGTAGACTATTCCTCTGTAGCAATCTAAATCTTCTATAGAGTCGTCGTAAGGCCTTTCTTGCCATTAAGCAATCTCTATCAAACCAACTGGAGGAAACTCTACCCACCTGCTTTGATATCTAATCTTCCTCTCTAATGTGGGAGAGAGGAGGCCGGAGCCACTCCACTGCTTGCTGGTATGTAAGGACCCGATCTTCGGGTGAAAACGCCTCCCTTACCCTCCTGAGATAATGTATTCCTTTCTGAGAGTAAAGACGTGCAGTCATCTCCTGTTCCAGCTGTTCCTCCCAATGTTTCCGCATCCTACCGGACCCACAAAGCAAGCTATCTGATTGAAAGGTCTGTAAAT
Organism: Sphenodon punctatus; assembly: GCA_003113815.1. NCBI lineage: Eukaryota > Metazoa > Chordata > Lepidosauria > Sphenodontia > Sphenodontidae > Sphenodon > Sphenodon punctatus. Next base: position 172,732 of record QEPC01006666.1, on the reverse strand, counting down.
CGAACTTGGACCACTGCAGGTCCCCCAAATGAAAAATAAGGGGCAAATGATCCTTATCTAGGTGCGAACCCACTTGAAAAATTTTAGTAAGAAAAATCAAATCCGGAGACACTGCAAAATAATCCACTGTACTACCGCCTCTAGAGAACAAATATGTAAGTCCCCCTGGATATTCGGTCCTATATCGGCCACAGTACCATTCAGACAGAACAGCTTCAGAAAGCTGGGAATGATTGCTGAACCTTCCATCACCACCCTCACATTAAGTGTTCACACAAAACAGTTACTTGGGAGTATGTATGCCGAATTTTTCAGGAGGACATACTTCTCTTTCTACTCCTGAATAATGATGGCGGCTTAATGCTCTGTAAGGCACATCTACATTGAATTAAATGTTGGTTGGAAGACTTGCTGGGTAACGCTGGGGAAGTCACTTAGGTCTTTTTTAAACATGACGTGCTCAAGCAGGTCCACCCATCCTCCACCCACCCAAGCGCTCGTTGGAAGGCAGTGTGGGTGGGCACACGCTCTCATGATCCACACACCGCCCACTCAAAGAGCATTGGGGAAAAATCCAGAATGCTATGTGCGGGGGCATGAGTGGGCAGTGCGTGGGAAGGGGTACACATCTATCCCAGGCTGTTTGATTCTCCACCCCCAACATACCAGACATACGTACGTGCTCCACACAAACCTGCCCCCCAGCCGTGCCCATTTAAAATTGGCCTTAGTGTCTGTGTTTCACTTGTCCATCTGTAATGCAAGGATAACAGCACTTACCTCACAGAAGTTTGCAAGGACAACTACATTAAATATTGTGAAGCGTTCAAATACTGAGTAACGAGGGAAGAAAGTGAGTATAAGTACTTAAGACAGATCATTTTACATTCATTCACAATTACCAAACTACAGCAAGTAGATAAAACATCATAATGTAACTTTCTTTTATAATTTTAACTTGTTTACATAGCTTCCATTACAATATATAATCTACAAAAGAATATTTGGGGGGAAATTGGAATGGGCTGAACGAGAAGTGAAATTTTCTCTCACGAGAAAACTCGCAAGTTCAAGATCCAGGACCAAGATGTTTCGGAGTGAGTTCTCAACCAAGAAAATAAATTTTAAAAATCACTATGCATGTGCAAAACATCCCCCGTGTGACAGGGGAAGGGGGAATATGGATAGGGAAAAGGGAGACTTTCAACACCACACGTCTTCCGGTCTCCTCTGAGCCCTTGCTCAGGTGGGAAACAGTCCCTCAGGATAGAGTGTTGGCCACTGGATCCCTGAGGGATCAGGCTTCTATCATCATTGGGCTCAGAGCAGAACCACTCCCTGACCCAGCTCTCACACTCCACACGTAGCCACAAGGGATGGGGGAGGAAAGGACAAGTAGGGGTGTCCAAAGGGGAGGGAAACAGGCCCTGTGGACAAGGGGCATGTTCACACTCCACAAGACGGGAAGACACCCAGGGATGAGAACACACAGCAGCCGCAATCACCCAAATGCTGTCAAGCCACGCACTCCTCACACACTCGCTACTACACCACCCTCACAACCACAAATATCACACAGTACTTANAAACAATGGTCTATTGTAGATCTTCCTTCTCTGAATCCTATCTGCGCTGCATTCAAAATTCCCTTGGTGTTAATCCAATGATTCAATCTCAGTGAGAGATATTTTGCGTAAACTTTACTCATGATACCAAGTAGACTAATGGGTCTAAAATTACCCGGGTCCGTCGGACTTCCCTTCTTATATATCGGGACTACAATCGCCTGTCCCCAGTCCAATGGCATATTTCCTGACTAATTAATCCCTGAAAAAAGCACTGCTAGAGCCGGGGCCCACCATTTAAGCCCAGCCTTAAGTAATTCCGCCGGTATAAAAATCTGGGCCTGGGGCCTTCCCAACCTTAAGACTCTATTACTTCTATCAAATCTGGTGAGACCGATTTCCATTCTGGCATATCAAGCGGCATGGGCGGATAAATACAGTCAGCTCTAGAGATATTGAAAAAAGGCGCAAAATGTTTCTCCCACACCCGACTGGGAACTTCAGAACACTGGATAGTGTCCCTTTTCTGCCCAATGCCTCTAACCATCTTCCAAAAGGTACATGAGTTGGGACTTTTAGCTGCTTTGTCTAGTGCTTCCCAAGCACATTTATTAAAATCCGCTCTCTTAGCAGCTAATAACAATCTATATTCTCTCCTTTTAGTCAGGAGTTCTTTCAGTAGACTATTCCTCTGTAGCAATCTAAATCTTCTATAGAGTCGTCGTAAGGCCTTTCTTGCCATTAAGCAATCTCTATCAAACCAACTGGAGGAAACTCTACCCACCTGCTTTGATATCTAATCTTCCTCTCTAATGTGGGAGAGAGGAGGCCGGAGCCACTCCACTGCTTGCTGGTATGTAAGGACCCGATCTTCGGGTGAAAACGCCTCCCTTACCCTCCTGAGATAATGTATTCCTTTCTGAGAGTAAAGACGTGCAGTCATCTCCTGTTCCAGCTGTTCCTCCCAATGTTTCCGCATCCTACCGGACCCACAAAGCAAGCTATCTGATTGAAAGGTCTGTAAATCGAACTTGGACCACTGCAGGTCCCCCAAATGAAAAATAAGGGGCAAATGATCCTTATCTAGGTGCGAACCCACTTGAAAAATTTTAGTAAGAAAAATCAAATCCGGAGACACTGCAAAATAATCCACTGTACTACCGCCTCTAGAGAACAAATATGTAAGTCCCCCTGGATATTCGGTCCTATATCGGCCACAGTACCATTCAGACAGAACAGCTTCAGAAAGCTGGGAATGATTGCTGAACCTTCCATCACCACCCTCACATTAAGTGTTCACACAAAACAGTTACTTGGGAGTATGTATGCCGAATTTTTCAGGAGGACATACTTCTCTTTCTACTCCTGAATAATGATGGCGGCTTAATGCTCTGTAAGGCACATCTACATTGAATTAAATGTTGGTGGGAAGACTTGCTGGGTAACGCTGGGGAAGTCACTTAGGTCTTTTTTAAACAAGACGTGCTCAAGCAGGTCCACCCATCCTCCACCCACCCAAGCGCTCGTTGGAAGGCAGTGTGGGTGGGCACACGCTCTCATGATCCACACACCGCCCACTCAAAGAGCATTGGGGAAAAATCCAGAATGCTATGTGCGGGGGCATGAGTGGGCAGTGCGTGGGAAGGGGTACACATCTATCCCAGGCTGTTTGATTCTCCACCCCCAACATACCAGACATACGTACGTGCTCCACACAAACCTGCCCCCCAGCCGTGCCCATTTAAAATTGGCCTTAGTGTCTGTGTTTCACTTGTCCATCTGTAATGCAAGGATAACAGCGCTTACCTCACAGAAGTTTGCAAGGACAACTACATTAAATATTGTGAAGCGTTCAAATACTGAGTAACGAGGGAAGAAAGCGAGTATAAGTACTTAAGACAGATCATTTTACATTCATTCACAATTACCAAACTACAGCAAGTAGATAAAACATCATAATGTAACTTTCTTTTATAATTTTAACTTGTTTACATAGCTTCCATTACAATATATAATCTACAAAAGAATATTTGGGGGGAAATTGGAATGGGCTGAACGAGAAGTGAAATTTTCTCTCACGAGAAAACTCGCAAGTTCAAGATCCAGGACCAAGATGTTTCGGAGTGAGTTCTCAACCAAGAAAATAAATTTTAAAAATCACTATGCATGTGCAAAACATCCCCCGTGTGACAGGGGAAGGGGGAATATGGATAGGGAAAAGGGAGACTTTCAACACCACACGTCTTCCGGTCTCCTCTGAGCCCTTGCTCAGGTGGGAAACAGTCCCTCAGGATAGAGTGTTGGCCACTGGATCCCTGAGGGATCAGGCCTCTATCATCATTGGGCTCAGAGCAGAACCACTCCCTGACCGAGCTCTCACACTCCACACGTAGCCACAAGGGACGGGGGAGGAAAGGACAAGTAGGGGTGCCCAAAGGGAAGGGAAACAGGCCCTGTGGACAAGGGGCATGTTCACACTCCACAAGACGGGAAGACACCCAGGGATGAGAACACACAGCAGCCGCAATCACCCAAATGCTGTCAAGCCACGCACTCCTCACACACTCGCTACTACACCACCCTCACAACCACAAATATCACACAGTACTTAACTGTAACGCAGGTAAAGGCCAGACTCTCAGCAACTGATTACCGGTGATGGGTACGTGCTGGTGCTCCTTGTTAAAATCCTAAGCCCCGCCCTTCCTAGTGTACTGTTCGTGGAGCTGCACTGAGCATCAGGGTTGTCTAGGCAACGCCACAACGCTCTCTGGGACCAGCTCCATCTGTGCTGGCAGCTGTGCTAGCAGGGCTGTCTGTTTGGCGCTGGTTGTCCTGAGAACTAAGTGCTCCGCCAGCGGCGCTGCAGCCGCTTCTCCCACTTCTGGGTGTGTCAGTGTATCTGCCTCCCATGAGGGTCAGGGCTCTCTGTGACTCCTGTGCCCCCAGACCCCCTGGGGTCTGGACGGCATCTGCAAAGTCTTACAGTCGGACAGTTTTTTGCATGAGCAAAATGGCCACTGCTTTAACCAAAATGGCAGTGGCACCATTACCAGCATTTTGGTTAAGAGCAGTGCCTGTTTTGTGCATGCACAAAGCAGTTCAGCAGCCATTTTTTGCATTTGCAATGACTTTTTATTATTTTATTTTCTCGCCTGAGAACTTATTCCAGGTGAGAAAAAAGTCATTCCACATGTGCAAAATGGCTGCCAGACTGTTTTACACATGCTCAAAATGGCTGCGTCAGGAGCCTGGCCCGGCTCAGAGCATTTTGGGCCCGGTGGGCAGCCCCAGCCCAGCAGCGTGCGTCTCAGGTTGCCAGGCAACTGGAACCCTGGCGACACCACGAGGAGCTGGGGGCGTGACCCCAAGGCGTGGGACCCTGGGAAAGCTGTGCCGCATGCTCCTCAGGTTGCTGGGCAACCGGGAGCCCAGCCACAGCACAGCACACGGCTGGAGAAGCGTGGCCTTGGGGAACTGGGGAGCCGCCCTGCCGTAATGATGGTGGGGCGGGGATTGGGAGGCAGCAGCACCTCGGTTGGAGAAGGCCGAGGGGAATAAAACAACGGCGGGGTTTCTGTTCCCCGTCGGTAATCATTTGTGAGAGGCTGGCCACTGGTCCTGAATCTTGTGTAGCTTATTGAAAGAGCAGTGTGTAGATCCCTGAATCTGTGAGTGTGTGTATCCTTGAATCTGTGAGCGTGCAAGCGTGTGTGATTGCCCCTGTGAGTGTGTGTGCTTGTGAGATTACGGAGAGTGTGTAGGGAGTGTGTACGTGGTT